>KN824297.1:136756-155199 GCA_000827415.1 Serendipita vermifera MAFF 305830 | reverse complement strand
CTTCACCACTACATCGATTCTTTGCGTAACATTGACGGAACAAGAGTGAATATGACCTGAAACTAGGGCATAATTGAGGCGCAAGAGTCAGTTTCGAAGTGTGCTCAAAGGCCCAAATAGAAAAGTCTGAAAAACCAATAGTATGGTCGACATGCAGCCCATTGGTTGAGCAGGAATCAAATGAGCATTCTCACCCAGCTACGTACAAACCATATCCCGCTCAACTTCTACCTTCACCGCATCAAGAAGCTAGAGAACGCTGACTGCCCCCACTGTCCAGGAATCGTCGAAGATGTAGACCATTTACTACTCAACTGCAGAAACTACGCGCTACCCAGGCAGACGCTGCAAACCAGAGCAGGCCGAAAGGCCTCCTCCAGGCGTTACCTCCTCAGCGACGCAAAGGGAATCAAACATCTGCTGGAGTTCTTACAAGGAACGAGGAGATTCGAAAGAACCTTCGGGGTCCTATGGAGCGAGAAGGATGAGAGGGACAGAGAAGAGGAGAGCGAAGAGGAGAGAGAGGAATGGAGAGAAGGGGAAGAAGAAGCAGAGGAGGAAGAGGAGGAGGAGTAGTAACGAAGAGCGAAGAGAAGTATCGCGGAAAGGAAGACGGAGAACACGGAGTACCATTTCGACCCCCGATCGAAGCGTAGTCGAAACCGAAACCTTATGTCGGCAACGACGCTGGAGACGAAACCAGACGCGCAGTATCCCAAGCCAACAGGGATGAGCCTGACAACCCCCGCCGCGAGCATGCCCAGAGCAGGACGAAAGGAATGCAGTAAGTGGCTCACGTCGGGAGTTTAGATTAGACACCAGAGTATAGTGCAACGTTACCTTAGGTAGAGCACTTACAAACACGGATGCAAAAAAAAAAAAAAATTTGGTTGAGCAGCCAGTATAAAGTTACCGAACCAGAGTTCATTGACACAGGAAAGCTCGGCTGAGTCACAAGGCAATGCCGTCGCCAGGTTAATATACATTGAGGTCGATCCATGAACTGAAAAAAAGAAGACAGCTAGTTATCGTATTCTATTGGTGTGGCCGTGGTCAAGGCCGTGAAATTTAACGTGCCAGCAGTTGTCCCTGGGCCATTCGTAGCAAAACATTAGCGAAATACTTTAATTGGAGGCGCAGAGATATACTATTCCAGACCATCACAAGCCGGATCGGAGGGACCTTCCTATTGGGCAGACCATGACTATTCCCACGCCATCGGGCTTTCCTGCCCGTAGTCCCATTTCATAAAAATTGTTTGAGGATGCCCTCGAAACCTCGTCCTTTTTCGTTTCTTTCGGATCATTTTCTACCTTTTTTAATCAGTCAGGCCTGGTGCCAGCTTGTCAGTCACGCACTTCTCTTTTCTGTAACGATCCTGAATATTTCTGCGCAGAACCAAAAGTTTCTTCTTCTTTTAACCACCATGCAGCTATCTGCACTACTAATCGTCCTTTTCTGCGCAGTATTCACGCTTGCGGCTCCCTTGCCAATGCCTGCAGGGTCGCGATCTCCCTCGCGCGCAAGTTCCCCACGACCACGTCCTCCCTCGCGCGCGGGTTCTCCACGACCGCGCGAACAATCTCGAAAGAAACGTCTTATTACCAAACAGAAAGCTGGGAAGAGTCGAATGAAGGCTCATGCTGGGCGAACCATACCCCCTTCGAAAGGGTTTTCAATTTACTGAGTTAACGACCTCACGAAGCACCTTTAAATGGGTAATACAGCTGTTTAAAGAGAAAAAATGCGCACATTTGGACGAAAACGAGCGTAATTACCTAGTTTGTCGGATAGCGCTAGTTGGTAGGCTGTGCCGTCGCGAGAGGTCACACCGCCCAGTTGACGTTGTCGTCGATCCATTTGTTCAAAATAAAATCAGCTTGCTATCGTAATATACCGGTTTGGCGGTGTTCAAAGGCTACGCAATCAACTCATTTATGTGAACCTGTAGCGAAATGATCGAGATGTAGACACATGAATGTAATAAACCCTATCACATCGGAAACTGGATCGGAAGGACGTTATTCTTAGATTATCAGACGGACCATGACTAGTCCCACGCCATCGGGCTCTCCTGCCCGTAGTCCCAATTTATAAATACAGCTGGAGGAATAACCTCGAAAGCTTATCCATTTTTTCTTTTGGGTCATTTTCTATCTTGTTCAACAATTAGGCCTGGTGCCACTTCGTTCGTCACAATCATCTCGTTTCCATAACAGACCTGACTAACTCTGCATAGAAATCCCTGTTTTCTCTTCTTCTTTAAGCCAATATGCAACTATCCACGCTACTCCTCGTCCTTTTCTGCGCAGTATTCACGCTCGCAGCCCCGTTGCCAATGCCTATACGGTCGCGAGCTCCTTCGCGCGTAGGTTCTTCACGGCCACGATCGGGTTCCCAGCCTCGGTTGAAACATCTTGTTAACAAGCATAAAGCTGCGATTAATGCAGCGTCGAAGGCGAAGAAGTTGTCTTCTACCCGCCGATCCAGTAAGAGCGCAAGCGATAAAATGATGGCCCAAATGCAAAAGCAATCCCTGCATCAGATGAAGGAGCAAACGCAAAGGGCTATTATTCCCATGATAACCAACATAAACAACGGCGTAGCAAAGGTGATAAAGGCCTTGGGCAGCGCAGTAAAGGATATGGCTGGTTGATCTTTGGAACGATCTTCAAAAAGCAGCATCCAGAAGAGGTCGTTGTCCTTGCAATCAATATGATTGTTCACTGAACCAATATTCTCAAACAGACTTGTTTTCGAGCGTCGAACCTAGCGTTATGAATTGCTCGGTTGTAATCCGGGCCGGCAGGAATTTGTAAATTCTTATACAATGCCTTACAATATGCTTTTCATTTCTACAGAAAATGAACCCCATCACATACGAGGATCTACGTCGTACCGAGAATTAGTTACCGTGTCGAAGTACACCTAATTTGGTTTCAGTCTGAGATCCAGGGAGTTGCATAGTCGCCTCACGAACTCGCCCAGAATACGGCAAGTAAGCAACCAAATGGCGCATTGGATTTGCCGCTTGGTGAAGATGACGAAGGCCGGTGGATACTCTCCCTTTGATGTCCTTTTATGCGACACTACTCAGGCCTGTCGGGCAGTAACAGCACTGCGAGAAAGCGAGAAGACAATGATATGATAGCGCAAAGTCCGGGCCGACGATCGAAGCGCATAAGCGGCGAACCTATCTCTAGCTCGTCCAGCCGGCTGCTGTTCGTGACTGGAGAGAAGCGTTGCAAAATACCTCGACGAGTCAGGTATACTGGCTGGCCAACTATGCAAGGCGGCAGACATGAATGATCTATCTTCAGTGAATTTTATGCAGAACTGGCAAAATAAGATTGACAGAGTGAATGCAACCAGAAGATCAGTGCATGGTCGAAGTGCAGGAGTCAAGGTCAAAGTGAATGCAGACATTCAACCATTCTCGGAGAATGCAAAACAATCTGGAGTATGCTCAACGGTCTCCTGCGTATCTCTATAGTCTTTTTTGACGAAGCAGGAAGAGTGGAAATGCTATTTCCGTGGCTCACGTATTGCATACAACGCGACCGTGGCAAAAGGCAGCACGACCTGGAGAAGGAGTCGGAACTAGCAAAGGTATCAAAGCACGAAGTGGTACGTGAAGCGTCGACTGAGAATAGGTTAAGGAGAGACTCTGTGTAAAAGCAGCTTCTGATATATCCCCAGTACGCCACGTACGTGTGATGAGCCTCGACAAGCCATTGCCGGTATGATTCAACGAGTAGGGAGAGACAGGAAATAGATATATGAGCTCAAAATGAATGAACTCAGCACCGCATGGCCACTCTTCTGAGATGAAATAGGCGACAGCCACTTTACCAGACCGCCGACCAATAATAGAGACGGGAGCAAGATGGGATTATGCCCAAACACAGGGGTCACACCACCAAAAATGGGCATGCCTCTTCGGGGGCATTAGAGGTGGATGTGGGAGAGAGCCAAGGGTTGAATTAGCCGAGACAACTTGGCACCCCTTAACGTCTCTTCGGTTTGTAGCCAGATTTCGGATGTGTAAGACTGACTGCAGTGACTTTATAGAAACTATATGTGATTTCGCGACTGGAGGGCGACCTCGCCAGTCAGACGTGACACAACACCAAGACAGGTACATAACGAGCCATTTCAATGCTTTAAATCGGTTTCAGACTGTAACAGAAGCAGAGTTGAAGAGCCGCTTGCCATACTACAGAACATCTGGCTTCTCAGAATCAATTTTCATCTAATAAAAGTACCTAGATGCGGCACTTTGAAGGTATAGAGCGGATTCCTGTGGTACCAGATGATATGTACAATGACTAAATCGACAATGACACGTCTAATAATGAGATATACTTGTATTTGCCTCGCCTGTACCCACCTTAAACTGCCATTTGAGTGTGATAGAGTATAGAGACGATGTATGAAAGCGAGAAGAGGATAAATCAATCGCAAAAGGGTTCGGCCAAGACCGGGTCTGCTGAAGCGGCGCCTGACTGCATATTTAGCTCGTTTTATCCGTTTTGCGGATCCTGTTCAGCCGACCGTACAGAGAGTCCTCGACTTATGGAGGAGATCCTACTAGCCCGCCAACCAGGAGAACCATTCACACCTTGTGTTCGAAGCAGCCTTTTTGTGTGGCCTTGATGCAAAAGACGGGGAAGACAAACGCGACATGAATGGTCGGGGGAGAAGTAGGATGGGATGAGAAGGCTCGAACGCAATCAAGATACACAGAAAGTGTAGAGCATGAGTAACTGGCAGCATAGTTTCGAGTGCATCTCACCCATGTCCCAGACAAACACACGGCTGACATTCTCGTTTTCTGAGTATAGTCATACGCGATGCGACCGGGGCGTGAGGACAGACAAAAGAAACTTGAAGCTGGGATCAAAATAAAGCGAGATATAGAAGCATATCTTGGTGCATGAAGTACAGAGGTATCATGAAAGAGCAGCGGCCTTGCGCAGAAGCAAGTCCTCAACCGACCTCGATATGCTCGAGGATCACCCGTGGACTATTGATCGCGCATTTATTTTAGTGACCGAGTGACAAGAAAAAGGCAGGTATGTGGCCTAAGCCCCTTGCTGCGGGGATCTTCCTCTCAGACGAGAGTGGAGGGCGAACAACGGGAGAGCTCTCAAGCGAACACCAGAAATGGAAGCAATAATAGAATTAAACTTTCATGTGGTAGACCTCGGCCTAAAAGATGGGCCCAACTATGCGGAAGGCAGCTAGAGATGGATGTGGGAGAAAGCCAAAGTTGCCTCGGTGACCACACCTTGCCACCCTCCATCATCTCGTCGGTTGTACTACTGACATATTGTGATATCTTAAGGAACTTGGGACGCATTGATCCGTTAGTCCTGACTGCATCGATGGAAGCTCTGTACGCTCGTTCTGCATTCCTTGGCCCCCGTCACACCTCAAACCCTGGCTTACGATTCCTGGTCATCATCAGGTCTTCCGGGTAAAAATCATCCCCTGCGAGCATTCGCACTGATATAATGGGTTATAGGCCTCGATTCAGTGGATACAAGTTATCGGTTGGGCAGTGCGATGCTTGCTATGCTAACAATGTCTCGAGAGGTCTTAAACCGAGTATTATAGATGTACTGCTTACAGAATAAATACACAACTTACATACAGAAACATGAATAAGAAGCATAACCAACGAGCTCACTGAAGAGCAGGGTCGCACAAGGTGTGCCGTCGAAAACTCGCACCATTCGACGGGCACATGTCACCATTTCTCTGTCATCAATCCGTCAATGAGCTAAAATTATATACGAGTCTCTGCCGTATTCCATCAATTTCGCAGTGCTCAAGCTACAGACGCCAACCTTCCAGCTTCCCGCCGCGCCCGATGCTTTTCCAGGCATCTTAGTACAAATAACCAATTGTAGGCCCGAAGGTGTTCTATTTTTACTATATTTCTGAGCCCATCAGTATGATGTCGCCTTTGCGCTGACTGTGGCAGTTCCCGCGCCCTCGGGCTGTCTATTCCATAGGCTCAGGTATAAAGGTGCCTTGAGCAATACTCGAAAAACTTCATCCTTTTTGTTTTTCTTTCGGATCACTCCCCACATTGTTCATCAAGGCCTGGTGCCAATTCGTCAGTAATAATCACCTCATTGTGGCAACGGACCTGACTATTTCTGTCTAGAAACATCTTTTATTTTCTTTAAACCAATATGCAGCTATCTACGCTATTCATCGTTCTTCTTGGCGCCGTATTCACCATCGCTGCTCCCTTGCCAATGCCTAAAGGGACGCCGCCTCCCTCGCGTCCAGCTACTCCACCGCCCTCACGTCCCGTCGCTCCTCCACCAGGCTCCCCACCTCGAATACGAAATATTTCCAACGCACATAAGAGTGGAAAAATGTCGATGTCAAAGAGTTCGCCGTTCTCTGCTCAAGTCCAAAGTGTTCAAAGTGTTCAAAGTGGAGGTGATCAAAGTGATGCTGCGCAACAAATGGCGGCTCAAATGCAGCAAGCATCCCAGCAAAGTATGCAGAAGCAAGCACAAGAGGCTCAAACGCAGGCGATAACTAGTATGAATCAAGCTGTGTCAAAGATTATCAAAAAGGCAGGCGAGGACGTTAAGAACCTGGCAAGTAGATCCTTGGAAAGTAGCATCTGTAAGTTTATCTACGTTGAGAACGGGAAGTATCCGTACTCAATCCATATCCTCTAGTGGAACTGTCTTAAACCGTCAAACCTAGCTCTATGAGCTCCTCGGCTAGAAGCCGTGCGCGTGTCGGAGATCTGGAGGACCCAGTCGGTTTCTCTTGGTTGCGAAGATCCTACATCTTTGAGTCCCATGTTGTAGCCTATAGTGTGCATTCGTGGCAATAAACTGGTTCCACGATAAGAAGAAAGGATGAAATGAAATAAACCTGCAATATTACCCGTCGGTGACTCATCGGGCGGTGCTTCGCAGGTCAAGATGAGCCCAATGAAAACAACCATGTAGATATGTGACAAGGAGCCTCGAAATAATCAGAGGAGCGTACCAATTCGCCAACCATGCAAACTATTCAACAAAATAACACAACTACCGTGAAGCCCGTGTAGTATTGACACAGCAAGATGGGCAGGTGAAGGCGATCTGAAGGTTTTGCATGATTAAGTCGATACAGGAGCCGCGCTCAAGGCGACAGGGGAGGTACGAACATTATCAGAATATGCAAAAGATCCGGTCCACGGTAAAGAGCCTCTGACCCAGATTCATATCGAGAGAATATTCAGAGACTTATCCGGATTTCAGTAGTTCAACAACAGCACAATGCGTTAAACCTGTTGCTTCGTAGGCATGAAAGAACCCGCATTTTCATTTTACGATTCGTGAGATGAGTTATTTGTGGCTTTTTATGTCTAGACGAACCGTCGGGCTACACCGAGTACTGAGCTTAAGTCTTTTTACGCCTAACAGGTAAGCAGATACTAATCGTTGAAAATGATTCAAAGTGCGATTCCCAGCCCATGGTCTAGTCGTCATCCATGCACTCTACTCCTTGACGTTCCAGTTATAAGCTAAAATGGTCGTTCAAGCTCAAAGAATGATGAGACAAGCCAGAGTAGAGGCTTATGATGAGAACACAGAGAATCACGGGCGCACAAGGCATTCACGAGCCATTTTCAACAGCAGTGGAAAAAGTTGCACGGTGGAGCACGCATGTTGTGTGTAGAAGAGAGAAGTACTCTCGACAGGTGAACGTGAGACATCACTGTGACAAGCCCAGCCGGAGCGATACAGGATCAGAGTTGAAAGAAACAGGGATGGATTATGGAGGTGGTCCGTCGCTTTGCTAGAACATTCAGAACCCCGGGGATTAAGGAAAGTGTCCTTAAAATGGGTGTGAGCTTGCTAAAGCGACACCTTCCGGTGAAAGAGGTCCGTCGAATACTTGGAACGGGCAAAATGTGCAATTAAATGGGGGAACATGACCCGCAAGATCCTCGGGCTTGTAAGGCAACTCGATCCTATACACCCCGTGGTTCCAACTGCTATGCACCGCAGATTAGTCATCAGCACGTCTGGGTATAGGATGGCTGTGAGATGAAGAGAAGAAGATGGCATAATAGAACGAATTCCCGACGAACGAGTCGTGTCGTGAAGCAGCCCACGTCACATTAAGCTGGTCTGGTGCTCGAGGGGAGGGAAGGGCTGTAAAGTATTTCTTTATATATAGAAAGAAACACGCCAATTCGCCAACCATGCGAGACATCCGAAGTCGATCTGCGATTACGTCAAAGGGTTTGCGTAGTATCGGCGCAAAAGATGGATACAATAGGCGTTACTTCAATAGAATGAAGGGAGTAGCTCGAGCAGAACTTTACGAGAATGCTCAGGGGAGCCGCACTGTGCCACTTTCCCCCGCCTGAGGGAATACGCTCTCTACACTTTTGCACTCCAAGTGTAGGGTATGACGCGATCGAGGGAAAAGGGCAGAAGGAAGCTATTGAAGCAGGTCTCGAAGTCCAGAGAGCAATCTAGGCACATCACAACACGTAGTATTTTGAATGCAAAATATGAGGGGAGGGGAAGTGGTATCAGATGTAGTCAATGCTGAAGTACCACACGCATGTCGTTGATGACCACGGACTTCTGATCGTCCGTATGGCCCAATTACCCGGTACAAATGAAAAAATACGGTATATGACCTTGATAGAAGTCGCTCGCAAGAAGCCACAATCTGTTTTCTTCGGACAGAACGGAAGGCAGGCGACGACAACCCACAAGGAAAACACTCTGATCAACGCCATAACAAAGCAGCAGTGAAGATTGATCATGGACCATGTCAACCAGCCGAAATAGTGGTCCACCTCCGCAGAGTACATTGTGAGGTAGAGGTGGGAGAGAGCCAAGGTTGGACGCGTCACCACTTGGTGCCTTCGGTTAGACGGACAGACTTTGAATATGTCCACTTTATCTATGCTATTACTATAAAACTCATCAATCTCGACTCGAAACTTCTTCAGTCAGACGGTGCTGATTGCCTTATGACAAACGGCCCCGTCTGCTCAACGCGACAATCGAGCACAAAGGCCCTGGATCTCCTTCATGCCCACTACGTTCCTCTCCCATCTCTCTCAAGTACCGGCTCTTTTTTCTTCCTACACTTCCATACTCTACCTTTCATCAGTTTCGTAGTCACCAGATGATGTGCTCGGTGCAGGAAAATGGTTCAATTCCCACTGCTAAACTTTTATTTTCGTACCAGATTACTATTTTTAATAAAATTGAGATTATAAATTGCGTCAATGGAGAATGTTCCCGCGCCTAGCGCCTTTCCTGTGCACGATGCTATTGGGCGGGTGCGTATGGCGGGTACCGGCACACGGGTCTCTGCCTTGCTGATCCGCTACTTGGAGATCACTGTAGATGAGTCTGGCCGTTGATACATGTCGGGTAGTAATTCCTGCGGTCGGGCGCGAGGGTAAGCATGAGCTACCAATCCTTGATTCGAAAGCAGTAGAATGGCTCATGTATAAAAGCAGCAGCAGAAGTACTAGTCTGGAGAAATTCATCCAATTTTCTTCTTTCGGATCACTCTATACATCGTTCAATTTGGCCTGGTGCCCTTCGGTCAGTCACAATCGTCCTTCCTCTACCAAAACTAAGGCCATTTTAGAAACTTCAAATAAACTTTTTATTCGATCAATATGAAACTGTATTCATTATTTCTTGTTTTGTTGGGCGTGACGTTCACTCTCGCGGCCCCTATGCCAATGCCCACGCCTCCCTCCAAGCCTCAACCAAAACCGTTATCTCAGGCGGAGATAAATTAGCGGAACAGAAGAATACACCCCAACGGAAAACGACAGACAAGGATAAATACTACCTTCCAAACCCAATTGGAGGTGTAGTCATCAAACAAAAGGATAGCTAGCTCGAGCCCTGTCGAGGCAATTTACCAAAACTCGATGCAAAGAACCTTGCACGAGGGTCTTTCGAACACGGCCTCTGTAAGTTTCTCTTGCAAACGAAATGGTTTTGCACTCCAACTAATTTTCCCAGCCAATGTGTTCTAAATCGCTTCCTCTGCTCTATGACCGCCTCATCTGTAATCGGTCAACCTTTTAGTGTAAAACGGGTCCTTCTGTAGATTTTCGCATACCGCTTTTTATTTATCTTCATGACGTAAAGTCATTCCACGATACCAAGGGATAAAGCAAGGTGTCAGAATTGTGACACCGACCGGAATCATGGAATGTATTTGCGCCTGAAGCATGTCAAGTGAAGCTATCACATCACACTGAATGCCGTTTGTTGAGTTTATTTTCCGCATGAAAGAGCAACAGATGACCGACAGAGCAAACGACTCTATATTCCGGAACAGCTTCGAAACGCTAGAAGGTTTGAGTCCGACCCTAATCGCGACCTCATATGGACATTGTACCACGCACTTGCGTATGCGCACGATGAGCCGAAACGGTCCTTCCGGCTGAATGGGTGGCAAAGCGAGGCAAGGTAGAGGTATACGGTGAGACAAAAGAGAAAGATTTACTAAGAGATTTCAATGATCATGGCTCTTCAAGGCCGTGGGAGAGTATTCTCTGACGGAGCGCAAAACCCTTCTCGTAGTATCGAAAGATCCGCCTCCTTAACAAGCTTGCGTTATATCTATGGGAATGAATGCTCAGAGCGTGCATGTATGGGACCTTACAAGGCCGTCATTTATGGGCTTTGTCTGCTCACATGATGATGGGACCATCTTATGGCCTGGTGAGGTCCCATCGATATGCGAACAGACAAAACCCACAAGAAGATGGGAACGAGGTATCACGACGGCAAGCCTAGACACGGCATGTATCTGGAGTACAGTCTAAGTGTCGGTGTGACCCAACGAGATGTGTCCTTTGGAGATAAAAATTGAATCGGTAAGCCTTACTGGTGCGGTACCGGTGCTTTTGCCTCCATCATAGGCATCTCAGCGGCCCTGCTTGTCTGGTAGAATGTAAACGATGGATTTAACGTGTTCGAGCATAGAATCATCGCGAGGAGACGACAACAGAACGGCACAATAGCAGAAATGCTGACGCGCTGAAGTGATTGCATTTATATTTAGGTCGTTTCGCTGGTCTCGTGTTCGCAGTTGGTGCCGAGAGCCTTCGAGGTATCAAGAGGAGGACATCGATTCTACGATGCAAAGCATCCAAAGCACGACATTATGACATCGATGCGTACCATTGACGCAAGAGATGACGAAGGCAGACGTGGTTTGAAGGGAGTACATGGTGGTGAAGCGCGAGTCGAATGAGAAGGTGAGAATGGACGCAGGATAAATAAACGACCGAGAGTACGGTCAAAGGTCCCTTCGACATATCCACAGTGCCATTTTACCCAGACTACTTTCGTAAGAGCTATACTCTTGCAGTTCAAGTATAACATGTAGCTCGACCAAGCGAAGGGCAAATAAGTCATTGAGGTATATATAGAGAAACAGAAGCATGTAATGATAGACCCAGTATTAAGATAACACGGCACTTTGTGTAAAAAACGAGCGCAGCTAGATTGGCCTCAACAAATACGACGGAAAAACATAATTTCTCTCTTTCGAGCGGCTCCAGGGCGACTTTTCTGAATTTAAGTCATTGCAACTGGTGCCGTCCAAAGATATCTCCAATGAGAGACAGACAATGAGAGATAAAGGACGGGTCATCTGGCTAACGCCAAAAACAGAAACGAGGGCGGAAACCATGACACCGTGACCACCGCCGTAATAAAATGTGGCCGTTACTGTCAAGGACACTGAAGGATGGACGTGGGAGAAGGCCAAAGAGTTAATTAGGCGGCGGACAACATGCCACCCCTTGATGTCTCCCTGGGGCTAGACAGCTACACCGGAGTGTATACACATATTCCTGGTATTATTATATAGATCTTCGACGTATTTTCTGTAGCCGATCCTCCGTTATGTGAATACTAGTAATTGTGGTGCAAACCCTAATACGCGTGATGATGTTCTTTAATCCGATGCACAAACCATCAACTGCTCCAAAAGTGACACGAATCTACCTGGATAGTGATGAGCCCAATCTTCCGATAGTGAATATGCGATGGAGCCAAGATAATGAGGCATTTTTCGGAGATGTTCAAGGATGGTTCGTCACTGGCGCAATATTCATGCGTCGTCCGCCGGCACCTACGTTGAATCTCCCATGAGATGAGTGATCTATTTCGAATAGTCATGCATATATTAGTTCTGTTTGGCGCTGGTTCGCATCTTCGCCTGGATCACATCTATTGAAACCATAAATTAGGGAACACTCTTCATCGCTCAACATTTCCTGCCTCAACCAGCAAAGAAGCAAACGGAAGCGTTGTGACCTCGCTTGGAGGTTCACATTGTATTGGCGAGAAGTGGAACTGAGATGAGGAGACTGGCAGCGATCGTCTGCTGGCAGCTCTTTACGCCCTGTCATTTGATAGGAACCCATAACTGAGATGCACTTTTGGTCATCTGATATGCATGCTGCTTACGCAAAACCCACCATCGCCTCGTCGGCTAGATGGGATTGAGGGACTTAAAAGGACGATGCCATCTCTACGGGAACCTTGACTTCAATCGAACTCACTGACAACTTCAACTTTGCGTACGCTGTCCCTAGATGTAAGTGTCCCTGCATTGGAAACCTAATATGTAGATCTCTTACTCTATGCAGGGAAACCCAAATGGCAGGCGAGATATTTAGTAATAGTCCGATCTGAACCAGTCAACTAACGGGATTGTATCAGGTGATCTCCAAGACTACGCATCACGTCTTGCAAGTCTTGGAAATTTCTTTCTCACGCGATTTGAACACGCCGGTAAACTGGATGATATCCACGCTGCGGTCTTGAGTTACCAGAAAGCAGTAGAAATTACGCCAGAGAGTCACCCTGACAAGCCATCCCGCCTTAATAACCTTGGAAACTCTTTCATTACTCGATTTGAACGCCTTGGAAATCCAACTGATATGGAAGATGCAGTTTCGAACTACGGGAAAGCAATAGAGCTGACACCAGACGATAACCCAAACAAACCTTCGTTACTCAATAATCTGGGAACATTATTTCGAGTACGTTTTGGACGCCTTGGTCGTCTGGTGGATATCGAAGAAGCAATTTCGTGCCACCGCAAAGCAGTGGAACTAATGTCGGATCACCATCCACACAAAATAACAATCCTTGTTAATCTTGGGAACTCATATCGAATGCGATTCGAGTGCCTTGGCACTCTGGCTGATATCGACGACGCCATTTCAAGCCAAAGCAAAGCTGTAGAAATGACGACAGATGAGCACCCCGACAAGCCGTTTTACCTTCAAAGCCTTGGAACCTCATTTCAAAGGCGCTTCGAACGTCTTGGTAACTTGGCAGATATCGAAAGCGCAATTTCAAATCAACTCAAAGCAGTAAAATTAACTCCTGATGGTCACGTTAGTAAGCCAGCACGGCTTATGAGTCTTGGAAGCTCGTTTCAAACTCGCTTCAAACGACTTGGAATCCTAACTGACATTAAAAATTCAATTTCATATCAATGCAAAGCAGTGGAACTGACACCCGACGCCCACCCCGACAAGGCACCGCGACAAAACAATCTCGGAAACTCACTTTTACTTCTTTATGAAAATAATGGTAGTCTGGCCCATATTGAAGATGCAATTTCGAACCAGCGGAGGGCGGTGGAACTGACACCAGATGACCATCCAAACAAGGGACTATTTCTGAACAATCTCGGAAACTCACTTCGTATCCGCTTTGGAAGCCTTGGTAGGCTAGCCGATATCGAAGAGGCAATCTTGAATCAACGCAAAGCAGTGGAACTAACGCCAGACAGTCCAGAAAATAAGGGCGTATTTCTTTTTGGTCTTGGAAACTCACTCACTACTCGCTTTGAACGCTTAGGCAATCTGGTCGATATCGAAGATGCAATTTCGCGTCTACGTGCGGCAGTAGAACTGACGCCAGAGAGTCACCCGGACAAAGGACAGATTCTTGTTAGTTTTTGTCACTCATTACACGCACGCCTTGAACGCTTTGGTGGTCTGCTCGGTATCGAGGATACAATCGCGAGTCAACGCAAAGCACTAGATCTGATCCCCGATGGTCATCCTGGCAAGTCATCACTCTTCAGTAATCTCGGATCATCTCTTTTAAGTCGCTTCGAGTATTTTGGTAGTCTGGTCGATATTGAAGAGGCAATTTCGAGCCACCACGAGGCAGTGAAATTGACGCCAGACGGTCACCCCCGCCTGCCTTCACGACTGGGTAATCTTGGTACCGCGCTTTTAACTCGTTTTGAACGCCTTGGTAGGCTGGTCGATATAGAAGATGCAATTTCGAGTCATCGCAGAGCGGTAGAATTGACCCCAAGCGATCATCCTGATAAGCCATTGCATCTTGATGGACTCGGAAGCTCATCCTTTGCTCGTTTTATACGCCTTGGTAGTCTGGTGGATATAGAAGATGCAGTCTCAATTCAGAAAAGCGCGGTAGAACTGACACCCGACAACCATCCGCACAAAGCTTCATTTCTTATTAACCTCGGGACGTCTTTTAGAGCGCTGTTTGGGCGATTTAATCGCTTGGCCGATCTTGAGGCTGCAATTTCAAGTCAGCAGAAAGCAGTAGACCTGACTCCTGAAAGCCACTCTGGCAAGGCATTGCGCATTTCCAACCTTGGAAACTCATTAACAACTCGCTTCGAACGAATTGGCTTCTTAGAAGATATTGAAAATGCGATTTTGTGTCACAAAGAAGCAGCGGGATTGACACCAGATGATAATCCAAACAAGCCATCGCGTCTCAGCAATTTCGGAAAGTCACTTCTTATTCGTTTCAATCGCCTCGGGAGACCGGTGGATATCGAAGACGCCATTTTGAATCAACGCAAAGCAGCTCAACTGGTGCCAGATGGTCATCCCGGCAAAGTATCGTGTCTAAACAATCTTAGCTGGACACTTCAAGTTCGTTTTAAGGTCTACAATAACATTGGGGATATAGAAGAGGCACTTTTAGCAATGTCTCAGGCCGCAAAATCCCCCACTGGCCCTCCAAGGGCTCGGTTTGACGCGGCGATTTCATGGGCTAGATTATTGGCCAAATATTATCCACTTAAATCACCCCTCCCGGCTTTTGGCTGTGCAATTGATCTCCTGCCGCGCATTGCATGGTTTGGATTACCTGTGATGGACCAGCACTCACTACTTGCCGACATAGGAGATGCTGTGCGCGAAGCCGTGGCGGCTGCAGTTCACTTCTGTGAGTACAAAACTGCTGTGAAATGGGCGGAGCAAGGTCGATCCATCGTCTGGCAAAACCTACTAGGTCTCCGTAACCCGGCCGATGACCTTCGTATCAAACACCCACACATAGCTGACCGTCTATTGAATATCTCCAAGCAGCTAGAGGCGCCTCGATTCGAGTCTGACCCATTGGATCAAAGATCGAGTATATCTATGACCGATATTACTCAGACCTACTCGCGCCTAGCTCTTGAGTGGGAGGGTATTATAGAGGAGATAAGACTTCTACCAGGATTCGAAACGTTTTTACGGGCCAAGTCCTTTAGTGAACTCTCCCCTGCGGTATCTGAAGGCATGGTCGTCATTTTGAATGATCATACATCCAGATGCGATGCACTAGCGCTCATTCCACCCGAATCTGACGACGCAAGTGTCTCGGTCGTTTGCATTCCTTTGGATGGCTTCACGTCCGGAACATCCGCGAAACTATTAAAGGATTTGAAAAATCTATTGTCATCAGTAGGGGCTCGTGCCCGAGAGAACCGAAAATCGAATAGGGTTAACTTGGATGAAAGGAAGAACAATCCGTTTGAGAACATTCTCCGAGAACTTTGGTTAAAGGTCGCGAAACCAGTTATTGAGAGATTGGCATACGAGGTAATGTCACAAAAAGAGCCATACTCTCGCGCTAATCTCTATCTGATAGACTAAGACTGGTGAACTTCCTCGTATATGGTGGTGCGCGACTGGATCGCTCTCATTTTTACCAATCCACGCGGCGGGCTTGTGGGCCGCCGATGAATCGAAGGAGAGTGTATACGACCACTTCGTATCATCATATACCCCAACACTTTCTGCCATATTCGACCAGTCGTCCCAAAGCGGCACAGAGGGCCAATTTCAGATTCTGACTGTCGCCCAACCAGCGACACCATACGCCAAACCGATTCCAATGACCGTCGACGAGGTAAAAATTATCAAAAGATATGCACACGGACTTCAAGTACTCGAGTTATCGGGTGATAAAGCGACGGTAGATCCCGTACTTCAAGGGATGAAGGGAAGCAACTGGATTCATCTCGCTTGCCACGGGGAGCAGAATATCAAAGACCCTATGAAGAGTGGCTTCCTCCTGCACGACAGAATTCTCGAGCTCTCGGAGATTGTACAGACCCCGTTGCCAAGTGCAGAATTCGCTTTCCTCTCGGCCTGCCAGACAGCTGTAGGAGACGAAAGAGTGGCCGACGAGTCCGTCCATCTCGCTGCTGGGATGTTGTTAGCTGGATGCCGAGGTGTAATAGCAACAATGTGGTCTATTGAAGACGAAGACGCCCCCAAGGTAACGGAAGATGTTTACAGTCGGATTCTGAAGGGTGGCATACCAGATAGGAAGAGAGCTGCACATTCTTTGCAGGAAGGAGTGAAGCGCTTGAGGGAGTCCGGGGCGAGTTTTATTACATGGGTTCCGTATATTCATATCGGGCGTTGACGTTAGATGCAGGCCTGCCTAATCAACACTCATTTGAACAGTCCAAATGCTGTGTTTAAAGTAGCACAGACAGTTTCGATGGTAGAATAAATATCTTTATGGTTCACCCTCTCAGTCCATTCAGGACTATCTTGCTTGAGGTCGTGGGGCATATTTTGAGGCAAAAATGGCACGTCAATCTAGCGTATAGTCGAATAAAGCTAGTTTATAATTCCAGAACGAGTAGACGTACATTCATTATGGTGATTTTTATAGGATAATGAGCGAAAGATTCCTGATTTAATTTGTATATACTGAAATAGCCCTTCGATACTGCATCAACCATCAAATCCTGCAACTTTTTCTGATCTTACATCAATGCCCTAGTACTTCCTTTTGCGAGTTTGGTGATTTAGAGACGTATTTAGTGCCATCCTTCAACCATATAGTCTCTGACAGCTTCGTACTTTCGCTGAACACGCGCTCGACTCCGGAGGGCAGAGGGCATTCATTTATTACGTCCCATTTGCGCCATATAACTTTCTCCTTTTTGGTGGTCATTCGAGTCCAGGATAGCGAGACAAGCATCTGCCACCATTCCCGTCTCGGCGGGCGTTGGCAGCTCCAAAAGGGATACGAATCTACTTGGAAAGTCATAAAACTAAGCTTCCTATAGCTGAACATGTGGTAGATATCACGAAAAATGGATGGAATAGCTGTAGTAGAGTAGATGAAGCCTTGTATATCGTTCCCTCACACTTGGCCACGTTACATGTACTCTTCACCCCTATCACGCGGTAGGCTCTGAAGCCTCTTTGACCTTGTTGCGGTTGTACATCTGTCCCGACTTAAGCCACACAACCTCTGGTAACAAAGCTTCCCCGTTCCACCGACGTTCGACACCATCCGGAAACGGTTGGTCAAAAATAGCATCCCACTTCCTCCAAAGACTAGCTAGTAGTCCTGAACATCCCTATAGTATTGATCAGCTCCAAACAAAATGTACCAAATGCGTCTGTCATACCAGAGAACGAATGAGGAACGCTGATAGCTCATCGAATACGTTCAGGACGCCATCGTTGAGATACATCATCCAGTAAGTTACCAGTCGAACCAAAAGGGGCATTAATTGTTGCCGTCGTGACCCAAGTGTCCGCTCCAAAAGTTGCTTTATTTTCGTTCGTGGGATCCCGCCTGAAGTTTGTTAGCCATGAGCAACAGTTTAAGTTACTCATACCTCCGTATAATGACAAATCACTCCTGGAAATAGGCAGAAGTGGCTCATCCATCATCAGTGCACCCTAGTAGCGGAGTTAGTTGCGGCAATAGGCAAGATAAACGAACGCCCTTACAATAAGCAAATGAGTCTTGTATTGCCTATTCTGCTTCTGGAGAAGCCCGGGTAAGCTATTCTCTTCGGTAAGCTCTTTTTCAATGAAAAAGGCCACGTCCACCCAGTGCGTAAACGCCATTAAAGGCGATGACTACAAGCAAGTGAGCACCATAGATTATAGACTTCAAGATACTCACCGAGGCTACGGTTTCTTGGATCTGGGTAACTAGCACTGTGGTTTCTTCTATTCCCAGACCGAAGATTGGCTTTGAGACTTGCCCACCCTGCAAGTAGTTGCGGTATTCAATCGGTTTCAGAAATATGTGTTGCGTCTCTGCTTCTACTTGCTTGTGAAGAGGATCAATGAGTCGAACCGAGTTGATCTCCTTGTTGGC
>KN824297.1:118135-129074 GCA_000827415.1 Serendipita vermifera MAFF 305830 | reverse complement strand
TTGGATCTCTCCGTGCGCCAAATCGAGCACTTGAACGAAAAGTATAAAGTCAACGTACCCTTCATCCTCATGAACAGTTTCAACACGGACGAAGACACGCAACGCATCATCCAAAAGTATGCCAACCACAACATCCAAATCCTCACTTTCAACCAGTCCCGCCACCCACGCATCAACAAGGACTCGCTCTTGCCCGTACCTCGCTCGGCTACCTCGGACAAGTCGCAATGGTACCCCCCAGGTCACGGTGACATTTTCGACGCACTCTCCAACTCGGGCTTGCTCGACAAGCTCATCGCCGCCGGAAAAGAATACATTTTCGTCTCCAACGTCGACAACTTGGGTGCCGACGTCGACCTTCGCATCCTCGACCATCTCGTCTCCTCCCAAACCGAGTTCCTCATGGAACTCACCGACAAGACAAAGGCAGACGTAAAGGGTGGTACCATCATCGACTATAACGGTACCGTTCGTCTGCTCGAAATCGCCCAGGTACCCAAGGAGCATGTCGAAGACTTCAAGTCGATTCGCAAGTTCAAGTATTTCAACACTAACTCGGTCTACATCAGTCTCCCCGCTATCAAGCGTATCATGGAGTCGGAAGAGGGCTTTGAACTCGACATCATCGTCAACAACAAGACCGCCGACGACGGCACCAATGTCATCCAGCTCGAGACGGCCGTCGGTGCCGCCATCAAGCACTTTAACAACGCGCACGGTGTCAACGTACCGCGTAGCCGTTTCTTGCCGGTAAGCCGCCCACCCTACCCTCCTCGAGTAGACCACTGATTACGCTACTTCCCCAGGTGAAATCCACCTCTGATCTCCTCCTCATCACCTCGGACCTGTACTCGCTCGAGCACGGCAAACTCGTAATGAACCCAAACAGACTCTTCAACCAAACCCCCGTCGTCAAACTCGGCGACACGTTTAAAAAGATTGGTCAATTCCAAAAACGGTTCGGCTCCATTCCCAACATTCTCGAACTCGACCACTTAACCGTCTCGGGCGACGTCTCGTTTGGGAAGAACATCACCCTCCGCGGAACCGTCATCATCGTCGCAAACGAGGGTAACAAGATTGACTTGCCCGACGGTAGCATTCTCGAGAACAAGCTCGTCAGCGGAAACGTGTCTATTATCGACCATTAGACGCGTTGCTTGTTTAGTCTCGTTCTCGGTTCTCGTTTTTTTCGTAGAGGATGTGGGTTCTTTCCAATCAGTATAGCTTGTAGACCAAAGAAACAAAAATTCAATACAGTGGATTCCTCTATATGATTGGTGATATGGGAAGATTATATTACAGTCGCGATAGCGCTATTGAGATGAGTACATGAAGATACAAAGCTAGACTAGATTCCCAATTAAAAGCAAAACTAGATTGAAACGCGCATCACCAGAATGGACACCATCCTAAATGACCGTTAGCTGGGCCAATAAACCAAATACAATAGTATCACTTACCAGGGAAGCACTGACACAGATTCTCCAACGCTGTCGCCTGACGAATCAGCTTGCGCACCTGATCTTCCACACTCAGCTCCTCGTTCGGATCAAAGTCCCTCCCATAAAGCTTCTTTTGGACACGCTGGTATACCTCGAGCGCCTTGGCGTTTCTCGAGTCAGTTGCCGTCGTATCCTCGTTCAATGCAAGCCGCTCGTTCAGCTGCTGTTTCCGTCGTGGTCCACCGGCATAGCGGTTGTATACTGCAGGATCCATTCCACCCGCATCATCTACGCCAGCTCCTGCAGCCGTCGTCGATTTGCCCACATTACGCGTCTCCGTCTCCGTAGTCAGACGCCAGCTTACGAGAGGGTCGTAGATAAAGGCTTCGAGCACGGCCATGAGCGGCTCGCGATTGTCGCGGAGCACTTGCATCGTAATCTCCGACGTCTTCTTGAAGCTGCCTTCGATGCCGCTGACCTATAAGGACCCGTCAGAGTAGTTCTCTACCGAGAAAGCCCACATACCTCCATAGCGCTAACGAGCATTCTTGTAAGACGGAATGGAATGCGTTCGGGGAACTTTTCACGATGCATTGCGATTTCGAAACAGTCACCAAAGTCGATATGGACAACCTTTCCAGTGATCTGGTCGAGAAGAAGATTCGCAGGATGACGATCCCCGAGACCAAGGATATGCCCAACCATACTACTGACAGCCAATGTTCGTGTATAGGTAGATCTTCTCTCGAGCCATGCTTCGGAGTCTCCACTGGTGAGCCAAAGGACGTGATAAAGATCCTGGCCCGTGGTGTTGTCCAGTGCATACTTGAACACCTCCAGCTTCTGGAGCATCGTGAGGTTGACGTAATCGGGTGCCATTTGGAGCATGAGCCGGTACTCGATTTGGAGATGAATCTTGCGTGCTTGGCGGTAGTCTGATACCAGGACATGGAGGGTATCCGCATGTTGAACCCATGTAAGCAAACCGACATTGGGGGCAAGTGGGGTTGCGGCGAATCCTTGGATATGAAGTTTGCGCATGAAGCTCTGGCGATCGGCCTCCAGTAGGGTATTGACGAGACTAAACACCTGCATGACACGCTCGTCTTGCCGTAAGTCCTCATGACCTGTCTAGAGTTAGGCTTGACCCCTAGATACCTCGAGGAAATACTCACCCTTGAGGCAGAACTGGTACTCCTTCGTGTCACTGCCGATGATGGCTAGGCGACGGGGCCGTTGCTTGGAGGCAATGACGCTTAGTTTGGCGACGAAGCGAGCAATCCTGATCACTGGCTTGCCGCTTCGGTAAGTGCCAGGCACTGCCAGTTCCAGGTTCTCGGACTGAAGTAGTTTCGGTGATACGTATTGTAAATCGATTGTGGTCAATAGAGGAAGCTGCTTTTCGATGCGACGGAACACCTGGGTCCAAGTTTAGTAAGTGAAAAAGTACACGAGGATCTCCACATACTGCGTAGTAGATATCCCAAGCCTTGTCCATGTCACTCGCCTCGTGCCGAAGAAGGTAACGGTGACATGCCTCTCGAGCCTCTCGTAAGTCTTTGCCGTGAACTTGGACAAAGGAAGATTCCCGCGTAGTTTCGGGGCCCTGTGACATCTTAGCAGAATAAATGATAGTATCTCGATAGACTTGCCTGGTCAAGTCGCCTGTGAAGAATCTCTAGATGCTCGATCATAGCTTCTGGCTTCTTTTCAGTAAAGTAGAGCCGTGAAGCCTCCTCCAAGTACTCATGCCATAACTCGTGCCACAGGATAGCCACACGAATGAGTTCGTGACTGACAGTGAGAGCCTGATCGGCGTGTGAGTTTGAAGATATCATGAGAGCAAAAGCCAGTGCATACCTGCTCGACCAATAGAGCGCTGTGTTCGCGTAAACGATCCATGATCTGCTCCGCAGCCATGTGCCGCATTTGACTGTTGGACTTTGATGCCACCGTAAGGGGGTAGATGAGTGCTTGAGGATGCACTCGTCCAACCTGGGTAAGGAGAGTACTGATCTGCTGGCGGATTATATGGCTAGGCGTTTGAATTCGGGCGATAAGCTAGATCGCCATGAGCTTACGTCACGTGAGCAGTTCGTTGGTACTTACTTGCGGGACCACCTCAAGCCAAGTGTCAATTGATACCGTATTGACGTTTTCGGCTACAACTGCTGTCACCTCCTCATCCGCTCCAAACTTGAACCAAAGGGTCAAGAGGCGAAGAGAGTCCTGAATAGGATTCTCCCCTCCCAGAGCCACAGACCGGAAGAAGCCTGGAAGTAATATGAATATATGGCTGACGCAAACTGCTTGTGATACTGACCGACAATGGCGGCAAGAATATGGGTAAGCAGCGCTTTACTATACATCTCGTCGTCTTGGTCTTCGTTGTTCTCGATGTGGTTTATGACCTCGAAATTGCATAGGGCCCACGTATGCCATGCCTTGTACCACTTGGGATCCAGTTGTGTCGCATTATGGTAGCATTGCATTACGTCCTCTACGAGCTCTGTCGTCCATTCGGGCCGTAGTTCCTGGATCCATTCTCCTTGCTTCAGGAAGGCTCTCGAGAGAAGGCGTCGAACTTCTTGGATCTCTTCGAGATTTCCGGTGATAACTCGACTTGGGTCGTCGAGACCGATTTCTCTAGCGAGGCTGGTGCATACGTTGCCTAAATAGTTCAAGCTGTCGTCCTTGTCGCCGGTATCCCATAGGAGCTTCAAGTGGGCAAAGACTACTCCAGGTGACGCTCTGATCGGAGAATCCTTTTGAGCCTGATCGGTCAAAAGCTGCTGGATGATCGACTCGGCGATGTTTAGGCGTTTCGCCTTCCGGCACAGGTTGGCAAACTTGATATATGAAGTAGCATCTTCACTTGGGCTGATGACCAAACTTCTCAGCTGGAGTATGCGTTGCCAAGTATCGACGTCACGTTGACATCCGTGAAGACTATAACGCAATGAGTAGGATACCTAGCAGAGTGGAGGCGAACGCACCGTTTCACCCAAGTCTTTTTTATTATTTGTTGGCGATCTGGCTGATCTCCGCTCTTCTTGTAGGTGATGACTTCTTCCAGTTCGGAGAGTAGCTGGGTTCGGACAATGGTTCTGCGGATTCGTTAGACTTACTCAGTGTAGAGTAAGCATGCTTACGAGTATACGCGATTATAGTCGTCAATTGGACCCAGTTCCATAACTAGAGCGTCTCTTGCTTTGCCGATATACATCGCTGCAGTATCAAATTGATTGTTGTGAACGGAGACGATGGCCTTGAAGAAGGATCTTTCAGTTGTTGCCGATGTCATGGCGGCGACATATTGATCCATTCGATCCCATTGACGGAGAACCCAGGCAGAGGCTGCGGCGAAAGGAGCCAACGTAGCTCGGAGCTCTGGAGATGCAGATGGCCATCTTTGTTCGACCCCTTTACCGAGAGCATCCCATTCATTGAGGGCATGGAGACACTTGAGCCTCCCTATAATGGCTGCTTGATCATCCGGCCATCTGGAGATTCTATCCGCATACTCCACAGAGGCGTCTTCCCACCTATCCAATTGTTCGTACCATAACACTGGATTGACCGTCGGACCAATCAGTTCGTTATTGAGAAGGCCTAGTGCGGCGTCTTGTTGCTTCAACGACGCATTGATGCCAATGAGTTGCTCGACAACCGTGACGCTGGGAGTACTGAGATATTCGTGTTCTTTGAAGTGAAGTGCTTTGGCCATCGCAAATGTGCTCGCGGCGATGTCTCCGAGTGTGCGGTTGTTGATCGGCAAGGCCTTGTCTTCATGCTCCATGAACTCGACCAAGCTTAGAAGCCGCAGGCGCAGATCAGCACTTTTGCTCGTGGTGAGGGCGATCGTAACGGCTTCGACTAGTTGTTCCTATAAGGGGCCGATGGTGAGTAATGAAAGGTGAATTATCAGGGAAGATGGCGTACTTTGTTCTGGTCGGTAAGTTCAACCCAACAAGAGTAGAAGGCCGCGTTGAAAAGCTCTCGGGCTAATGGCTCATGAGAGTTCGCCAAGGATACGCAGGCACGAAGGGCGTGTGAAGTCGACTGCTTCATGAGATCCAGTGTCAACTGTTTGAGCCAGCGTTGCCAGTCTTCCGGCCGGACTATTTGCTCCACAGACCACGAGCTTTTCAAGAGCTGCTGGTTGACGGTCAACTTGATCATATCGGCGGATGCTATCGGATCAGCATGCCCGCCTTTACCCCACCTGAGACGACGGGTTAGTATGTTATGTTTCAGAAAACGAGAATGCTCGTACTTTTCATCGGCGCCCAAGCCTTGTGGGAGAGGTTCTCCTTTCATCAGCGTATCGGCAAGGGTCTCGAATCGCGGCGCCGCGATACGGTGTTCCGTGAGACACTATCAAGCAATAAGCAAATGGAACGGCTTGGTATAAAGTAAACATACATTCTGAATGCGGGGGATGAAAACGGCAAAGTCGGGCCCAAGTTGAAGTAACATGACGCAAATGGTATCCATGATCGCGTTTCGCAGTTGATGGTCCGCAGTAGGAAGTGTCCGTACTAGTGGATGAGCAATACGCGATACACTTTCCGACAAGTTGATGCGGCGGGCGAGGTCGCCAATAGTCATAACAGCCGCTTTCCGAGACTCCTTGGATGCCGTAGGGCGTTCTACGGTGCCCAGGATGAAAGGAAGTATCAAATGGATATACTCCTCTACAGCACTTCCAAACGACAACATTGCCTGGAAGACGCGTATTTCGGCTAAACTCCTCTGAGGCCCTTCTGGTTGGTTGAATACCGTGAGTAGTTGTGGGACGACGGATGGTAGATATGGCTTGAACTCTGCGCCCATTGCGTTCGCCATGCTGTCGATCAGCTCGACGATTGGAAGGTGTAAAACCGGGTTCTGCCACAGGTCTCTGGTGAGTTGGAAGACCTCGTCAAGGTAGTTTCTGATATGGCTTCCGATGATATGAACGATGAGGGACATTTGTTGGACATATAGATCCTGATGCCGTGAATGCGACGCGCGGCACATGGTCGAGAAGGCGGGGATGACCTGAGGAAGGAAAGGTACGCATTTCAGGCCCTGGGTCCGGAAAATGGCAAGAATGACATCTGTCACGTCTGGGTGGTTGGTGGCGAGGGAGGGATCGGCCAAAATGTTCAGGAGCGCCTGGATAACGACGGACTGATAGAATACATCGGGTTGCGACCCAACCGTCTTGACGGACTGCTGGAGTGCCTTGGCGGCTGGGGTCTTCTCCTGCACTTCTACGGTGGCAGCTTTCTGGGGCGGAAATAAGCACCGAAATAATAGAGTTGAAGTTCGTTACTTACTCTTCTCGTAAACGGATCAATGGCCCCAAGAATACCCATGACTTGCAGAACCTTCCTCTTCGTTCGCTCCCCGTATTCTTCCCTCAGGAAGCCCTTCAGAACCTTGAAGAGGTCGGGATATTTGAGGTATGGGTCAACAACGTTGGAGGTATTGGAGCAGACTTGACCCAAAGATACCAGCGTTATCTCCTTTTTGATGAGGACGGCTGTGGGATTCTGAAGAATACCGAGGAATAGTTCCATGATTTCTTCGAAGAAAGGGGCCACATCGTCCCCAGAAATGGTCGCAAGGAGGCCAATACACTGGACCATACGGCGGGACACGTATGGGTACGTGACACCTGCTTTCGGGAGGCAGACCTTGAGAAGTGAAGGCACGTATGGCTTGAGTAGTCTTTCCGTGCGTTTTAGCAGTTCGGTGAGAACTTCTGCTGTCGTCAGCATGGAGGATCTATCGAGGAGTCAGAGTCATTCTGTTAATTGAATATGGAACATACGCCTCGGTAGAGTATTCCAGTTCCGTAAGCAGCTTGATGAGCTCCATTCTCAAACTCGGCATCACGTTCGCCGGGTTCAGAACTGCTAGTCGTCCAATGATCCTCACAGCCTGAAGACGGACTTGCGGTTCTTCGTCATTGAGCGCCATGGAGAGGACACGGACATGTTCCACCTGGGCCAGTCTCCGGTCGTATCGGGTGTCCAAGTGCATCAGCACCAGTCTACGTATTTCGGCATCTATGCGGACGTCAGTATCGGTTACAGGTAGAAGAACCGATCACGTACCTGGATCAGAGAGTCCGACGCGAATAAGACGGCCAACTACCTCATCAATGATTGCTACTGACGCCGTACTGGTATGGTTGACAATGGGGCCGTGCATGAACAGTGCACACGTTGCCAAGCTAGCTTGTAGTCGTACTTCACGGTCTTTGGAATCCATGTATGCCAAGACGCCATCTTGGATGAGAGGTGTGAGACTTTTCGCTGGAAAAGATGGTCAGCGCGGAATACAAGGAAATAGTCTAGTTTACCTTGCCAGTCGAATGTTTGTAGTGTCGTTAATGCCAGGCAAATCAACGCCGGATTGTTGAGCAACTGAGACGGTTGTGCCTTTATCAGTAGTACGGACCCGGGTTTAGAGCCGTTGGCTTCGACATAAGGTGAGCCAGGAGGTCGGAAACCATGGCCGGCGAGGATGGTGGAGATCTCATTCAAAAGATGCTCTGTAAAGGGGGTGAGAATTATACTAAGATTACGGTGAAGTCTCTCACCTTGAACTAGGCCTAACAACTGCGGCAAGGTATGGACGATAGGGCCTAGCCAGGCACATAAGGCTGGGTTGATCCCAAAGCGGAACATCTTCTCCACGACACGGCGGTACGCTACTTGATTCAGTACAAGTGAATGAAAGATACGATGGAGCTTACCGAGTGGATCATCAGCCGCCACTGACTCGCCTTCAAGGTAGCCCTCCGGACCCACGGGACGTCCAGCCGTATGCATCGCCGACAACGCATTCCCAGTAGACATAGCAATGAGAGCCATAGCCTCAAACAGCACTTCATCCGATATACATCCTTTCGGCATGCCAATCGCCTTTCCTTCTTTTCCTCCCAGACCCGTGCCTCTGATTCGGGATTTGGCTGCTTCGGCAGAGGGATAAGGCTTTTCATTGGGCGCGATACGGGATTTGGAACCTTGCTTGGTATGGACGGGCGCAGGTGCGGTGGCTACAGGAGGGGGAGAAGCACGTGCTGCCATGGCTGCTGGGGAGTAGTAGTTGTCGTATTTCCAGGGATCCGGAGGTGGCACTCGGCTCTCCAAGCTCCCGTGGAGGATAATCCCAATCGCCCATGTATAAGCGAGCATAGCCTGCGATCAGTCAGTACCGAATATTCGATAAAAAATCAACAGAAAACTCACATTTGAACTCCGCATAGCATAAGCCAACTCGCCAATGACCCGAACCAAATAACTCCTTTCGCCCTTTTCGACAGGCACGACCAAATCCCCAGAAACATCTTCAGCGCCCTCCCGCCTTGAAATACCCCACGCGCCCATAAGAGCATACATCGTCGCCGTCAACCAACCCCCACTCTCAAACCGGACCGTATCATACGCCGCACAAACCGGCAACAAACCCAGTGCTTCCCTCCGGATTTGTTCCTCTTGATCGTGCTTGTTCAACGGAGGCAGAGGTGCACTCCATCCGGGGCCAGTATACCCAAATGAACCAGCAGCACCAGTGTTCGGTCCATTAATAGTGGCATTGGAGAATGCAGCTGCGAAACCGTCACTGCCTGCGCTGGAACTCAAGGGAGCAGAGCCCCATCCACCAGGACTAACAGGCCCACCGAGCATACGCGCAATGCTCTCCGTGCCGACGCTGAGCAGGCTGGCACCTCCACCAAGGGTACTCCCAGTGGACGCTGGTGTAGCCGAACGCGTGGCGAGATGGAAGATGGCGGAAAATGTTGCAGTGTAGGGTGGTGGTTGGGCCAGTGCTTCCGAGGGCAACTCTAGCATTTTGATACGTGGCTTTGCGCCTGATTGATGATGATGGTGATGGTGGTGATCGCCGGCTTGTGGAGCTGGGCGGGGATGGATGGATCCCTCGACGGCACTTCCGTCTTCGGAATAACGAATCCCGCCACGCACGAGACGTGATTGCGAGGATGCAGCCAAACGACCACTGTCCGCATCATGGTGTACACCGTCAAAGACGAGGCTGCCAATGAGCTCGTCTTCGTCACGTGCGTAGAGCCCTGCCAATGATGCAAGCCCGCTCTCGAACAACTCGCGGAAGATGAGGAGGGCTCCAAAGGCACGGTGAATGTTCCCGGCGGGGAGAGGATGTCCTGATGTCGGTGCTCCAGAAACAAAGGAAGTGGTTCCTCGTGGTTTCCCTGCGGTAACAGAATTAGTTATGACACTATAGAACGAAAGGCAAGACATACCCTTCTTCGCATCCATGTTCTTATCTCCTTTCATGACCACGCGTAGGTACGCCGCCAAATCATTCGCAGCAGCCGTAGCCACCTCCACCAACGACCGACTAGTCCTCATCCCCTTCCCATGCGTCCGCGTCGTACTCGTACTACTCGCTTGGATCAAACCACTCTCTCCGCCAACCTGGGAATACGATCTAGGCGGAGCAAACATTGACGAAGACGAAGCAGAGAGGCGGGAAGCCCTCCTGACCAGTCCAACCCCGCTCCCCGCCACGGGACTCGTCACGCCCGTGGACGGCATCGTCCCATCGTCTACTTGTTCGTCTTCGGTACTGCCTGCGGGACCTGGGCCGAGGTTCGCTTCGCGCGAGGCCATTACGCGTAGTGTGACGCGGAAGAGACGGGCAGCCAATCTCCGAACGACATCGCGCGCTTCGACGTTGGTCTTTCCGCCCGAAGTAGAAGCTGGCGTAGCTGGCGCACCAAGCGAGCCCGTCGACGCAGTCATCTGCCGTGCCCCAAGAACATCCTCCATGTTCCCGTTAACAGGTGCAGATACAGTACCCGCACTACCAGCATCTGCGACACCCTCCAGTCCATCCACACTCGTCATCCAGTCTTCCTCGGTACCCTTGACGACCCAGAACCGACAGCCGTCCCGGAGTGGGCAGAGGATACGCGATAGGACGAGTTTGGTGTATTGGTAGTACATGTGTGGATTGTAGTTTGCGATTTGGATGAGGATGAGGACGCCGGCGATACGTGCGTGTGGTGCGAGGATCTTTTCTTTTTCGCGTGGGGCCGCCCCAGCCCCTGTAGCTGCTGGCTTGGTGGCGAGTGGCGATGCTGCCGAGGTAGCAGTAACGGGGGACATGATTTGTTGTTGGACGGCAGAAGAAGGGATGACGAGCATAGGCGGTGCAGCGAGTCCACCCGCTTTGATACCCGCATTCGCATTCGCCAACGCAAGCGAAGCGTTCGCGTCCGCAAGGAGTTTACTCGTCTGGTTCGCAATCGCCCTCGCCCGATTCGCCGCCCCCGTCCATTCCGCATATCCACCCGTGCCGTCCGTCGTACCCGGCGCACTCGCACTCGCCGTAGCAAAATGGTTAGGGAGAGGAGTGGCCTGTTCTTCCATGTACCGAACGGCTTCTTGGACTTCGGTTTCGATGAGGGTTTCGGCAAAGACTGGACCGCCGGTTTGGAGGATGGTTCCGTA
>KN824297.1:93444-111640 GCA_000827415.1 Serendipita vermifera MAFF 305830 | reverse complement strand
GCTCTCCGTACCGACGCTGAGTAAACTGGCGCCTCCGCCGAGGGTACTCCCAGTGGACGCAGGCGTAGCCGAGCGCGTGGCGAGGTGGAAGATGGCGGAAAAGGTCGCGGTGTAGGGTGGTGGTTGGGCCAGTGCTTCCGAGGGCAATTCGAGCATTTTAATACGTGGCTTGGCTCCTGGTTGGTGATGATGATGATGGTGGTGATGATCACCGGCTTGGGGAGCTGGATGTGGGTGGATGGATCCTTCGACGGCACTTCCATCTCGGAGTAACGGATGCCACCGCGCATAAGACGTGATTGCGAAGAAGCGGCGAGACTTAGTGGTCTACCGGTGTCGGCATCTTGGTGTATACCGTCAAAGGCGAGACTGCCAATGAGCTCGTCTTCGTCGCGGGCGTAGAGCCCTGCTAGGGATGCAAGCCCGCTGTCGAATAACTCGCGGAAGATGAGGAGGGCACCAAATGCGCGGTGGATGTTCCCAGTTGGGAGAGGGTGTCCTGATGTTGGTGCTCCAGAAACAAATGAAGTGGTTCCTCGCGTTTTCCCTGCGGTAACATCATTAGTTCAGAAAAGGATAGTAAAAGGACTAGGCATACCCTTGTTCTTCGCATCCGCGTTCTTGTCCCCTTTCATGACCACACGTAGGTACGCCGCCGAATCATTCGCAGCAGCCGTAGCAACCTCCACCAACGACCGACTAGTCCTCATCCCCTTTCCATGCGTCCTCGTATTCGCACTCGTACCACTCGTCTGTATCAACCCACTCTCCCCACCAACCTGTGAATACGACCTGGGCGGGGCAAACATGGACGAAGACGAAGCAGAGAGACGGGAGGCCCTTCTCACCAGTCCAACCCCGCTCCCCGTCACGGGACTCGTCACGCCCGTGGAAGGCATCGTCCCGTTCTCGTCTGCTTGCTCGTCTTCTGTGCTTCCTGCTGGACCGGGGCCCAGGTTGGCTTCGCGCGAGGCCATTACGCGGAGGGTGACGCGGAAGAGGGGATGACGAGCATAGGCGGGGCAGCGAGTCCACCTGCTTTGATACCCGCATTCGCATTCGCCAACGCAAGCGAAGCGTTCGCGTCCGCAAGGAGCTTACTCGTCTGATTCGCAATCGCCCTCGCCCGATTCGCCGCCCCTGTCCATTCAGCATACCCACCCGTGCCATCCGTCGTACCCGGCGCACTCGCACTCGCCGTAGCAAAATGGTTCGGGAGAGGCGTGGCTTGTTCTTCCATGTACCGAACGGCTTCTTGGACTTCGGTTTCGATGAGGGTTTCGGCAAAGACTGGACCGCCGGTTTGGAGGATGGTTCCGTAAGTTTTTGCGGCTGCTGTCATCACTTGGAGGTTTGTGTCTGGGAGGAGGTTCTTGACGAAGCGCAGTAAGCGGTAGAGGAATCGTTTGGCGGAGGGGTTTGTGCTCGAGGTGGAGGCTGCTGATGGATTCGAGGTTGCCAATGCCGGTGCGGTTGTTGGATGTGGGTCGTCTGAAGGTGACCGTAGCAGCTTGTCTAAAACGTCATAAGCAAGGATTAGGGGTATTACGACCTATTACGCACCTATTGCGGCAATGCCGACTAGCTTTTCCTGAGGTGTATCGCTCAAGATGGCGAGTGGGAAGAGAACCTTGTTGATGACTTCATCCCAAAATGATTCACCATCGTCTGATTTGCCACTGGCGAGACTGCTTCTGACCTGTTGCACGTCTAATTAGCGTCTCGATTGCGAGGCCCGTGTGTTCGACTCGAACGTACATAGTCTTCAAAGCTCTGTAGCGCCTTTTCACGAACAGCTTGATCACTTTTACGTCGCGTCAGCAGAGAAAGGCAGCCATGACCATCCTTACCTGTTTCGTAGATTCCATAAGATGGTGTCCAGCACGTTTGTACTGGCCATCGTTGATTAATACGATCCTAACGCGCCTATCTTCGTTCGTTTTATACGGTGATTAGTGATTTGTTGCGCGATGGTGGCAGCGTCCAAGGTTGGAACCTGCCTCAATAGGTCCGCCTCGCTTTTGTCATTCTCATTTCGGATCATCCCGTTCGCCTCACTTTTGTGCTCATCTTCATTTTGGAGGATCTATTCAACGGATTTAGTCGTTTTTATTGGAGCCGAGCTGTAATGCTCGGGGTGGGTTGAAGGTACTTGGTCGTTTTGGCTTTGAGGCGATGTTATATGTTGATATTCTTCGTTCTTTTTAGCTTCCTTAATGGGTTCACGTCGTAGAATACGAGAGTCTCGCTGTACTTGAGCCTTTGATTTGGTCATCTCGTGTCTTTGTAGTTGTGGGCGTAATATATTATCATTTTTCACGCTATAGCGTTCGTTTTTCGTCCATTTACAGCGTTATATCCCCTCAAATTCATGCCCAGTATCGGCTTTCACGCTTGCCCAAGCTATTAGCAACTAACATTCGATGTCTTCAGTAAATGCGTCTAGTTCTAACTTGCTTGCTAATTAAGTCTTGCTGGCGAGTGCCTCTTCTGGTGCTCGCTTCGGAGGATCAGCCAGTCTCTGAAACTCCTTGGACCCTAGCCACGATATTCAACCTCGACTACGCCACCATAACAATGAGCTATTCCGCTGATAAAGGTCTTCCATATACAGCATTTAAGATCATACTTGAAGAGCACAGATACATGAACGACTTCTTGACTCTAGTTATGGACAAGTGAGTCGGTCACTTGTCCGAAAACGACATTAACAATCTCCAGGCTGCATGCGGACAAGAGATAGTAAGGCAATAGATCTCATCTTTGACATTCGAATAACCGAAGGATCAAAAGCCTAGCAAAACTGGAACGGATAGGGGGATGGGACTGGGAACGAGACGCAAAACAATGGGCCAAATCGAGCATATGGCCTCTGATTTCCCCCCTTCTTTCTTACTTTGAGGACGGTGAGTCCAACGAGGAGCCGGTGACACAGTTGTCTCACTCAATTGTCAAGAAAAGCGTCATCTAAAACAATGCATTGAGGAACTCTCGCCTATAATCGAGAAATTACAACGCGCCCCTTTTCCTGTAACTATAAAATTCTATCGAGTCTGCTCCAATACTTACCGACTTTAAACTAGGACGGGCTAGATGCAGAGTGGAACCTCGATGAAGTTAGGAAGGCACACCAACAGGAACAGCGAGAGCTAAAGATTGTCCAACAAATTGACGCTCACAGCGTTTCTCTCTGGCGTTCAGAGGCTAAAACTCCTAAAGGCTCCCTACTTTTAGAGCAAGGTCTGTTATCGAAGACTGTGAAATATCTAAATTTGACCCTATGAGCCAGACCGCAACCATCGCCGAGCTGTCTTGAGGCAACACGATGCAGCAGAGAGAGTCACCTATCAGTACGTCAATTATATGCCAGTGAGCCTTCTGTGCTTTTTGAACAGATATCGAACCTAACCAACAAAGTCCATGTTGGAGAACCATCAACAACGCGCTGAAGACATCAAGTCATGTATTCAAACCATGTTGACCCGATACAGGTAAGCCTTATTCAAGTGCCTATTCAGCTACCAATCCCTCTTCTAGCGAACTAGCCTCCAAACTCTCGTCCTCGTGCTCTTCCGCAATGAATGGCACCGCAGCATTTGTATCGTCTGCATTCATTTCACCTCGACACGATCAAGTTGAACAGGAAAATTCGCATATTATGCTTCGGAAAGCTGAATATAGGAACCCAGTAGACTATCTTCGCACTGCCCGACCACTACTTGGCCTTGAGCGAGTGGAATCATTCAGGATGATAAAACAGGTGATAGAGAGTCTCAACAATAGAAGTGGACTCTTAGTATGACACTTTTACTTGTGATGAAAGACGTTGAATTTCGTTTAGGTTTGGAGCGTTCCTGAAAATGGAGTGTGGCTTGACCCGGTCTTCGAGCTCGAGAGAAGCTGCGTGCAGTCGGATCTGTCGACCCTCCTCAAAGAACGGAACACAATGTGGAAATTGAACTTCTTAAAGGTACATAAAATGTTATATACGCTATAGGAGACTAATCGTACCTTAGGCTTTATTATGGAGCAATTCCCCGCTAATAACGGTCACTGATAGTGATATCAAGCAATATGGTGGTAGGAAACTCTACTATGGCCAAAATGTCGCTTATAGCCTGAAAAGGTGGAATTCCACGCTATTCAATAGAAACTGCACTAGTCCACATGGTGCCAGGTCACAAGTGGAATGATGTTCTCCATATAATGGTCCAGATATTGGATCTCTTCAGGAAAGAGAAAGAAAAAGATCCATTTCCGGAAATCTCCCATGACTTGACGCATCGTGAAGCAAGTCTTTCCCATTTGGTACCCATCGTAGCCTGATTTTTGAATATATAGAATGCGGTAAATATCATAAGGACCATCTGGCGCAAGTGGGATATTGTTGGAGGGGGTCCTCTAGCAACGGGGGTCGAACGAGCATGGAGAAACGGATCCAGTGTTTCGGATCCCGCAGAACCGATATGGATAAGGACTGGAAAGCCACTCAAACATGTTTAGTTGACGTCTGAGCTTCTCCTTGGAACTACTTGCTGAAATAGGGACCACGTACTAAACTTGTACATGGCCAACCTGCGCTTGTGATGCGGTAAAATAAAAGGAAACTCGGGTTTATTTCTTCTTAGATTGATATTTGTGCTTAATTTCTCGCTTTTTGTGTGGGTGTAATATCTCTCAAAGCACTATCTACTCAGTGGAAGGGGGATGATGCTGTCTCTCGAGCCGCTGGCCAAGCAGACAGTCGAGTTAAAGAGGACTGTGTAATGATACGCGTGTATCAGGGCTCTCAAATATTCCGTCTCGAGCGTCGCCGTCCTGAACAGGAGCAGCGAGACCGAAGCTCAGGAGCTAGGGTTTGCCGCTCGACCTGGATGACGATTTTCCAACAATGAAGGTAGGGCACGCTTAGAAGATTATACGCAAGCTCCTTGCGGGGGCATATCGGTTTGCCCTGTCCTTATTGCTGCGCTATCAACTAGCTTTTCTCGCCAGTATTGCTCATGCTGGCGAGCGGGGAGTGAGCAGTTAGGGATGACTTCGTCCCAAAATGGTCCATTATCGTTGATAAATGATCAATGCGATTCTAATGTGTCTACTATTCAAGGTTCTATATCGTGTGCGATGGTGGCAGCGCCCAAGATTGGAACCCTGCCTCAATCGGTCCGCCTCGCTTTTGTCATTCTCGCTTCGGATCATCCTGTTCGCCTCATTTTGGTGCTTATCTTCGTTTTGGAGTAAGAATTGAACGAGAGCCAAGCTGTAATCCTCGGTGGAGCCTTGAAGGTATTTGGTCACTTTGGCTTTGATATGCTAATATTCTTGCTTCTTTGGATCTTCCTTATTGGACTCACCTTGTTGAATAAATAATCTCAGTTGTAACTCGAGCCCTGCTTTGGGTATCTCGTATCGTTGTACTCATAGACATTATATTTCCACCATACTACATTCTCTTCGTCACTGTCAGATTCTCTCTCTCATTCATGCTCAACGTCTACTCTCGTCCCACTCAGAGTGCATCAACCTGCTATCCAACGACGCCAATACCATCACGATTGTGAATGCCTTTATCCGTATCTGCTCTCATAGTCGCTAATAGCTGGGGTACAGAGTCGGGTTCGACTGGGTCTGGGGGTTTACTAGAAGGAAACCACGCTTTATGGACTGTGTCTGGTTGTCCGTGACGCACAGTGCTGTCGTTGTGCACACATCTGAGATATTTGTGTGCTATAATACTGTAGAGAAAGATAGTTTAGCACTACTCTAACACGACCAATGGCAGGACGGATTGCATGAGCGATCGTACCTGCTCACTTTCTTTGCAAAGTTTTCGAGTTTATCGCGTCGGTCTGCTTCTAAAAGTGGATTTTGAACTCTAAACCAAATATTCGTACGACATGAATAAGATTTCGTCGAGTGACTTAGTTCAAGAGTCAAGAGTTGTAAGATGACTACATATGGCAACACAAATGGATTCTGGTTTGACCATTTGTACAAGGGCCCCCATACGTGCATTATTGCATATGATCCTCAAGGGAAGAGTGGGTTGATCGGTAGACTCCGCGCGGGGGCAATCAAATGGACAGAGACTTGACGGATTCGTGTCACCGATTAGACATGGGCTTGGCCTGGCTTGAAAGTGTGATAAAATGAGTTTCTAACCGGCTCTAAAGTGAACAGGCTGATCGAGGCGCTGACGTTGTGTCAAACCAAAACGCCTAATTTTGGGAGCCTCGACTGACTCTGATATAACCTTATTTTGGGAATTTTAGATATCTTTTATTTATTTCCTTGAATAATTATTTATCATCTAACGGCCCCTGAGTCACGGCCCACGGTTATGTAATTCGCCACTGCTGCTCAGACCCTCCGTCGTCTGCTTTTTTCTAGCGAAGCTCTGTGTTGCACACCCTCTTTGACATGGATCCGTCTGGTGAGTCCTACTGTCTTTTCCATTCATTACACACTGACCGGCATGCATTAGAAGTCTTTCCGTTCACTGACGAGGATTTGGATAAAGCCGGGCTCTTGGGTGAAGGCAAGTCCTTTGTCTTTTCTATATTACCATTATCGCTTAACCAATCCCCTCCAGGCGTTTATCCACTTGCCCAACAGGTCATCGAGACAATGAAAGCTCACCCGAGGCTCTTGAGCAAGTCCCCTTTTATTTGCTTTCCGCATCTACATCACACTTACCGCCTTTAGAGCTCTCCATCTTCGTCCTACAATGCATTGACCACGTTGGCCAGAGCAAGAGCCCAGACTCATCCTTCTCCTCGTCCTCCACGACCTCCAGCGACCCTACGTCTTTTCTCTCCAATCTCACTCTCACCACCACCTCACAAGGCAGCGACTCCACCGTTGCCTCCCCATATGCCGTCTCCGACTATGAGAGAGCTGTATATTATAGAGGAATAACAGCCGACGGCGACCAACCCGACCTCCTGTATCGTTCAGATCTTGCCACCAATCCATTTCCTTCCCGTCAGCCCCCAGCCCGCGGCAGTTTTGGCCATCTCCCCTCAAAGTCCGTTCGAGACGTCTACAACACCTCGCTCCACAAGGTGTGGCGCACTGTCGGTCCCCAGATTCGCGACCTGGTGAAAGCCCACAAGGTTCGCTATTCGTCCATCGACCCAGTTCGTTTTGTCAGCTACGGAGAGGACAAGAAGGAGACTCTTGGCCCTCCCATCGTCTGGATTGCTGTTCCTCCCAATTCTACATCTCCTGAGACTGCACACAATGTCACCCAAGCTATTCTCGCAATCCTCGCAGAGAATAAAGCTGAGGATGTTGTGGTGGAGTGGAGGGAGGCCGTGCTGTCCAAGCTATCAGGTCCACCACTCATGCCAGTCGTCAACAGCACCAATCCTACTGCTCACGTTCGGCGCATCTTCACTCCCGCTCTCAACGTTCCCCTTGCTACAAAGGAGAGGGAGACCGAGGACGCCCAAGGGAGCCTGACCATGTTCTTCCATGAGAATAAGGATAAAAATGGCAACCACAGCAATAAGGTGTTGGGTGTCAGCAACTGCCACGTACTCCGGGCGGACACAACCCGCAACTACGTTTTCAGGGGGGCTGGCGCAGCTAAGCAGGTGGTTCGCGTCAACGGCATGCGTCGCTTCCAGCAGGGAATCGAAGAGATCAAGTCCATCCTAGCCACCCGCGGTATAAGGGCCAACACCTATACGAGAGAAATTGCCGAGCTAGAGGCGAAGGGGAACCGGAGCAATGATGACAATAAAGCGCTTCGCAGGAATCGCCAGCTTTTGACCGATGAGCAAGAGGATATCGCCGAGCTCGAAGAGTTTTTCGCTGAAGTAAAGAGCCACTGGAGCGACATAGAGGCTCGCAACATCGGCCACCTCCGTGTCACTAAAGCCATCAAAGCCATCCCCATCGATGCCGCCGCTGACACATGCTATACGGAGGACTGGGGTGCCTTTGAGATTGACGAGATGAAGTTCAAGGCCGAGTTTGAGGGCACGTTCGTCGATCTGGGTGTGTTTTGAATCATCTTCTTCATCTACCTCGTCTAAGAAACCAATGTTATTCAGGAACAGCCCTGTCTTCTGACCAAGTCAACGAAATATTTTACCCTAGAAGTGGTACTCGAACTACATTCAAGTATCCCAATGCGCGAAAGCTTAGGATCGAAGAGGCCGTTTCACGCGAGCTCCTCGACCACCCCGACCTATTGGACAGCGAGAACCAGCCCTGCTTGATTGTTGGAAAGGACGGCACCACGACTGGCCTCACCTTTGGCCGGTACGCGGGGCTCGAATCGTATCTCTGTAATGATCTTGGTGTTGAAACCATGGAGCTCGGAATCTACAACCTGGGGAAGGATGATCCCGTCTTCTCAGACAAGGGAGACTCTGGGGCACTCATCTGGGACGGCAACGGTCGTGCCCTTGGGCAACTCCACTCTGGCCAATACAAAGGCATCTCGAGCAGATCCCACGTCACCTACGCCACTCCTGCCTGGTGGCTCCTCGAACGTATCAAGCTCGAGTTCCCTCACGCCGTCTTCTTCCGCAACACTTGGTCTGTGTGAGAACATCGTCGACGTCCTACTCTCCATATCCACAGCTCCTTTTCTTTGGCAACTCGTTCTGCTTTCCTTATAGCATGCTTAATGTCTCTCACATGTGAATTAGGTAGTAGATGACCTATGGTGGTCGCGTCGTGGTCGGTGGCCCAAGCTCCTTGTTACTCACTTGGCCTCGATCTCGACTCACCTATATCTCGTCCAAGCCTCGTCTCTTGCTACCTCAAATGTGGAATGTGCATGTGAAACCTTGAGCTGTGAGATGGAGATGCTTTACCATGACCGACTAGACAGACCCTGCAAGCTCCGCGGTTCTCACCGTTCTTACGCATAGCTCTATCGTAGACTCTCTTTATTGCTGATTGTTGGTCGCAGGTATACTCGGTCCTCACTTGATATGCTCCGCTGTCCATGAAACCCACTTGTAGAAGTAGCGTGCTTTCAATCGTATCTTTGACCAAGTCACTCGTAATTACTTTATTCTCTCGGTACTCAATCTAGTCCTCTTCCCTGGTATATCATCCGGCAGCTCGCCATGAGATTCAGAACCCTACCTCGGCGCTACACTTACTTAGAATGTCACAAGAAGTGACCATAAGAGAATTGCGACGTGTTACATACCTATTGCGGCAATGCCAACGAGCTTTTCTTGTGAATTATCACTCAAGACGGCGAATGGGAAGGGAACCTTGTTGATGACTTCATCCCAAAATGATTCTCCATCGTCCGATTTGCCTCTGGCGAGACTGCTTCTGACCTACGCACGTCTAATTAGCGTCTCGATTGCGAGGCCGTGTGTTCGACTCGAACGTACATAGTCTTCAAAGCTCTGCAAAGCTTTTTCACGAGCAGCCTAATCACTTTAGCGTTGCGTCAGCAGAGAAAGGCGGCCATAACCATTCCTTACCTGTTTCGTAGATTCCATAAGATGGTGTCCAGCACGTGTGTACTGGCCATCGTTGATTAATACGATCCTAACGCGCCTATCTTCACTGTTTTATAGGGTGGTTATTTGCGATGGTGGCAGCGTCCAAGGTTGGAACCTGCCTCAATCGGTCCGCCTCGCTTTTGTCATTCTCGTTTCGGATCATCGCGTTCGCCTCACTTTGGTGCCTATCTTCGTTTTGGAGTATGAGTTAAACGGGTTTAATTGTTTTTATTGGAGCCGAGGCGTAATGCCGGTGTGGGCTACGAGGTAACTTGGCTACCTGGAGTCGGGGATGATGTTATCTGCTCATATTCTTCCTTCTTTTGGTCTTTCGTAATAGAATCACGCTGTAGAATACAAGAGCCCTATTGTACCTCTAGTCTACTTTTGTCCATCTCGTACCTTTGTAGTTGTGGGCCTCATATATCGTCATTTTTACACCATAAGGCTCGTTTATCCTCCCTTTACAGCGTTAGATCCCCCAGAATTCATGCTCAGCGGGCTTTCATGTTTGTCGAAGCTATTACCACTAGCAATCAACATTCGATGTCTTCAGTAACGTGTCTTCTTCTAACTCTAGTATTAATAAGCTTTTGATTAATATTTGATGGGTGAGACATTAACTCTGAATGGGAGCAAAGAGTCTGTCGGCCTCCTGACACCTTTGGAACCGACGATGTCGCTCTTCTGGAAAACGATGAGCGATTCCGCTGATAAAGATCGCCCGCGTACAGTATTTGATATCATACCTGAAGAGGACACGCACTTGAGCCAGTTCTTGTACCTCCTTCACAAGAAGTGAGTCAGCCACCTATAGTCTATAACGACGCTGACGCTCTCCAGATTGGAACTGGATCGATCATAGTAAGAGATTAAGCCTCAGTCCAGACATACAAATAACCGAAATCAAAGCCTAAACGAACTGGAACGGAAAGCGAACTCAAGCCAACTATGGACCAAATCGAGCATATGGCCTTTGATTTCCCCCCTTCTTTCTTACTTCGAGGACGGTGAGTTTAACAAAAGGCCGGTGATACAAATGTCTCACTACGTTGTCAAGAAAAAAAGAATCTAAGAGAATCCATCCGGAAACTCGCGCTGATAATAGAGGCATTGAGACGCTCCCCTTCTCTTGCAAGTACCTAACATAGAGTTATGGAGTCTGCTACAATGCTTACTGAGATTAAAATAGGATAACGTGGACCCAGGGAAAAACGTCGAGGAAGTTAGGGAAGCGCACCAACAGGAACAGAGAGGTCTAAAGCTCGTCCGACAAATTGACGCTCATAGTGTTTCTCGCTGGCGTTCAGAGGTCAAAGGACCTAAATACTCTTTGCTTTTAGAGCAAGGTCGGTCATCGGAGACAGTAAGACATCCAATTTTGACTGTATGAGACAGACCGAAACCATCGCCAAGCTGTCTGGAGGCAACACAGTGCAGCAGAACCAATCACTGATTGGTATGTCAAAACTATGCCGGTAAGTCCGTTTGTGCTCTGAACATATACCAAGTCTGACCAACTAAGACTGTGTTGGAGAACCATCAACAGCACGCGGAGGATATCAAGTCGGGTATTCAAGCCATATTGACCCATTACAGGTAAGCATTATTCACCTTCCCATACAGCTACAAACTTCCTTTCAGTGAAGTGGCCTCCAAACTTTCTTCCTCGTGCTCTTCCGGAATCAATGAAAACGCGGCATTTGTATCATCCGCATTCATTTCACCTCGACACGATGAAGTTGAACAAGAAAAGTCGCATATTTCGCTTCGGAAAGCTGAATACAAGAACCTAGTAGACGGATTTCGCACTGCTCAGCCGGTATTTGATGTGGGCCTACCAGGATTGCTCTCGATCATACCTCAAGTAATAGAAAGTTGCAAGGATGGATCGGGAAGCATGGTGTGGTAACTTCACTTACATTAACGCAACTTAACACTCGTTCAGGTGTGGAGCGTTCCAGAGGAACGGGGTCTGGCTTGACCCGGTGTTTGAGCTCGAAAGAGGCTGCGTGCAATCGGACCTGTCTACGCTCCTCAGAGAGCGCGACACAATGTGGAAATTGACTTTCTTGAAGGTAAAATCGGCGGTAGGAAACTTACCGTGTCTTTAGGCTCTATTTTGGAGCGACTTGCCGTTAATAACAATCACCGATAGCGACGCGAAGGGATATAGTGGTATGGAACCCTACTACGGCAAAGATTGTTGCTATAGCTGAAAAAGGCGGAATACCACGCGGTCAAATGAAAACAGTACTAAGCCACCTTATTCCGTCAAAACCACAGATAATTCTCGCTGTGATGACTCGGATATTGGATCTCTTTAGACGGGAAAAAGGAAACGACCCTGTTTCGGAAATCTCCTATGACTTTACACATCGTGAAGTATGTCTCCTCCATTCGACATCTTTCGTCATTTGATTCTTGAATAGGACGCGGAGAATATCGTCAGGTGTATCTGGCGCAAGTGGGATATTGCCGAAAATTGTCCTCTACCAGAAGGAGTCGAACGAGCATGGGGAAGAGGGTCCAAACTCTCTGATCCGGCAAAGATTATATGGATAAAGACGGGGGAGCCATATGTGGATACTTAGCGGGCGTATTATCCTTTATTTTACAGCAATATACAGCCGTTATACCTGTGAATGGCTAACCTTCGCTTATGAGACGGTATATATTGACTTTATGCTAGTTTAATGGTGTTTAGAACGCTATCTACTTGTTTGCCGCCCGCTCGAGGTGCCACCAACCTCATATCCAACGTCGCTAATACCACGACGATTGCGAACATCTCTATTCATATCGGCTCGCGGGAGGTCTAGCATTTTTTGTTGTGCTGGCATCTAAGGCTTGGCAGATACACCATCCTCACTTGGACCTGACCACCGCTACGGCACTCCAAACCAACGCGACAATCATGAGCATTTTTGAGAATACAACGGCTCCTGGCACAGCTTTCGCTGGCATCGAATTGGAGCACGAGTATTTGGACTCCTTTATCCAAATGGTCACGGAAAAGTGAGTGACCCCCCGTAAACCGGCGACAGGCTGACCATCTCAGGCTGGCGATGGACGAAATGCAGTAAGAATAGGACCTTAAAGTCCTCCTGGGCTCTCGAATCACACATTACAGCTTGAACTACCTACATTCTCTAAAAATGGCTTGGAACCCGAAGTGGACTAACTCGAGAATATGGCCATTGATTTCGCCCCTTCTGAGCCACTTTGAGGCCGGTGAGCCCCACTCAAAGCCATGAGATTAATGTTCTCACTAAAGCCTCGAGAAATGAGCCACTTGGAGCAAACCATTCAGGAACTCCGGCCTATAATAGTGAGATCAAGGCCCCGTCCTTCTCTTGCAAGTATCTATTATAGGATTCTGCTCCGATATCTGCTGAATATAGGACAGTATCGAGTTGGCCCACCGGGGGGCTTCGAGGACCCTCGGGCAGCAAGTGTACATGAACAGGAACAGCGAGAGCTAAAGAGTGTCCAACAAATTGACGCTTATAGCGTTTATTACTGGCGTTCACAAGCTGAAACACCCGAAAAATGCCTACTTTTAGAGCAAGGTCTGTCACTGGGGACCGTAGGATATCCGATTCTGACTCTGCGAGACAGATCGTAACTATCGCCGAGCTGTCTGGGATCAGCAAAATGCAGTAGACGAACCCATTAGCTGGTACCGGAACTATATGCCAGTGGGTTTATCTATACTCGGGACGAACAATAAACCTGACCGGCTAAGCCTATGTTGGAAGACCATCAGCAGCATGCCGAGAACATCAAGTCAGGGATTCAAACTATGTTGACCCGATACAGGCAAGCATTCATTCACATGCCTATTCAGCTATAAATCTTCCTCCAGTGAAGTAGCCTCTAAACTCTCTTCGTCGTGTTCTTCCGCAATAAATGACACCGCGGTATTTTCATCGTCTGCATTCATCGCACATCGACACAATGAAGTTGAACAAGAAAGATCGCATATTATCTTTCAGAAAGCTGAATATAAGAACCCATTAGACGAATTTCGCGTTGCTCGACCGCTACTAGGCCTTGAGCGGGTGGAATTGTTCAAGATCATACAGCGGGTGGTAGAAAGTTTCAATGATAGAACTGGACGCATGGTACGAAAATTCTACTTATGATAGAAGGTGTTGAATTTCGTTTAGGTTTGGAGCGTTCCTGAAAATGGAGTGTGGCTTGACCCAGTCTTCGAGCTCGAGAGGGGCTGCTTGCAATCAGATTTGTCTATCCTCCTCAAAGAGAGAAACACAGCCTGGAAATTCAATTTCTTAAAGGTATATGAATATCATCTCGGGAATATAAAACTAATTGGATCTTAGGCGTTGCTTTGGAGTGATTTGCCACTAATAAAGATTACTGATAGTGATGCAAATCAGTACAAAGGTAGGATATTAAACTATGGCGAAAATGTCGCTTACAGCGCGAAAGGAGGAATATCACGCGGTCAAATACCATCAGTACTAAAACGTTTCGTTCCATCAAATGGATGGGACATTTTTAGTCAAATGTTTTGGGTCTTGGATTTCTTTAGACGGGAAAAAGGAGACGACTCTTTTTCAGAAATCGCCCATGACTTTACACATCGTGAAGTATGTCTCCTCTATTCGACACCTTTCGTTACTTAATCCTTGAATAGGACGCGGAGAATATCATCCGGAGCATCTGGCGCAAGTGGGACGTCGACAACGCTTGTGCTCTACCGGACGGGGTCGAACGAGCATGGAAAAGTGGGTCCAAACTTTCAGATCCTGCAAAGATTATATGGATAAAGACTGGAAAGCCATATATAGGTACTCGGTGGGGGTGAGCCCCTTTCCTTTACAGCAATATGGAGTCGTTTTACTTGTAAATGGCCAACTTTCGCTGAGACGCTAAAATAAGGGTAAATGTGTTGTATCTCCGATTATATTTGTGTTTGTGGCAAATTCTTGGCCCGCCCGACCTGGACGACGATTGTCCGACGATGAGCGTAGGGGCAAGCTTAGAGAATTACACGTAAGGTCCTTGTGGGGGCATTCTGACTCGCCCTGTCTTGATTGCTGCGCTATTAACCAGCTTTTGTTGTGTGCATCGCTCACGCCGGTGAGGGGTGAGGACCTGGTTATCTCGCTACAGAATGATTCTCCATCGGTTACCAGCGAGTAATGTGATTCTAACGCGCCTATTCCTCGTTGTTTTATATTGTGTAGGTGACTACTCATTGCCGTTGGGTGGCAGCGTCCAAGGTTGGAAGCTGCCTCAATAGGTCTGCCTTCGCTTTTGTCATTCTCGTTTCGGATCTTCGCGTTCGCCTCGTTTTGGTGCTCATCTTCGTTTTGGAGTATGAATTCAACCGAATTGATCGTTTTTATTGGAGCCGAGCTGTGATGCTCGGTGTGGGCTACGAGGTATTTGTCATTCTGGCTTTGGGGTGACGTTATCTGCTCATATTCTTCGTTCTTTTCGTTGCTTTTGGCATATTTGTACCGTAGCAAATGATGAGCCTCACTGTGCTTGAGCCTGCTTTGGTTATCTCGTAAACTTGTGCTTGACGGCGGTTTATATGATCATATTTCTATCATACTACCCTTTTTCGTCAGTGTAAAATGTTCGATCTCCTAAGTTTCATGCCCAACGTCCGCTCTCGTCCTACTCACGGTGGCATCAACTGAGTACCCAACACCGCCAATCCCATTCCGATTGTAAAGACATCCACCTGTATCTGCTTTCTTACAGGTTAACATCTGTTTTTGTGCTGGCATATGAGACTCGGCGGATCCCCATCCTCACTTGGACCTGACCATAGCGCCCGCGCCACACTCTGAATCGACGCAAACGATCATGAGCAACTTCGACGATAAAACGGCTCCTGGTACAGCCTTTAATGGCATCAAGTCGGAGCACGATTATTTGAACTCCTTCCTCGAAATGGTAACGGAAAAGTGAGCGACCGGCTCATGCCTCATGGAGACGCTAACCATCCCAGGATAGCATTTGATGAAATGCAGTAAGAAAGTGGTCTCTCAGACCAATCTCGAACTCTCGAGTGACAAGTTACAGCTTGAACAACCTGAAGTTCCTGAAAAAGACTTGGAACCCAAACTGGACTAACTCGAGAATATGGCCATTGATTTCCCCGCTTCTGAATTACTTTAGAGAGGGTGAACCTAGATGCTAATTACGTAAAAATGATTGACTCATTGATCTATCCAGAAATCAGCCGCGTTGAGCGATCCATTGCAGAAACCTCGCCTAGAATAAAGGAGCTAATAGCAAGTTCTTTGCCTGTACGTATCTGCCATGAAAGATTTGGCCCTCCTTCTCCAAATCTTGCTGACGGTGGACTGGCAGGAGCTTGACCCGGCAGATATATTCGATAAACTCGCACCCATGTATGAGAAGGAGCAAGAAGCACTCAAGACTGTTAGAAAAATGGATCCTGATAGCATTGGGCTGTGGCGTGAGAGGACTGAATCATCTGGTGAAACCCAACTTTTGGACCTAGGTAAGGGGTTGGCACAGGGGATATGACCTCCGATCCGATGAAACAGACCGCAATTATCGCAGGGCTGTCTGGATTCAGAATAATGCGGTAGATCCCGCCATTAGCTGGTATGCTAAGAATATACCAGTGAGCTCAACCGTGATTTACATGCCCAGAAAGCCTGACCAGTCAAGGCCTTGCTAGAAAACCACCAACAACGCGTCGAAGACATCAAATCGTGTATTAAAAAAACCATGATTCAGTACAGGTAAGATATTTTCATATGGCTTCCTAACAATAACCTCGTCTTCAGTGGAGAATCCTCGGAACTTTCTTCGTCCTGTTCTAACGGTATACATACGATTGCCGCATTTGATTCGGCGGCGTTCATTTCACTTCGGTATGATCAAGTGGAACAAGAAAAATTAAATGTTTTACTTCTAAAATCCGCCTATAAGAACCCCTTGGACGAGTCCCACCTCGCGCGACCGCTAATTGGATTTGGGCCAGAAGCGTTACCCGTGGTCATTCGCATGGTGATAGAAAATTTCGATACTTCTAAACACTTGGTACGGTAACTCTACCAATGATGATACTAGCTAAAATTTGCTTAGTCGCGGCTCCCTCCCGACTCTGGAGTTTCGTTCGACTCGGTTTTCGAATTGGAAAGGAGATCCATGCGATCTGATTTGCCTACCCTTCTTAAGGAGCACGGACAGTTGGGCAAACTCCGTTTTTTATATGTAAGTTCAAGCCACTATCAGGAGTAGCAAACCTACCATGCCCTTTAGACCTTATTCTGAAGCGACCTTCCGCTCTTAGTGATTGTCGACGGTGATGTAAAACAGTATAGCGGTATGTAATCTCGCTATGATGAATACGTAGCTTACAGCTTGGAAAGACGGGATACCACACAGTCGATGAAATCATTTCTTGATCGCTCAATTCCTTCAAATAGACAGGGAGTTCTTTCGATGATGATCGAACTCGTGGAGTTATTCAATCGAATTGGATATGCTTATTACTCATTTTCGCGTACATCGCGTTATTTGACGCATCGTGAGGTACGTTTCTCGCTTTCTTTTTCTCTTTCTGCCTCAAACTTCGGGACAAGATACCGAGAATATTATAAAGAGCATATGGCGCAAAATGGAATGTCATCAACGACTCTGCGTTACCAGATGGGGTTGAAAGAAGATGGAATGCTGGGAAAGAATATTCGTCGTTGGTTTGGGGAAAGACGGGGAAATCATATATCCATAATTCTATTTGATGGGTTTACACTACTTTCTTTCAAGTATTGAACTGCTCGCTTGGAATGTGCTATCGGAATATCTACGCGTGGCTGGCTCTTACCGTCGAGACGTTGACGTAGGCGAGATTCAGTGATATGCTCCCACATCTGGTTTGATACTCATCACGATAGTTTAAGCTTCTGAATGTGCTTCATTTTCCAAATCATCGAGCACCCCGTTGCCACCTAACCTTTGCGGATGCCGATTGCTTTCTCCGAGGCACCTCCAGTAGTATTCCTTTACGTTGTTGACGTTTCGAGGGTGGCGGCGTGGCGTCCATCGTTTGCACTCTACCGTTGTCACCGACAAACGACCAATTTGACATTGCTCTCATCCGGACACTCGCTTTCGCCTCATTCTAATCTTCAGAGGATGCACTAAACGGATCTCGTAGTTTCCATTGTACCTGAGTCGCGATTTCAAGTATGGGCTGTGAGGTATTTGATTCCTTCGGCTCTAGAGACAATGTTTTATGCTCATATTCGTCTATTTTTTTATTCCTCTCGACGGATTATGCTGTAGAATAAGCGGAGTAACACCGTACTGAGCCCTACTTTTGTATATCTCACAATTCTGTACTTCTAGGAACTCTGTACGATCTTATTTTGGCCATAAACTCTTCTTTTTGTCGGTTTATATCTTTAGAATTCTAGTAACTTGCGTCCAAAACTACCCAACGTCCTGCTGAAGATGCTCTCAGCGCTATATCCAACGCCACCAGTCCATCATGGCCATGAATCACATCTTCTATACATGCTCCCATGCAATATTTTGTGTTGCTACCTGAGAATTGACCCAATCCTCACTTGGACCCGACCTGCTCCGCGCCACACGCTGAATCAACGCAAACAATCATGAACAATGTCGATAATGAAACTGCCCCTGGCACAGCCTTCAATAGCATCCAGTTGGAGAACGAGTATCTGAAT
>KN824297.1:55014-66203 GCA_000827415.1 Serendipita vermifera MAFF 305830 | reverse complement strand
ACGCCGGCGAAGTAGATTTGTAGAGGTGGGTGTGTGCCAGCGAGGGAAATCTGTGAGATAAGCGATGCGCTGACACGGTAGATTGTATTGAGGGACGTACGCTGGCGGGGCAGATCTGCAATGAGGGACATACGCCGGCGAAGTAGATTTGTAGTGGGAGAAGGAGCGTTGAGGAAAACCTGTGACAGAAGTGATATGCCGACAAGTTAGATCTGTATTGAGGGATGCACGCCGGCGAGGTAGATTTGAAGAGGTAAACGTAGGTTTGCAATGCCGGCGAAGCGGAACTGTAGTAAGAGACATAAGCTGGTGAGGTAGACTTGTAGTATGAGATGTATGCCGTTAAAGCACATTTATGGAGATAGACGCACGCTGGCGAGGTAGCTTTGTAGTGAGAGCCTACGCCAGCCAAGCAGATTTGTAGTAGGAGACGTATGCCAGCGAGATAGTCTGTACTGGAAGAAACATGCGCAAAATATAGACCCGGAGTGAAAGGTATACGCCGGCGAAGTAGATTCGTAGAGGTGGGTGTGTGCCAGCGAGGTAAATCTGTGAGAAGAGTGACATGCTGGCAAGATAGGTAGGTATTGAGGGACGTACGCCGGCGAAGCAAATCTGCAATGAAGACGTACGCCGGTAAAGTAAATTTGCAACCCAGTTATGCTCTCTTTTGCTCTTGAAACGACAAGGCTCTCTTTCTTTCGCCCGCTCTCCCTCATCCTCTTCAATGCTAAACATCACCATCTCGTTAATGGCCTCGATCAATGTGGTGCCATACCCTTTTCCTTTCAACGCCTTTCTTGGGTGTCTACTTTGGGTGCTAACGAATCAGTTTTCGTGGCTCACCTGGTGTCTCTGGCTCTGCTGGCCGTCCTGGCCCACTCTGGGCCAGCTTTGCATCCTCACAATCTTCACTTTGGCGTGGTTTAACACCTATCGTCAACGTTCGCCACCTCCAGCTTATGCACCTCTTTAACTTATATATATTTCAGTTCTCCAGTACGCACTCTGTCTCGTTTTCTGGTTGCTTTGATCGCTTACGTCTTATTCGTCGTTATTATCTAGCAATTATATCGATACATCAGCCGGTCTCGTTTGGCTCCCTCCGTCCCGCTCGCGCCTCCCGCCAGGCTGCCGGCCGCCTAGCGCTGCATGTCAGATAGATAGCTATTCTTATATAGCCATTTCCTCTGATCTTTAGTCTTCTCCACGTGAAAAGAAAGATATTTATGTAGCGTATAGTGAGCTTCGCTCAAGGCAGGTAGGCATATGCCGGCGAAGTAAATCTGTGAGAGGAGTGACACGCCAACAAGACGGATATTTCATGAATTAGGTATGCCGGCGAAGTAGATCTGGAGTGGGAGAGTTACGTCGGCAAGCCAAGTCTCTAATAGGAGATATCTGGCGACGAGGCAGCTTTGTAGTGAGACGTGTACGCCGGCAACGTAAATTTGTAACTGAAGAGGTATGTCGCTGAAGCAGATGTGTGTGCTGGCGAGGTAGATTTGTGATAAAGGACGTATGCTGGCGAGGTAGTAAGGGGATCGGGAGGGATAGTCGGATTTGTCAGCAACGCACGCTATCTATGGTTATATTCGTCAGTATATGTGGGTGATTCCCAAGTAGATAACGGTTCTTGCAGTATGGCTGGAATTTCGACAGGGCACAGTAAGGCTGGCAGAGCAGATTTACTTGTGACTCATTGATTTTACTCAATAGATTGATGTGCTCTGATGTCATATGTAGATTTGTTGGAGTGGCGTGCCCGGCACAGCAGATGTGCTCTCATAAGTGCCAGGACTCCAAGTAATACCCCTATGATTCGCTGGTTTTCCGAGTTTTGTTTATCACACAACAATAAGTTGGATCTTACTCCCTCTTTTAAATGTCGCATAACAGAGCTCAAAGGTCTCGGATAGTCATAGGATCGCTCTCGAGTCTCCCTCACATCAGTTTTTCGACCTTTCAAGCCTCATCTAAGAAAACCCGCCATGTAAAAAGACCAAAAGGCAAAAGGGCGATATTGAGGACTACTCCTGCACTTATGGAAACATTCGACCATGAAGGATACTGGCCACCGAACATTGAGCCCAGCGTCGACCCCGACAATCTAGGCTCAACAACATTACCAGGGCCATCAACTACAAAAAGACGAGGAAAGGTGATATGGTTTCATTTTATCGCATATATTTGCTAAGAAACCTGCGTAGACTCAGCACGACTTTCTAGCTCAATGGGCAGAACACCAAGAAGAATATCTGTCCATCCTAATTGACCATGAGGCCCCTCCCCTTCGCTACCAGTTGTGCGGTTGTGGGTCAGGCGCCGTTGCCGTTTTCGACTGTAACAGCTGCCATGGGCGGTCTGTCCACTGTAAAGCGTGCATTCTTCTCATACATCAACGGATGCCCTTCCATCGTATCAAAATGTGGAACGGAGACTTCATGGAGGAGACATCGCTCTCAAAACTTGGCCTCGTGATGTTCTTTGGGCACAGTGGCGACATGTGCCCAACGGCAACCGACGCACAGGAGCTTACCGTCCTCCACATCGATGGATTCCACAATATCCTGGCAAGCTACTGTCGATGTAACACCATCGCAGCTTTTCACCTTCAACTTTTTGAGGGCAAACTCTTTTCCGCGTCGATCGACTCTCCGAAGTCCGCCTTTACATTTGAACTCTTGCAACATTATCGTATTCATCACTTGGAGGGTAAAGGGAGCGCTTACACCTATATACAATCACTCTATCGACTGACAAACGACGAAGGATTAGGTGAAATTTTGGTATGTCCTCTGAATTCCTTCGACAAAGCCATTTATCTTCTTAGGATCGTGTACGGGAATTCAGGAGAATAGCGCGTCAATGGTTCTATTTACAGACGCGGAAGGATGCAGGGGCCTATGGACCAGAGGCCAGTACTCGGCCTCTCACCGTGGCCTGTCCAGCGTGCCCCCAACCCGGTGTCAACATCCCACACAACTGGAAAGAAACGGTGCCTCAGAGCCAACAGTAAGTGTTTATATGCATATATACCGTAATATTGACGAGATAACTTAGTTGGCTCCTGCGTTACTATGTTCATTTTGACGCGAACTTCCGCTTGGTACTTTTGAAGCAACCTAGTCGCGACATTGCCGATCGCACACTCTGGATTGATGGCGGCTTTTTTGCCAATCCTAATCTATATCAGGAATATCTGAGTAAGATCAAGAACACGCAGCAAGATGTAAGTCCGCTGATTATACGAAGGCTGGATTATTGACGACCAGTAGCCGTCTGATTGCTCCAATCATCGAGCATCAACACTAGCCTCAAGAAGCCGGTTTGAAAAGCTGGAGATAACCGGCGTTGCTGGAGGGGTTTGTAGACACGAATGCGCAATATCTCAGGGATTCGTGAACCTGTATAAGGGCGAACGGTACGGCCTTCCTATGTTTGCTCCAGAGATACTTATTGCTGCCATTTTAGTTACGTTAACTCTGACTTCGCTATTTCTCATATTTTGCAGAGTATTGTGGGCATTGCCGAGGTACTCCTATCCTATGACATTGCATGCCAGTATTCGCGGAATTTCTCGAAAAGATTCGACGAGTTTCCCATGATTTTACTCATTCCCCTCCACCTCACAATCTTATTCCTCATCCCAAAGTTTCATTTACCCGTACACAAGGAGGAATGTCGATATAACTACTCCTTCAACTATACGAAAAAGGTCGGAAGGACCGATGGCGAAGCGATCGAACGGTTTTGGAGTACTCACAACCATTTATCTGGAAGCACAATGAGGATGACGCCAGGATCGCGGCTTGACACTCTCAATTTTCACTTCAACGATTGGAATTGGCGAAAGTGCTGCAAAATGGGTAAGTCTCTACATTATTGGAAACATTGTCTTAACAATCCATCAGGTAGTACTTTGATTGCGCGACTGTCGCAGGCGAGAGAGATGGTAGTCCAACACGCCGCGCTTCTAACCGACTTATCTGCAAGCGTAGGAGAAGAAAAAACTGCGGTCAGCCAAATTATGTGCACATTGACGTTGTGATGACCTTTTATAGGAATGGAGTCAACTAGAAGATGATTTTAGACCACAACCGGGCGTTCGTTCAATCTACCAGCCAATAACGGAGAACGGCAAGTAGATTACAAACCTCACGCCATATAGGGCACTTATATTTCATCAGTACCGACTCGTGCTCAAGTACTCCAGCGACTCACGCAATTTGAGGCACCAGAACTTGGCAGAGCCGCTGATCTTGATCATGAACGACCGGCCCTCGTCTTTTGGGTGAACGACGGCCTTGAAATCGAAGAATCTCAGTATGTAAAGCGCGATGCCCTCTCTTTTGTACTAAAATGCCTATAGAGCTCGTCTTGGTGTACACGCACTTACAATCAACGATGGGTCTACAGAGAGAGATCGCATTGATTTTAATCGTAAGCGTGTGGCACTCCTTGAGCGAATAAATGCCTGGAAAGCTCGTTTCCCTGACGAACTAGAAGAGGATGCTGAGGGAGAAGATATTCCTGAGAAAATCAAGCTTCCTTTCCCTTCATCTATTCCACTCGAAAACAGGAGTATAGTTCTACAGGAAATCGAGCAACGACTCCGGGAGGCGCTTGCATTTGACTCTCTCAGAGCACTTCGCAAAGGCCTTGCTGAGCGACTCGCTTTACAGCGGGAGAAAGAGCGCTACTTGCGAGGCCAGGCGGATAATTTTCGATCACAGGCCGCTATCAAGCGAGTGCAAGGGGAAATAACATTCGTGGCAGAGAGATACAAGACTACCTATGCTGCGCTGCAAACCCTTGGTGAAAATATCAATCCAGAGCTTATGCCACTCGAAGACAGTGACATATCAGCAGCAAATGTCTTCAACTACTCACGACAGCTTCAGCGTGGCTCGAACACCACCGTCTCGTGGATTTGGCGTCAAACTGCCGTTGGTGCCCAGGCCCAGGATGACAACTGGTTAGAAGAGAGTACGTAATTCATTTCTATTACTTCGTCTCTTACCTTTGTAAAGTATTACGAGTTCAGTTTTTGGAGGTAAAGATCACCCACGATCGATGGGCCGAAGAGTGTGAGATGGCAAAATCAGAGCTCTATTTGACACAAGCAACGTTCAATCATCGTCAGGACTACTGGATTGGCAGAGTGAATGGAGCAGCCACGGGAGGTGAAGCAGCTCACGCGCAGCGCATGGCGCACATGTATGGAGAGATGGCAACAACAATCACACATAAAATAAACTCTGTCATCTAGCTTATATCATTTCACAACGAAATTTTTGTATATCAGCATGAATTTGAAAAAGTGACATGAATTCCCGTAAGCTGCAAGTCTCCGTGGCGGCACAGCAGATTTGTTGACGTTAATGTCCCCTATCTGTAACAGGGCCATGCCACATGCCGCAAATCTGTTGTCGAGGCACGACTTCCTAGAGGTCACAACAAATATGTTCCACAATCTGTTGTGCTGGCGAGTGGACGAAAATGTTCTTGATATTCTCCATCCCCAATGGGTGATTTGTAGACCACCAGCCCGCGTCTCGTAAGAGAATTTTTGGTCGAGAGCTCACATAAATAATCTGAATATTTAATAAAAATCCAAACAAACTTCATTTTTGCCCGGACTCGACTTTTTGTTTAGGAAAGATCTTTGGATAGGGACGACCCATTCTCGTCTGATAGCAAGAACGCGATGCTTAAAGATGCGGCAGGATAGTGCTATGACTATTCTGTATCCCATGGGCACAAATGTTCCACCAGAATATGTCCAGTCAGCGCGAACCGGTTCAGACATTTGACTTTTGCGAATATTGCCTTCAATTGCTTTGCGCGATAGTTTGTTAGTACACTAATAAAAGCTTCTGTCTCTATGAAAGCTCGTAAGCATAGATTTGTGGCCAAAACGAGACCAAAGCAGGGTCATGTTCCAGAAAACTCGCTATATCTTCAGTTATGTTGGGGGCTGCACTCCCATTAAAACACGTTGAGTGATAAACAGCACATTTAAATAGTTACACAGAAGGAATTCGATGAAAACGTGCCCAAGTATGGAGAACCTGCCCTTGCGGGTGGCTTGATAGATATCGGCGATCCCTCGTCGCATTATTCCTATGACTCGTTATTCAGTAGAAAGTGTATCTATATATTGTTTTTGGAAGAAGAATATGTCTGACCTGACCCTCAAGACAGGTAGCAACGGCGCCGTATATGGTTAATCCCCATCCCACTCATACAGCTCCTGCCTTTTGCCGCCAGTCACCTTGGGTCCCCCAGAATAAAGAAATAGAACAAAGATATAGCGGAACTTGACGTAATCTGAAATAATTGCAGAAGGTACCAGTGCGACAAGTGTGACTTCACAAGCAGTCTGACTATGCAGGCATATTTCTCCATTATTGACACATATTTACTCAAAACTACTAAATTATGGCAGATATAATACCAAAAATACATATTTATACAGTTTGACTTCTCTCGAGCTTCTCAAATCCGGCACTGCCGTCTCTCCAGTTTCTTTAGTTGCATGTTTAACTCTCTTACACGCTTCTTCTCTTCCATTTTAAGTTTGCTTATCTCGTTTTCCCAGAAAGAATCTGTGTCCCTTCGTCGATTGCCATCGCAATAGCCTTCAGCGTTATTAGAACACATTTTCTCAGCCATTTTCCCTTTTTGGTACATCCGCATCAGCGTGGTGAAGTACTGTGAGGGTGTACTACCCAATCGTCTTGCTTTAGGCCGCCTAGCTAAAATTGTGTCATGATTTCTAGCAGGCATGACGAGGTGAGCACTATTTCCACTGTCCCATGGTACACTAACCTCTCATAATATCGACGATTAATGGCACTTCTCTGCTGTTTGATATATCTCGTTTTATTTGGAGCTCCCGTATAACCACCTAATATTGTGCAAGGCTTGACTTTCTTGAGGTGTCGCTGTAGACTAGATTGGGTGCTGAACGAGTGTTTACATAAAGAGCACATCATTTCTCCTTCCATCAAGAACTAGTGTGGCTGGAATGACAGGATAATGTTGGTGGGGATGAAAGAACGGGAGGCAGTCTCCTTGTAAAAGCGTGACTTGCCCACAGCCCTATGAGCGCTAGGCTTTTGCTTTATAAAAGCTACTCATTGGCTTCTGTTTTAAATGAATCCTGGGCAGCGGGGAAGTGGAGCTGCCGGGGTATTAAGAAAGAGAATGGGGGAGAGGGAACAGTTCTGTCTGCAAATTTGGGGACCTTTACATCACTTATGATGGCATATGTAAATCGGTCAACACATGTGCCTGCCAATGGCAGGGTTACGATCGAATTGGGTGTGGTGGCACAGCAAATTTGCGTACCCTTTCGGTGCCAGCATGATTGATCCGTCTCTGGCTACATGTGTACACAAAATTTGTCTACAGTTTTGCCACAAATCCGTGTACTCGGCATGGTTTCATGTCAAAAATGAGTCCAAATTTGTGTCGCTGGCACCTCTCGATATCGGGGCCAAACGCAGCTGGGGGTCGTATTTTTTTCCTGAGATTCTATTTAAGATGGTACTATGTAACAGTGAGGCTTTGTGGAAAAAAAAACCTCCCAGCACACCGTTATAGCAGTCCCTGATGGATCACTCTAACCCGCCACCCCGTGGTCTGCAGCTCACCACAAACCAAATCGATGCCCTCAAAGAACTTTATACTGACATGAGACAACACCCAGACAATTACAGTCTTGACGACATTGGTAAGACATTGGCCCATGTCGTATACAACAAGTGGCATATATTGTTGTCCATAGACGCTATTATGGTGATACATTTTGTTGATTTTGAATGCCGGGCTCATTTCATTGGGCAGAGACTTGTCGTCGGTGATAACGCAACTTGGAGCCAACAATCAACTTACGGCCAGCAACCTCAGCAATTCCAGGGCCATTTTTCTCAGGCTGAAACGTACACAAACGTCTTCCCACCTCAAGAAAATCCTTCTCCCGCGATCGATTCTGCCTTGTTGCCTCTGAACGCCCAGCTCCTGCTGCCATCAAATCCCCAACCCCCCAGTCATCTGGAGCAAGAGCCCACCTCTCACTCATCCCTTACGACGATGGAAATCAACGAAATGATACATCCCTCCCTCAACCCAATCTCATCTGCTGTACGTAGCATCAGGTCCCCAAGTCCGTTTGTAGGCAGAGGACCCACTCCAGCACCTGCAACATCAACTGCGCTCGTGCCCCAAGGCAGGAATATCGAACATCTTTCGATGTCATCCTCTGCCAGTATTGTTGCCCGTAACAATCAAACGACCAATCGGCGAAAAAATTCGTATGCTCCTATGGCAAGGTCTACGGCCAAGCTCTGGAAGTCTCGTGCATTGTATCAACATATTATTGATCTCGCTGTCAAAGACCTCCTCAGTATCGATCCCATTCGAAAGGCAGCGACAAAGGACTACGATGACTACTCGGAGTTTATCCACCTGAGTGAAGATGATCAGTACCTTTGGTCAGAGATTCACAAACTCGTGGCGAAAGTTGAGAACAGGTTTGATCATTTGACCCCTGAGTAAGTAGCCGAACGACTACAATGTGACTGGAATTTAACACTCATACCGCTACTTAGTGAAAGAAAGCACCTGATGCTGAAGGAATTCGGCTTTCTTCACCAGTGTACACTGCAGGCATTTGGTGTCGTTCCATTGACTATTGCTTTTATCCCTGGACACGGTTTGCGTCCCAGTTATGCTGAAATGTAAGCAACTTGTTAGTCTATCCTTACATCCTCATTAAAACCTATGAATAGGATGTATACGTCGCCTGATAACCAGCGCGGAAGCTTTATACACTGGTTGCAAGGAAATCACCCCGAGTTCAGTGGACAGCTACGAGACCTTATCCAGGCGTATTGCAACTACTTATGGACCAACCCTCATCAATGTAAGCCAGTTCTGCTATGCATTCGCTTTCACCTTCCACTAATCTACAGCAGCGACATCAGGCGACCAGGAGAATGGAAACGATGGCCTGGAAGATGAAGATGACTCCACCGAATCTGAATCTGGAGATGCGAGTAGGCAGGAAAACCTCCCACTAGAAGTAGGAACCATTCGCGATGGTATTCGCATCTTTCCTTCTCTCACTCCACGCTGGATTGAGAAGGCAAATATCAAAAACTCCCGCATAATGTATAAAGCTCTCGTGATTGATCGCTATGGTATGTGTATCCTTATCTCTTGAGTGATCATCATCCTAAATACCGGATAGTGCATGCTGGCTACAGCGTGCGAGGAGGAATGAACTGGACCCGTGTCAACCGCGAGTACAATACCATCCTCAATACGGCGGTTGTGCCAACAGTCACCAACGACGATCAAACGGTCACACCAGCTCCCTTGAAAGCACCAAACTCAATGGTCCAAAATGGCCTCGGCGCGTGGCTCCGCTTCTTCCGGAAACATCAAGACGAGAACGACAGCTCAGTATCTTGGGAGGATGGGCTACTATTTGTCCCGACAGCTTTAACTCAGGCTGTAGCCGCTTTTGAAGGTTAGTATACCATGCTTGTCCCCTTCATGGTGCTAAGACCGTTTCGAAGACAATACGGACGACAATGACCCAGTTTTTAATGCCAACTCGCCTTATAACGCCAATGTTGTCCCTAACCACCCCAATCCTACCACGATCACGGATCCCACCCCCAAGGAGACATCCCTCTCAAGCATGACTGTGCTGTCAGTTCCGCTTCTGCCGCCATCTCCATCCCCACCCCCGCTCCCACCAACGGCACCCATCTCAACAAACGTGGTTGCCCCAACGTCTCCTCCGCCAGCCCCAGCCACGACCGTCTCGATGAACGCCGAATCTTCAACACTCACCCCACCGCTCCCACCCATTCCTGACACCCCCGTGACAGCTGACGATTCTTCCCTGCCTGCCATGGATCCTTCCACTCCCCAAGTTGTAGCCAAGAAGCAAGCCGGAAAAAAGAGGGTAAAGAAGGTTGCAGAGGCATCTGATAGAACCTTACGTCGTGGTAAACGTAAGGCTGAGGAGACAGGAGATGAGGAAGAGGATACAAACGCACACTCTGCCGAAGCGCCCGCCAAACGACGCCGCTAAGCCGACGTCTTGGTTTTTGTTTTCCCGAATTGTGAATAGTTGACATTACTTTGTTGAAATTCGATCAAGTTTACCGTAACATTCAATGTTCTTCAGTTGTCAAACTAACTTTACCAGGATCCTCGAACTCCTTTCCAATCTAACTGACCGCCATTTGCAACTTGTGCTAAGACAAATACACCCGGTTGGTATACCACTACCAGTACAAATCCACTTCGCTAGCACACTTCCTTTATCACAAATCTACCTCGCTGGCACACAAATCTTCCCCACCGACATACCTCCCCCAATTACAAATTTACTTTACCGGCGTACGTCTTCATTGCAGATTTGCTTCGCCGGCGTACGTCCCTCAATACCTACCTATCTTGCCAGCATGTCACTCTCCTCACAGATTTACCTCGCTGGCACACACCCACCTCTACGAATCTACTTGGCCGGCGTATACCTTTCACTCCGGGTCTATATTTTGCGCATGTTTCTTCCAGTACAGACTATCTCGCTGGCATACGTCTCCTACTACAAATCTGCTTGGCTGGCGTAGGCTCTCACTACAAAGCTACCTCGCCAGCGTGCGTCTATCTCCATAAATGTGCTTTAACGGCATACATCTCATACTACAAGTCTACCTCACCAGCTTATGTCTCTTACTACAGTTCCGCTTCGCCGGCATTGCAAACCTACGTTTACCTCTTCAAATCTACCTCGCCGGCGTGCATCCCTCAATACAGATCTAACTTGTCGGCATATCACTTCTGTCACAGGTTTTCCTCAACGCTCCTTCTCCCACTACAAATCTACTTCGCCGGCGTATGTCCCTCATTGCAGATCTGCCCTGCCAGCGTACGTCCCTCAATACAATCTACCGTGTCAGCGCATCGCTTATCTCACAGATTTCCCTCGCTGGCACACACCCACCTCTACAAATCTACTTCGCCGGCGTACGTCCTTCATTGCAGATCTACCCCAGCGGCGTATGCCCTTCATCCCAGATCTAAATTGCCAGCATGCCCCTTCTATTACAGGTTTATCTTGCCAGCATACGTTCACCGTTGCAAATCCAGTTCGCCGACGT
>KN824297.1:20657-52903 GCA_000827415.1 Serendipita vermifera MAFF 305830 | reverse complement strand
CGTGCCAGCGAGTTGAATGAAGTAGACGTTCAAAAGTCCTGATGTAATATCACAATCTATGTTCCCAACGAGTGAAATTTGTGCTATGAATGTCGTGTATACTTCGCGTAAGTGGTCTAACCCCGTCAATGAAGCGAAAGCTGTTTCCTCAATGATTCCTCCAACGCCCGCATAATCCTCTTCTGTTCTCTATGCTCCCTCGCTCTCTTCTTTCTCAGCCACATTGCCTTTAACAGTCTCCGTATCTTTTCGTCACCTTCTTTGAGGTTCATCTATAAGTTTGGCATGAAGGTCAACATCCATTGGCCGAACCATTTGCGTACCTTTGCCACCTCGAACAGTTTATCCGTTTCTTTTGGATCCATTTCGCGTCTCCACGTGGAGATACTGGCTGGATCCCATCCGGGTATAGCGGGATTCGGCACAAGCGGCATGTACACGATGCCGATTCCATCCTTCTCCGCCAGCTGCTCTTCCGTGAGATCATCGAACCGAGATTGTTCTGCGTCGTCCACTTTTGATGAACCAATCCATATCGAGCACGCCTGAATAGAGCGGACGGTCAGGCCGTCCTGAACCTCCTCTACTAAACAACCGTCAACAAACGGATTACGTAAGTGGGAAGGAACAGACCTGAGGTTTCTGAATTCGCAGAAGTCGACTCCGACGTCGGAGTTGGTACCTCCGCCTCGGTAGTCCCGGTTGGCTCCGGAATAGTCCGCTCTTCCCGGTCCTTTTGCCTCTCCGTCTGTTCGCGTACTTGACTCTCCTGAGACTCCGCCAACCTCCTGTTCTTTTCAGAATCTCCAGACCCGTCATCATCCTTGGGCACCTTTGGAGACGTGCTGGCTTCGTCCGATTGTGCTGCTTCGGGAGAGACTTCCTCGTTTAGTTCGGCGGGCCATCTTGCACCTTTGGGCCATGTAGAGATGCCCATTTTATTTGCGTACTCTGTTCATGTCATGAGATCAGCTAACACTTGCTGTTGAGTTCAGTGGTATACGTACCTTCGGCACGGGTAAACCATAGGTCTTGCGAATCCGCGCTAGCATCCAATGCTATAATGCAGTCCACATTCCGCCGAAGTAGAGGATAGTATGGAATGTTGAGCTCGGCTAACTTGGGTTAGCTTACGTCTTTTCATTGGTTACAAACACACCTCCAGCATCCTAGAGCAAGTCAGTGACTAGTTCAAAAGGCGCCTTGCTCACGTACCATGAATCCTAGCATATCGCGGCTTGTAATATCCTTTGGACTTCCCTCTCTCAACTGGCCGTCCATTCCTTTGACAAAGTTCGGCAGCTACAGGACATAAGCTTGGAGCCTCTCAGGATCACCGAGCCTACCTCATTCGGGACCACTGGATGAATGGCTCCGAAATCTTCCTGATTCTCCTGGATTACCTCGGCAATCCAAGAATACAGCGACCAAGGAAGCTGCCGAAGGATCGGCTGCGCCTCGTTGAAATAGTCCTTCAAAGCGGTCAACTACTTCGTCACATAGTCGAGTGGCCTTCTTACCTTTAGCGTGGCGCAAAACGCCGACGCGTAGATACTGGCAAAAGTCAATGATAATACCACTGGAAAAGCTGCTCCTTACCCTGAGAGAATCGTAAAGCTGAGTTCAGGCTAAAGAACCCGCATTAGCAAGTTCACGGGTTCTCCACAGATAACTCACCCTTCTCTCAATGTTCAATCCATTCTCGAATCGCCGCCCAAAGCTCCAACTAGGGATCCACGCCTATGCCGTGCATCAGTCCAGCAGCATATTTCCGTCTCCCAAGGAAGAAGACGCACCCCAAGTTCGTCACATCCAACTTCATACGGTGTAAACTCATACCAGAGCCATCTGGTCTGCTTCTGCAACGCCTCTTCCTCCTTTTGGAGCATGGCATACCGCGTCGAGTCGACCAGGTATTCACGCTCCTCTCGGACCTGCTCGAGCGGTTTTTCCGCTTCATGGGGTATCTCTGTATCAAGACGTAAGTAAAGATACCAACGGCATAGGCGTGGGGTGTACCGTGCTGGATGGCGGTAAAAATTGGCATTGGCATCTTTCCTTCATCTACGAACCTCCGAAACTTGTGTAGTGACAGGTTATCCGGATCGAGAGAGCTGATATCGGATGGTATAAAGAGCCTCGAGGAGATTAGCGTTCCATAAATGTCGGTCAGCGAGACCGATCCTAGAGGGGCAGTAGCCTTGAGGAGGAGACCGGAGAGTAGGTACTGATCGGGCTAATCAGTATGTGAAAAGGCTCCAGAGAGATGTACCCGCCTTGTTCGTTGGCTTCTTCGTTAACAAGTCAATCGTGTATGTATCAAAGAACGTTTTCGAGATTCGATCCTTGATATGCTCGGCGGCCACTTCTGGGTCTGGGATCTTGAGGGGACCACCATCTTTTGCCCTGTTTGGAATCCCAGAATATAATACGCCAAGAGCCCAGCAGCTTCCCGAGATTCCGGCCATGTACGCGACACAATCGAGCAGGCCCGTTTCCTTCGCACCAACGAGTGAACCGGTAGTATTCGTCATGGCGCGGTATCCTAGTAAAGGTGAGCCAAGTCTACTCTACTCAGGAGGAAGAACTCACCTCCTCCAGATGCGGCAATTGCGACGATGGGAATATCATCCTCCCGGACCTCGCTCTCGTCAACGCCTACATAGCTCGCAAACGCCCTTCTCATTCTCCTTTTACGTTCACTGAGAAAGGCCTTTTCCGAGATACACAACCCGTCACCAAGCCGGACGTGTGCATCCCATCCGACCTCTGGAGACTTTGCCGTCTCCTCAACAATTTCGGCATACAGCGACCCAGGACCACGACCAACTGCCACAAGCAGATCCTGAATCTGGGACTGGAGGGCAAGCAGGGAAGATGGCCAGATCCAGGATGCGGTTATGCTCGGTATGGCGTCGATGGAAAGTGACTCGCGTATGAAATGAAGACCTTTCCATCCGAGACTATGCTCTTGGTGTTCCTTTTGGTCTAAAAGTGCTTGTTCCTGTGGAAGTATAAGAAATTATGAGGAAGACGGGAAACTTGCACACCTGAGTCGGGTCTTCCAAACCAAAGAGTGATACGAGGGGTTTATTCCACGAGTCCTCTACAGGCTCTTCATGCGACGTTTTATCCTGTATACCCTTTAGTTTCCTATCAGGTCTTTTCCAAATTGCTCACGTCTTCGTGCCCAGTGTCATGACGCACTGCAGCATTGTAATCGGCTGAAACGGCAGCCACGAGAAAAGCAGTAGACAGTGAAAATAAAGGAGCCCATATGATCCAGGCTGGCGAATAGTTAGTTTTGGTGCCATAGCCGGTTTTCAACGTACATCTAGTTGCCGAACGTTCCGGTTCGTATCTGGCTTTGAAAGAGAGGTTCCTTATTAATGTAGATGCATTGTTGAATCGTCTTGGAGCGAGCCGCAATCTCCAAAGCATTCGAGTGGAAAGAGTCGAAGCCGTGGCTATCCGCTTTCACTTTGGACCCTACCTCTCCATCAACCTGGAGACTCTCAAACCACCAAACACGGCCATTTTAAATCACTCATTACGGATCGAATACGCCTAGAACCGATGAGCAACAGAGCCGGGTCAAACGGCCATGGCCAACGCACCAAATACGCTCCGTTGCTCGACACAGACGACGTGGATCACGTAGAATCACCGATACAGCAAGCGCATAGTCCGATAACACCACGGACGGCCAGGAGCCTTTCTCATTCACGCGCTCGGAGGAGTCTTTCACGACTGGGTGCGACCAGGACAACCAATGGATCCGTTCTAGAACTCCATTTTGCGAGTGTAGAACAGAAAAGAGTGAGATGGTGGCGAGACGCGGCGATTACCAGTTTATTTATTGCTGCCTGGTGAGCGCCGACGTACTATTTATAGCCCAAATGCTAATAAGAATAGGTTCTTCTTTGCGACTGTTTTATCTGTATACAACAAGTGGATGTTCTCGCCTCAGTACCTTGCATTTCCTTACCCTCTCTTCGTCACTACCCTTCACATGGTCGTACAGTTTATACTCGCAAGTTTAGTACGCTGGTTATGGCCTGCTACATTCAAGCCCGACCGAAATCCCACAAAAGAAGACTACGTGTAAGTCGGCGATAACGGCAGGGTGCCGGATGGCTAACCTTGATATCATCTACAGGAAGAAAGCGTTCCCTACAGCAGTCACAACCTCACTCGACATTGGTCTTTCCAACCTCTCACTCAAACTGATCACCCTCTCCTTTTACACAATGTGCAAATCGTCCTCCCTGATCTTTGTCCTCTTATTCGCCTTTATCCTACACCTAGAACGTCCATCCGTACGCTTAATCGGCGTCATAGCCCTCATCACATCCGGCGTACTCATGATGGTCTTTACCACCACCACTTTTTCCCTCACCGGTCTCGTCATGGTCATCTCGGCTTCCTTTTTCGGTGGTCTCCGATGGAGTTTGACGCAGCTACTGCTCAAGAAGAAGGATATGGGTATGAATAACCCGGCGGCTACTATATTCTGGCTGGCACCCAGCATGGCCCTCTCCTTGGCCGTCACTTCTATGCTGGTCGAGGGTTGGATCAACGTTTGGAATAATCCATTCTGGGAACGGATTGGTGTCGTTTGGAGTCTTATTTACCTCCTTAGTCCGGGCAGTATCGCCTTTGCCATGGTCATGAGCGAATACTAGTGGGTCTTGCATTTCTAGATATTTCCGTCAACTCACGCAGTTTTAGTATTATTACCCGCGCTGGTGTCGTGCCAATGTCGATTGCTGGCATCTTCAAAGAAGTCACAACGCTCGTCGTCTCCGCTTCCGTCTTTGGAGATCACTTGACCGAACTCAACATTATCGGTGTGGCAATCACCATCGGCGGCATTGCCCTCTACACATACCATAAATACACCGCCGCTTTACATTCGGCGGTTCCACTCGACGCGCACGGCAATCCTCTAGAAGAAGAGGACGCCGAAGAGGGTAAGTCCATTCCAATTTATAAGAAGAGCCTAGACTGACCCGTGACAGTCCTCGCGGTCGTGCGCACGGATACCCTCAACGAAGAAGGTCTACGACTCTTAGAAGACGGAGGGGAGATTGCGGTACCGCTCGACGAGGATGATGAAGAGGACGAAGAGAGTCGTCGGATCCTCGAAAACGCCGCAGAAGGCGGGCATGGCGATGGCGAGATTGGTACGTCCAACCAGCCCATACTTGAGCTCGTTACTAATCTGGACACTGATAGGAAACGGACGGCACAAACCGGAGGATGATCGGCCGTTGTTTACCGTCGGCGACGACGAGTTTGATGCGACGCCTGTTATTGCTGGAAGTCGGGAGGAAGGCGCGCATGAGGTGGCTGGTGTTGGGCGAGGAGTGGATACGAGGTAGTTGTCGTGTTCGACGTAGTTATCGTGTTTTGTTTCTGCTTGCTTTTTGTATGTTTATCTCCGGACGTCTCTCGTTTGAATCGTATGCTACCGTTATTATCTATTGGCTGGGGCTCCGTTGATGATCTCAGACTATAAACTGGCTCCTATGAGTACTGTTCACCGAAACGCCGCCAAGAAAAAGCTTTGAATGGGGCAAGGTGGTCCGGCTTCCGGTTTCCGACCACTTTTGTATCTACAACCCGACTTGGCAGGCAATGAGGAGCCGTATTGTCCAATCGTCTCTGCGTCATGTTTCTTCACGAAAACGGTGTTTCGCAACGGCAGTTCGCGGTAGTGATCCGGTCAAAGCTCCAACAGTCGCCTTTGCCTTTGATATCGTACGGATACGTGTGTTTTTACGACAATATGATACTAATTGTCTCTATGAACAAAATTAATACACATTTTTCACATATTTTGGTCTATTTCCATACGCATTTTCGACCGTAGGACGGCGTTCTTACTCAAGGCTCGAACACGCTCCCTCAAGCAAAACGTGTCCTTCGAATGTTAAGTGGGGAGAATGAATGGAATCAGTGAGTGGAGCCGCCAAAATCCGGCGAACACGTATTGACACGACCTCTAGAAAGTTTCCGTATATCCTTGTGGGCTATACATTTACCCATAAACTGATCTCGGTGACCGAATGAATCTGTAGATGACAAATGGAGGTGGAAAATCCGAAGCGCAACGCTGTAAAGAGTTGAGCGAGCGACTGGAGACAAAGGTGTGGAAACGCCAAATGACCGCGACTTTATTCTGATTTCATTGCAAATAGATTGATAAATCGATGTTCATGCAGTCGCATACCATCATGGGATCGCCTGTCCTACCTTACCTTGACCAGTATGCTGACAAGCCGATCATGGTCCTTGGGGGCATTGGGGATGCGTGTCGTCAAATCGCTCACGAGTATGTCCTGCTATTCATGGTTAACATGAAGGACTAACTTTGGTGCCTAGTTATGGTTATCGAAATGTTGTCACACCGATAGACGTCCTCGCCTGGAATAAGAAGTGAGTACTGACCGCAGTGCCCAAGTATATAACCAACTTTTGTCTCAGCATTTGGCCGTTCCATCAGATCACAAGTGAAGAGAAAAAGGTCGCCAGGGTAGGTCCTATTTCTGGCATCTTGCTTCCACTAACCCTCCACAGACAGATTTCGACTTTGCGAATACGCCAATACACGCTATAGCCGTCTTTCACGACCCGAGGAACTGGGCATTGGATGTGCAAGTATGCCTTGATATCGTGACGCGCGGGTCGAAATCTCGGCCAGCCTTTGTATCCGATGAAAACCCATCGCTTTCGACATTGAGAGCAAAAATAGAATCAGAGGAACCGGTAGAACTCATCTTTTGCAACCCGGACTTGATATGGAGAGGGGCATATGCAAAACCACGACTAGGCCAGGGAGGATTTCGGGAAGCATTCCAAGGCGTCCATCAGGTCAGTAGCTCCATCATAACAATGAGTTGCACTAAACCTCGGAGCAGGCATTGCATTCGCGACGGTACCCAGCCAAGCAGCTAGGGAAGCCAACGGCGGAGACTTATATGCACGCCGAAGACATGATTATGAGACAGATACGTGGAATTAGCGGGAATAGTGGTATTACGGATCATAAGCAGTCAATGTACGTTTGAATTCACTAGCGGGATCACTTTTCACTGACATTCTACCGGACTAGATACATGATTGGCGGTATGTCTTCGTACCTTCTTTCTCCTATTCACTCCGTGTTAACGCGTTACTAACGGTACAATATCTTTTAGATAACCCAGAGTCGGATATAGCAGGGGCCAATGCTGCTGGCTGGAACTCGATACTTGTTCACACCGGGGTATATTCCCCTTCCGAGGGACCTCCGTCACATATCCCCACGTTGGAAGCGCCGGATGTTGAGGAGGCCGTCTATGCAGCTATTTCACGAACGAGAAGGTCCGGCTGATAGCGCCATATGGATTCGCCGGATATAGATAACTATCCTTATTGCAATAGATGGTCTCGTTTATACTCAATGGAGGGGCCTTGTGACTTGATCATAAGGAATGTATAGGAAACATGCGCGAGAGAACAGAGTACTAGACAGCGAGGTATTAATGGCCACATATTCTATAAATTACCCTTTCTACCGAACGGGGGAATCGTATCAAATACCAAAAAAAGAAACGAAGAAGAAAGCTAAACACCCCTGAAGTAAATCCCCCGTACTTCCCCGCACAATCGAGTCGGGAAAAAGCAACCAGGGCAACTTCCCACTCTAGAAACTCCCCACAAGTTCCTAGAGTTCCTGAGCGGCCCGCTCAATCCCAACGGCCGCTCTCTCCATCCACACAACATCCACCCACGAGATTCCCCCGAAAAGGATTCCTCAACGCGCCCAGGGGCCCATACCGCATGGGCCCTAGTGCCCTTTTCTCTGGGTCACGCAATATCACGCGCACTACGCCTCGGCTCCAGGAAGCGGAGGTGGTGGGCGTGTTGGGCGTGGTGGGCCTGCGTTGTGTCCATGTGAAGGTGGGCGTGAAGATGGCCTAGCGTGGCCACGCTGACGATGGCTCCCAGAGGGCGCAACAGGGGTCGTAGACCGTCGTGGGTGGGATGAAGTGGACGTCGGAGGTTCCTCGTATTCGGGCGAGGGTGGTCGGAGTGTCTGATCAGACGAGAAAGGAGTGATTTTTCCTGAACGCATCTCCGTGTCCTTTTTCTTTTGTTGTGGCTGCTGCTGTGGTGGCATCTCGCGTATGATCTGGCTGCGAGCGTCTTCCATTTCCACGTCCATTTTGTCAAATTTCTCCTCGAGCATAGCACCCACGGCGCTACCGTTGTTGACGGTAGTGGCACCGCTGGATCCCCTGGAGCCGTTGAGGAGGCTGGAGATACTCATCGGGTTCGCTCGGCCGCTGCTGCTCGCACTGGTACTCGCGCTTCCGTAGCTTTGTGTAGAGTAGGATGAAGACGAGGAGGCGGTAGGCGTATGAGACCCCCGTCTGACTTGGTAGCTCGGATGCGAGTATCCCTTTGTGCCATCACTCCCAATGCCGTTGAAAATCGCTGTTCTTGTGGAAGAAGGTGGTGTGGGCAGTGGCTGGGCGTGATGAGGGATTTGAAGAGGCGGGAGGCGAAGGGAGTAATCCTCGATAGGCGGGAGTACCACGTCCATCGCCTTTTCATGATGAAGCGTCGACCTGGTTTGCGACTCGGGCTGGAGGCTCGTCGCACTGGGAGGTAGCGAGGAAGATGAATAGGGGGAAACGTAGCGCGGGTACGGATCAGCATGATGCGCATCGTCAAAGGTCGTACTATGTCGTCGGCGGATAGCGAGCGGGGATGGCACGGGCGCTTTGATGACCGGTGTCTGGTCTACCTCGTGATCTCGCTTAGACTGTGCAGGTCTACGTTTGCGTGGTCGCTTTAGGCCTGCCTCTCGGTGAGCTTGGTGTGACGGAGGCACGGCCGTCAACGCACCTTTCATTCCTTCGCCTACGCTCCACCATCCTCCACAACCGACGCCGGGGTCTTCTACTGCCCGTTGCATTCGAACAAACTCCTTGTTAAGACTAAGGCAATGGCGAACCGAGGCCTGTTGCACGGGTGGGAATGAGCGGAATGTCACAAGAGCCGACAAGGCACAAGGGACGAGGATAGGGAAGGGGGAAATGAGAGTAGAAAAAAGAGCGCACCTTCCATGCTTTCGGGGCCGAGTCCCTGTACCAAGGAAATTTCTCCTCAATTGCAGAATATATCTGGCTCAGTAGCAATCGCTTCTGCGGGCTCCCTAGAATCGCGAGTCGTATGAGCACTGGGTAGGAGAATGGAGGTTTTTGATCTGGGGGATAGGAGGGTAATGAATCCAGGGAGAGAGGCGCTGATGCAGACGCCGACGATACACTCTGGCCTCCTCCACCACTTCCATGCATGTCCATCCCTGCAATCAAATGGCCGTCCGCCATCATCTCCCTGTCCCGGCGGGTCTGTCCAACAAATGTGAAAACAGGGGATGACGTGGTGAGAGGGCTCATGCTCGCGGACGGGGAGTCGCCTCCGTAGTGTGAACCCTCATCTGCACTGGCGCTCGCGCTCGCACTTGCGCTTCCACGACGGAGTAGAGACCCCATATCGTCGTTAGATCGAGAGTAGTGTGAGTACAAAGAGGCCCGACGTGAATTGGAAGGCGAAATAGAGACGTGTGGGCGGTTATTTTGGCGTGTACGGTCGTATGGGTGATGCCGGCGGGTCCAATGGGGTTTTACCGATTCTTCTTCACTATTTTCTTCTTCGAAACTACTGGCGGTAGAGGGTCTTGAAGTTGTTCGGTAAGAGGATGTCGTTATTGATGGTGGCCTTGGCGATAGTTCTTGGATCAATTGTCGCGATGAAGTCGATACGGCCGGGTGGGGGGAGGGCAAGCCAGCGGAAGAGTGTTTGTGACGTGATGAGGTACTTAAAGAGGGATGCAGGTCTAGAACAAATCACGATTTAGGAGAGTATGTCAGCGAAGGCGCCCATAGCACAGGCGAATGAATACTAGTTTGAGATGGGGGAGTGATGTTACACACGGCTTCTCGGCCGGCGAACAATGACTTTTTATAATGATCTGTGGACAGCTATAGTAACGATAAACTCACGGATGCTTGGGAGCGGGCCGCGTTGCGGTTGTTGATTGGGTGCCTTGGAGCTCATGAATTGCTGACTATTACCGGGTGGAACAGTTTGATGGGGACGGGCGTTTGAAAGACGGAAGCAATAACTCTCGCTGGTCGATGGTGCTGGAGAGGTCGTCAATCGCCAATTACCGGCAATAGCCAACGGGCTCGTTTATAAGAAGAAAACACTAACTTTATATTCCGAGGCGGATTTGGACACTTGCCGGACTAGACCGCGTCTATCGGGGTGCTTCTCTCTAGTTTTCGATTGTGGAACGGGTGTTAATATCTATCGAGATTAAGAGCTCAGTGCTAGTTGATATCAACATCATGTAGACAAATATACCTGGCTCCTAATAGCGCTGACTGGTAAATATCGCCAAGTTATTTGGAGGGTGGACCAACGACAGGCGTGGGATAAAGCAAAGTTCCTAGCCAAGCTGTGCTTCAGGAGGTCTATAAGAGGCTCGTACGCGTTTTTTGATGCGCTGGCGGTGTGGGGGTCGGGAAGTACAAATTCGTCGAAAAATGCTCGGCAGGACGGAGGCTTTGACTGGGTAGAAATAAGAAAGAGAAACACCCGTTTTTGGAACCTCCGCAGTCGGCGAGAGAGACAATACAATCACCCGTCCTGTCGCCCATACCTTTTTCCGAGCGCGGGTGCCGCCAAGCGCAGTCATTCGTCTTATTGGGGGGGAAGAATTGACTGAGTTTCAGTGTTGATGGGAGTGTGTTCGGGTGCTATAAGTGTCTTAATAGTACCCTTGCCTCTCACTTCTACAAGCGACGTCCCCTTCCATGTGCAACCAAGATCTTAACTCGATAGATTCCGCGTTTTCACGGAGCCCAAATAATTTCTAGTAATTTCCGATTCGGTAGGGTTCCGTCACACGGGAAGTTCAGGGTCAACAAAAAACTGACTGGATACGGTGCCTGCTGCGGAAGCTTATAGTGGAAAAGAAAAATAACTCATATATAAATATATTACGTCTCAGGCGATGTGGGCGCTTGACAACAGGCTAAAAGTATCCGTGAAACTGTCATTAATAGGGCCAGTACAAGTCCTCGGAACGGGGGCCAGGTGGTTTGGGGGGAGAAATGGTCAAGAGACCAGGAGGCCCCTCTTCTGTGGGCTCTTGGTTACGTTGTGCGCGTGTAACCGTATCGGGTTCTGATCCGACGTCTTTCAATGACGTTTTCTCCGGTGGGTGGGCAGGAGCCCTTACTCCCTTCAGGTCAGTCGGTGGCACGCTAAAATCATGGCAGTAGCCACGTTTTTCAGATCCAGATTCGAGAAAGCATATCACACGAGTTTGTAGGGCCTATCGTCGGAACGAGAATTCCCCCCATCTTGGAGCGACAAACTCGCCTGTCGCTTTCCGTAACGTGTATCAGCCATCCTCGTCAAACTATACTAGTCGTCTCCACCCAAATGCTTGTATGGGACAATTGCCGCAGCCTTTTCGTCCTACCACCCCCTGGATTTTCATTATCTATCGGAGCCGCAAAATGACCCCTGATTAGATCCCAGCTGCGGTTTCCTTCCACTAGTTACAGAACGCTTCCGCAGTAGTAACAAACGACCGTCAACTTACAACATGGAGAAGGAGGTCGTCAACTAGAGATAGTCTATCCCGGATAATTGGTTCGAGCGACAAGCGGGCCGCCTTGCTGCGGAAGAGTCAGGCGCATATACTTCAACTCCTCGACTAATATCCCGGAATTCTCGAGGATGAGCCCTGTTCATATTGGGTATATTTCTAATGATACACAAGCTATCTTTGTCCATGTATTTTCATATCACGCACACTGCACCATAACGATATCCGCCGGGTTCAACTCGAGGGAGAGAACGGCTTCTTAAATGGAGCCCTGTCGTCCGCATTCTAGTAGCCAGACTCGACCGCCTGGACCCCCAACTGTGTCCATGCCTTTCGCCCCTCAACCAGTACATCGTACAGTTGCTCCATTGCCACCCTCCCACGTCGACTGATCGGCCTCGAAATCACTCCACGTGTAACCGGGAAGTGTACCTCTTGAACCGGAACCAAGGTCAGTCCACCGTTCCCCCTTCTCTTCGTGCCCACGCTACATATCGACAACGAGGAGATGGACGACTTGCGCGTGAGAGAGGTAGGTGATTGTGAAGTTAAGACTGGTGTCGGTGGGTTCACGAGTGTTTCTGCACTCGTAAACGGTCCCTCCGACTCCCCTCCCCGCTTCCCCGTCGTCGTGTATGTCTCCGGGACTGGTACAGGCGGGGCGGCGGACACTGTCTTTGTACTGTACGTTTCCAATATCATGGCATTCCGCTTTTTCACAATTTCCGTGAGGCCGTTCAATATTGTGCGCTCAACTCTCCCTACACTCTCTCCCATAGTGCCATTTTCCACTGGCGGCGACGACAATACCAACGTTGCTACCGATGGGAACGCCAGCCCAGGTAATAAACTTGGCTTTCGCTTTAATGGTGACGTCGCAGCAGAGGCGGGTACTGCTGGGACCGCAGGGAATGCATCCACAAGGGACGGCTGTAAGATTTGAATCGCCTCCTCGCTGAAGGGCACCTCTAATACCCGTATACCTCTATGCGATCTGAACACTTTGCTTGCTGTATAAGAGTAATCGGAGAGGCCGAGAGTCGAGAGAGATGTGCGTGAGCGAACGAGGTGAATGAAAAATGTTGCCGCTGCTGGCAGACCGTTGTCCCGGAGACGTAATATTTTGAGACGTGGTATGAACGCTCCTTGAAACCGGCTCAGGGAATGTGTCAGATCCCTCGCGCTAATGTCCAAGCTCTCCAGCGCGGGAAAGCTAAACGACGGCTTTTGGGTTACACCGTTCGGTTGCTCGTCTATGCTGGCGTCACTGATGAACCTACGGTGCCTATTGACATATGGTCCACGGATATTGAGTGTAAAGTTCTGGAGGTTGGGAAATACGATGGCGATGTCGGCCATGTCTCGGTCCCGAAACGAGATTACACTCGTGTATCGTATCGTGAGGTCCATACGATTTGGGTGACGGTAAGGCGGTGGTGCGAGGAATTGAACATCGTGCAATTCAATCTTGGTTAGTTTGGGCATGCTGGGTAGGTGACAGGTGGAAAAGTAGGGTGGGCGTTTTTGAGGAGGCGCGGTGAGGAAGATGGATGTCAATGATGCGAAATGAGTTGAACGTGAGAATGGGATGGCTGGAACATTGTCTCCGATGGTCGTCGGGTGAATGAGCCTCAGTGTACTCCATCGCTTGTATCGGGTGGTTTCGAGTCGGGACTTGGATGGCGGCGCGGATGATGTAGACCATAGGGACTCCAATGTGCTATAACCACTACGTAAGCGAATGAGCTTGGATAGTGGCGATGAAACGGCCGGAACGAGATTGTCGAGATAGCTCCAGAGAGCCGGGCAGCCCAATATAGCCCGCCTCCACTCTTTGCACACCTGTGAGAGGGTTACAGGGTATATCCAACGGTTACGGTCTTTCCCAGTCCACGATATTCCTTTTGAACCCATCCACTCCAACCTCTCTCGTGCCTCGTCCACGCATAGCTGGGCTATTTGTACGAGGATCTCGCTCGGTAGAGCCGTGGGTGCTCCTCTGAGTCGTGAGAGACTACATCCTGTCATTTCCGTCAGCCGTAAAAGCTCTCGTCTATATGACTCCGATGTGGCCTGGGCGCTTACGAGCCAAGCGCGGGCGGCTAGCAGCGCGTTTTGCGCGTCTACAACGGCACGAGAAGCGTTGGTAACGGTAATTCGAGCTGCGTCGAATAAGTCTACCATCTTTCGAAGAACATCTTCGTCGCCGGCGACTTGTCGATGGATCTGTTCCGTAGAGAGCATGTCGTATTACTGCTGAGAGACTTGTAGACGACTCCTGTCGTGAGGAGCTGCTTATTCCTATCAAGTGCGCAGGTTGGGACGCAAAAGTCGGGAGGAAGGGTCGACCGTGCCGATGGGGTGCTTTTGTAGACCAAATTGATGTGGTGGCTCTGTACGAGTTCTGTTCGTATTCTGCATTGGATGGTTTACGCGTACAGAGAGAACGACACAAAGAAGGGGGGGATGTCAGATTCGTTTCCTCGACGAAGCCACCTTGGCGAACGTGTTTACCAATAGACTCCGCTATCTTCCGTTTTATCGATGTAAGCTTGCATTTTGTCCTGTATGAACTTTGGGGTACACTTCAATAACATCCATGCGTATGCCAGGGCTACCCTATGTCCTCGGTTTCCAAGTGGCCAACTGTGGAAGACGCTCAAGCGTCCAATCGGTGGACGGCCACGTATGATAAGACCCGCCGAGGACGTCTTCTTTCGACACTCGAACGATCACAGTACCGCTCTTGAGGACATTTGAGTATAGAGCAGAAGGCCGAAGGTCGACAGCTTCTCTCCTCGATTCCTCCGATGAATCGGAATCGGTGCGTTCGGATGCATATAAGGGTTCATTTTGCAGGTTTGATTCTTCATTCAGTCTGTGACATGTTTGTGCATTATTGCGGGGTTCATAGGTGAGTGCGGGGATGCGGGGTGACGCACAGCATTGATTCTGGTGATAATGTGTGACTTTTCATTCATGTAAGAAACCAATACGAGTCACATGTTGCAAGTTCGCGTGGATTCTTCGTACATCTTAACTAGGGAGCAGAGGGGAGTGAGTATGCCTTGGTAGCAACACCTCTGTCCAAGGAGTAGCGACGATAATTAACCACAATCATGAGGTCTTTTCTCTCCGTTCTCAGCTCATGATACTTAGAAGGCCAGCATCCTAGCTTGGCAAGTCACTTACCAACGACGGGCTACTTCCCCGCACAAGAGGACAGGGTAGCGATGAGAAAGTGCGCACAAATAGTCATAATGGGCGTGATTCTACCGTCTTGTTTTCACACATTCGCTTTCCTCTCGTTATGGACAAATGAGGAAAGTGGTGACCTACGCTGGCCAGCAAGAACGCTATGCTATCATGGAGTACACTGTGGATTGAACCAGTTACTAAGAAGGAAGCTATTTTGGGCTACTTGCGAGTAACTTCCTCAGGCCAGACGCCGACATTCTGAGATTTCGCACATGTTCTCCTCCTAAACCGGTTCTTTAGGTTACGTTGGAGATCCAGAAGATATAGATGCTCGCTTCTTCCCAGCTCAAGGCTTTACAATGTCGGATAGGACTCATAAGCACACGCCATGTTTCACATGGAAAAAGTCTATCATAAAGTGACAACAAGAGGAATAACTACACCAGCAACCTCGAGACGACAATGGGAGGGCACTATCGTACAACTGTCAATGACAGTACTGGAGCCACACAGGCGGAGGCAAGTCGACGCTAGAAGAGGAAAGAGGGAATAAAAGAGATGCGATACGGAATGAGAGCGAGCTGAGATTCGGATTAAGGCAACCATAGTCGAAAGTACAATGCATAGGGAATCGGCCGGGGAGCACTGTTATCAAACGGTGTGCAAGATGGACACGAAGGGAAAGGTAAGATGATGCATAGTCCAAGGGTTGATCGGCGTGGATCGAGTTGGCGCAAGCCGGTGGTTTCATGCCGAAAGGAACCATTGGGGTGGTGGTGGAAACGAGAAGCTAATGCGAGCGCGTGTACAATTGGTAGAATAGCTTGCTTCGGGCGGAGTGGTGATAAGTTGAGAGGACAGTTGGCGAATGTCGAGCAGGGTAAATGATTTGGAGACCGGAATTTGCCGCCAAAGGGTGCTTCGCCGTGCGAGAGACTCGGAGTTGCCGGGCTCGGCACCGGCTTCGATTTAGAAGAGGTATGCAGAGCGTGTCCTCTAGTACCTAAGGAACTCGGGCCTTGGGAAGACACGCTCGATTTCGGTAAAGGCCGGCCATGCACACCCGTCTCCCCAATCCATACTAATGTACCAGTACTCCGTCTCCTCCCGAGGAGCACGAACAGCGTTATGATTACTCAACCACCCACCAGAGGTGTACTGAGTACCGTTTACCGGCATCGTAAAGCCCGCTCCATACCCATCGTAAGATATTGGCACGGACCTGGGGACGTGTGTATTTGGTGGATGTGTTGATGAGAGGGAAAGGGAGGTGAGGGAAGAGAGGACCATAGAGGCATTGGAAACCGACCTCGCCTTTCTCGGCCGGGAAGGCGGATTAGCTACCGAGCCAAAAGTAACGACTCCTCGTCGTCTGAGGCATTCGATAGGGAGAAGTGGAAGGTTATCTCCCTGGGGAATGAGCCAACCTATCTTCTCCAAATGATACATCCCGTCGCTCTTCCCTTTGACCCCTCCGGCGTGATCCCGAACCAAAGTTTTGCACGCGTCTAGCAACCCCTTCATCCCCACACTTATACGGCCTTGCTTTGGTTGGTAGGCTTCGTTCCATCCAGGGCTTATGTGGTGTGGATCCCCGATGGTGCGGGCATGAGTAGAGTCTGTCATGGGTACGAGAACAGGACCCTCTCCGAGAAGCTCGTCACCGTTGGGAAGTGGCTTATCGGATCCTTTGAAAATGGAGGGAATGCCTACGCAAGCAGGCAAGTAAAGAGCCTGAAGGGTGTTTGCGAGGGGAGTGATGGCGTTTGCGTATTGGTGTAGCATTTGGGTGATGTCTGTTGAGCAAACGCCGCTAGAAAGTTGGTCCGGCGAATCAACCCAGGCAAACGAGAGATGTGTCAGACTCGTGAGACGCTGGGCGGCTAGAGCGAGTATGTCGGCCGGCAGGTTGGTGCATGTGATTGTGAGGCGTTTTAGCGTTGTGGAAGGGAGGGCTAACAGCAGGTTCTTGACTTCGCTTGGACTATACTGGCGTCGTCCACATTCGTGCTCAACCGGCGTCACGAGTAATGCGATCGTCGCCTCGATTAGGAAGGGGAGCGAGGCGAGGAAAGACGGAGGAACACGGAAGTTGATGATCGATAAGTGAGTCAGGCAGGGGTGGATGGGGGAGCCCGCACTAGGTGGGATGAATGATATTTCGCATTCGGGTACAAGGTACAAGGAGAAATAGACAATATTGGGTGTTATTGTCGATAGAAAGGACGAGAGAGTCAAACGAGTCCGTGGTGGTAATGGTGGCAGCACCGTAACGGCAGAAAGCTCGAGAGCACTGAGAGTGGCAATTCGTAGAGCGATTAGCGATTTATACACCAAAGATACCATAGAACTCACGTTGCACTTCTGAGCCTATTGCGGGACCGTGGGGTGAGTATGGCATCCTCTAATTCGGCGAAAGATACGACGTCGTCCATGACAATCCGCTTGCGGTTGAATCTCTTGAGTACCTTGTATACCCTGCGACAGGATCTTCGAAGTCCAGACACTCCAGTCATCGGGAGATGATCTGCTATGAGCAGCAATAGTTCGTTTGGTAGGTCGAGCAACGACATGACGTCTCGCTGCTTCATTTCCCCAATGTCCAACAGGTTTCCAGGTATCTCACGATGAACGGAGTCTCCAACTTGACTGAGGTCGTCTGCCCTTATCCTCCCCTCCTATTATGATCTTCCGGCTTGGGCGGCCCTGGTCGACCCTTAGCGCATCCGATGAGGCCCGATCAGACGTGAAACTCCTTATCCGTCGACCTGGACAGATATTTCTGCAACCAGGCGTTTGGCGACAAAAGGGAAGGGTGAGCGGGAACAAATTTGGCTTGCTTTGTTGCCGGTATCAGATCGCTTTGACAGCGATCCGTTCCAGCCACGTGGCGACTTGCGTCTTTTGAGCCATAGAGTTCTACAAATGGCGTCAGGGTCATCGGATTTCAAAAATAAAAAAAGGTAGAAGAATAGAAAAGAGAAGTCGTAGCGAAAAGGGCTATATTCCATTCAGAAGATGCGTGGTAAAGTGGAGGATTCCCCAGAGAAAGGTTGATTAAGCCGAGATCAGAATAGAGTCTACCGTGGCGTAGGCAACCTATTGACCGACGGGGACCATGATAGATACCCAATCACGCACGTCCCTGTAGGGACCGGGCAGGCGCACTACCAAACTATTAGCAGGGATACCAATCAAGATTCTGATATCGATGAGAGAGGATGTCATTTGGCGAATAGGTAGCAGAGTGGAAGTTGCCGGTGGCTTGCAAAACCGATTTTCAAAATAAAAAGGTCAGCGCACAGGACTGGGATGTGGACGAACCCCTTCTTCTCGGAGATTCACGATGGATGCGCACTGATGGGCATGAGATTGTCTGGTTGAATGTGATAAAGCCCGGACGAATCCGTAGGGACAAACAGGCCCCGTTGCGGGGTAGGCAGTTTAGGCGTCGTATAACCGTTCCTATGGCTTTTATACGACAGCGGTATGTTAAAACCACGCGAGACGAACTGGATATGGACGCGGCTGCCTGGGCGACTGAGCGACCGAACCGAGTAACCTATTCACTCTAATCGCCAAGTTATCACCATATTGAACGTTTAAAGACCTAAATAGTGAAGCACACTTGAAGCGGGCCGGGGTCAATGGTAACGAAATACCGCCGATTGCTTGACGAGCGCAGAGAAGAGGAAATACTCTCTTTTGACGTGCATGAGAGCCTATTAGAGCTTATAAACATCTTAAAGTCTATTGTGGAGTGGCTAGTGTGCTCGTTGCACTTGACGCTGGTGTAAGCACGGGTTTGTGAGTAGCCTATAAACGTTTAGTTTGTAGCTTTAGAATGTGTTATAACGACGTAATTACTTGTTCTTCATCACTACGGAACACGTATGGGACCATACCTTTGCAGAGAAATGGGAGGGACGCAAGCGTGGGTCAAGCATCGAAACATGTGGCCACCACTCTGCCATCCTCGAAGTGGGGCGACTCTCGCACAGAACCATCCTCCATTCATTTTAGGTGCTCAGGCAAGAAAAAAACATTGACTAAATACGTGGAATAGCTGGCTATCGACTGGACGAACGGGAGCTAAAGTATACTACTCAAGCAGACGTTGAACAACCCTCCATCCAGCAGGAGACAATGACGGACACTCATATACGCTCACTTTCTCTACTCTTAGTATTCCCTTGGCAGCAGCTGCCGAGGAACGCCTCGACTTGACAAACTGCTCCAATGTGGCGTCAGTGAGATTTGCATTCTTGACGTCCACAACTTTGAGGGATGAAAGATGGACGAAATGAGATGCTGTGGTGTCGGCGGTCAACCGTTGGATGAGCTGATCCACAGCCGGGCCGGTGAGATCGAGATGAGAAAGGGAGGACAGGAGACGAAATAAGGCTAGTAGGTGGTCTATGGAGTCGGTTTGAATACTGGGTAGTACGAGTTTTTGAAGAGGATATGGTGTGACATTGTTGAAGAATGTCGTCCAGCCACGCATCATAGGAGGGGTGACGAATGGCAGAGTTTTGAGCGTGATGGTTTCTAATGCCGGACAAATGATTGCTTCTTGGAACGGAGAGATGTAAGTCTCGATGGATTCGAAAGGGCAAGCCAGAGACTTGAGCTCGCCGTGAATCAATGTGGGCATGCCACCCTTTGGTTCCGCTCCTTCTGACCGCTGTTGATCCCATTGCATGTCCAATCGTTTCAGACTTGGTATCATTGTCATCATCTCCAAAATTTCACTCGCTCGCAAAGCAGGCAAACGGGTGTTCGGTATACCGACAATTGTAAGGTCCACGAGCGAGTCCCAAATCGCCTCGCTCCACCATGGTTTGACCCCACTGAGGATGAGCTTCTCTGCGCGAGTGACGAGAGGAATGAAAAAGTCGCAGATGCCCTGGGTGCCATGAGATATCAGGACGGTCTCCTTTGCGAGTGGGTAGACGAACGGCCAGTCATTGTTAAAGTCTGTATAGTCGTCGATACACGAGACCTCGATACGGGACAATATGCTTCGGTTGCGTGTCTTTGTAGCCTGGAGAATGGCGGGTAAAGGGGAATGATGGTGCTTTCTCCAGCCGTCAATCGAAATCTCCCTGATTTCTGGATCTCCATATCTACACCACATCTCCAATGCTGGTGGCATCCGCGCCGAATCGTCCTCCCAACTGACCACATTGACGAACCGCCACATCTCGGGCATCCCCAAGACCATATATCTCCATCGTCTACACACACCCGCTATTGTAAGTGGAACCCGTCCCAGCGAATAACTTCGCCACTCCAGCGCTAGGCTCCTCCTTTCAGCCTCTTCCATCTCGACCGCGTACGAGAATATCTGGACGAGGACTTCATCTGGAAGACGTCTTGCGACCGGAATCACGTTCGAGAGGCTCATTATATCCTTTAACACCTTGTGCCGGTTCTCGTTGCTAGCCGCCAAAGCATTATTGAGCAAGGCTAGCATGGACCGCTTCTCATCCATCTTTGCTTCCAGCTCCACGATCTCCCCCTGAAGCTCCTCCGTTAACGACGTTGTAACCGTGATTTCATCGTCAATGGCGGCGAGGTATCGGCGCCTACTGAGAATGAGCTGCTGTAAAAGCGAGGTTTCGATTGAACGTGGAACGCGGTTCTCGTTTAAGTTTGGATCTGGACGCGTAAACGTGAATTTAGGGATTTCCTTGGACAAATCCATCGGTGGTGGGGTGGCAAGTTTAGGGTTGCTTTGTTCTTTGCCACAACCGTGTCGAACCGGTTACTATATGTGTGACTGGCGTAGCGCTACAAAGATATAATGCCTCTCAGCATTGACATTGGAGAACTTGAGGACTGTCCGTGGCGGTTGGCTTCGCGCGTAGAGGAAAGGGAATGTCTAGTCTCCCTAAATTCGCGATTATACACGCATATATAGACAAACTGGAGATTAAACACGATCGAAATGTACGTGGTTGACTGTAGAAAGCAATGGTTCATAAAGTGTAACTGGGGACAGGCTCGCACTGGTGATCGACTGGTCAAGCCATTGTTCAAATGATGTTTAACTTCATAAAATCAATCACAATAAACGCGAATAATAGTGGCCCGAGCGAACTAGTCGGACGTTTATTCCCCGCCGCCCGCCTCGTCCTTGGCTCCGCAATTCAATGTCCCGAAAATTCCCACAAAATTCGTAAAAAGGGTTAACAAAGACGCTCGGCTAAGTTGGAAGAATGGGGGAGACAAGTCGCACGCGACCTCATTCGATGACGCCAAACTACGTCATTGCCACTTGCACCCACTATATAACCTTGGACTCGACCATCACCGGCAACGTCAACAACCACCTCAAATAATGTCTCTTCTACGACCAACAACCCAAGCTCTTCGCACCGTCGCCTTACCCGTTCGTCGTTTCGCGAGCACCATCCCACCCACGAACGGCCCACCACCACAAAAGCCCGGTGCGACAACGGACAGTTCCAGTAGCAGCGGATCGTCTCTTCCTCTCATCCTCGCACTCGCCGCTGCGGCAGGTGGAGGCTATTATTATCTAACTTCGACCGGCAAGGACAAGGAAGTCAAGGCCAAAGCTAGAGAGATGGGCCACGAAGCGGAAGGAAAGGCAAAGGAATACAAAGATGAGACCCAGGCAAGGATCGCCGGTGCCCAGGTGCGTTTTCTTGTTTTGGTGATCGCGGCGAGTGTAACAGCCAACTGACTGCTTTTATATAGAGAGGTGCTGAAGCTCGATTGGATGAAGCTAAATACAAGACCGAGGCCAAGTATGAGGAGGGAAAGACGCAGGCCCAGCAGACGTACGACAAGGCCAAAGGAAAGGTCGAAGCCGGCCTTGATCAGGCTCAGGTGAGCATGTTCTATCATCTAAGTATCATATCGTTCTGATCCTCGTATGCTTTCCCGCTTGCCACAGCATAAAGCCCATGATGCCGTAGAGTCTGCCAAATCAACCGGCTCGTCCTGGTTCAGTTGGGGTTCATCTAAAGCTGAAGAAGGAAAGGAAAAGACGGCCGCAAAAGTCGAAGAGGGTGCTGGCAAAGTTCAAAAGGAGGCTTCCAAACGCACTTGAGCTCGGGCATACCGACGGGATTTATGAACCTTTATCACGTCAAAACAGTTGTATTTGATAAATATTAATCGCATTCTGTCTAGTTCTTCATCTACTTTGACGGATTTTGAGCGTTCGAATTTGGGACTTACTACTTGGACCCGACGACATTTGTGGTAAACTCGGCCGCGAGTCTTTGCCGTCGCTATCATTTCTTCTCTATAGAAACGCTTTTCTGTGCCAAGAGTTCCGTAGGCTCTTGCCACAGCCTGCGAAGGACCAACATTTGACGACGAAAACGACGACTTTGCCCTCCAAAGCCAATTTTTACGTACCTATCAGATCTATTACGCTCTTTGATGTGAATTTTGGCCCAATTATGATGCTACAGACCCTGCTACACCGTTTTTGCAGAGGCTCGCTTTGATGATGAGCGGTGACCAAAGACAAAATAACGGGTGGAATGCGCGTGATGGTGACAAAACTTCAAAATTCCGTCGAGTTTTCGAGGAGCTCACGACGATTTCCCCTTGAACTGTGGCCCAACCACGAAGACGCGAGATCGACGAAATATCGCGCACACCGTACGAACACTCGATTTTTAGATCAAAATCGACTTTTAGAAGCTGATTGACGCGAGAAACTCAAGAAATTTTGCAAAGTGAGCAGGTATGATTACTCGTCCTACTCGTTGTCTTATTAGAGGGATGCTGATTTCTCTTACTCCATAGTATCGTAACGCATAAATATCCCAATTATGTGCGTAATGACAGTAGTTTTCGTCACGGACCGCGGCGATCATGAGGCACTGGCCCTAGAACGGATATCCGCATTTCCTCTTTTGCCTCCAACAGGGGTCAAACCCGACTCTGTACGTGATCCTCTTCCAACCACTCCCACCTTCATGATGAACTCCAACCATACCTTCGTTCTTCCTAGTAACGCGCCTGAAATGGGTGTGTGATACGCGGAGATTTTTCATTGGTTTCTGATCCCGGTCATGACCACACTATATGAATCCACTCTAACCTAATTGTTCATGTAGGGCAGCCGTGGTTCGCGAAGATTGTACGGGTACGATAACGACCAAACGTGGTGCACTTCAACCCAGCGAGGAGGATGACGGCCTATGTGATATGCTCGGGACGACACAGTCGGTACATACCATACGCTCGGCCTCGCCTTTCGCACTTATCTGGGGCAGATGCTTTCCTGCTCTGCGCCCATTGATTCCTCACTAAACAAACACCAAACTATAGACCAGCACGCTCCAGTCATATCTACTTCGATATGCGCCCTTTTCAACGGCATCCCCATTCCGATCTTGGTTCTATAAAGGGAGATTTGAAGGGTCCGGAAGATCTGGGGCTTTGGGTCCGAGACTCCTGGGGACAGGAGAGATAAAGACAAGGTTATGGGGGATCAAAGATCCTAGCTAGCTAGCTAGCCTGTATTCAAGGTAGTCGGTGAATACATGGGTTGACGGTCTTGACGATAGCACCTCCTAGCGACATGCCCTGAATCGTGTGTCAAACCGCCGGAGAATATACCAGGGAGGAGAACTAGATTGATTACTGAGAAGACAAAGATAATTACGAGTAACTTGGTCGAAGATATGGTTGAAAGCGATAGAGGTGGAAGGCGGAGATGGCGGGTAATGAAGTGAGTATCACAACCAAAGAACTGTACTATCGTGAATTACTATAGTTCATAAGTCCGTTAACTGTCCTTTGCGTCGCGCTCAGCTCCTTCAGCCAGAGGGCAATCATTCTCGGCATCCCATTTTCTCCAAATACTCTTGATCAGAGCTGAGGCTTTCTGCTCTGGTATTAGTATTTGAGGACTCGGTTATAAGAATAATGCGCACAGGATTGCCAGTTAGGTAGAGAGCCATGAGTTCGACTGGGGCGGCGCGTTTACTCTTTATATCCCCGAAGTAATCCAACACACGGATTGCTGATTGCATGACAATTTGCCTATGAGTTGGTAACACTCGTTCCAGCAACGGTTTCATCTGGCTGCGTGGTATACCGGCTGTCCACCGTTTCAGTACTACCATTCTGCTCGGTGTTTCTTCTTACCTTTATACTGTGCTATATCTTCATTGTATAATGGGATCAGAGGAGCGTCGCTTTGTAATAAAAACTTGTGGAAAATGGACTATCAGCTTTAGGCCTCCGACGTTATTGGTTTGCGTACCTCTAGAAAAGTTCGCCGCCAGCTCTGTCCACGTTGACCAATCAGTTGACGTAGACCATTTGAACCCGTCTCAATATATTCTCTCTCCATGCCAAAAGCCAAGTCTAGCCAATCGTTTGGTTGAATTTCCGTATATGTTTTTTGAGGGCCTGTTGCATGTGACGCGATTGGACAGTTTAGAACTAGATTAATTAGTGATGATGTACGCTCCGGCCCCATTCCAAGCAGTGGCGCCGCCGAATGGTAGCCAGAGAGGCAGTTTTTGTATTCCACTCTCGTAAGTAACCGATGTTTAGTCTCTTGTTCAAACTGGTCGTGTCGGAGGGCGATGAAGTTTGTAGAACTAAATGTAGTGACCGCCTTGATACCGGAAGAACCCGTTGTTGACAGTGTAGGTAGCATATTGCTGGTGAAGAGTGAGTAGGAAGAGAAACGGCGTGGTCTCAGCATACCTGTACGAGTTCAATATACCGTGCAAGCACGACTTGACATCTTCAGCACGTTCTTGGTGGTCTTCCAGAATGGTCTGAAATGTAAGGCTGGGCGAGCATGGGAGTGATGATGAACTTACTGGCATCTCTTTTGTAAGCCAGGAATTAGCGTTTTCTGTCACCTCTTGCTGTTTGCAAACCGCTTGACGATACTCGCGCTCTAGAAGGCAATATAAGCATACTAAGAAGGAAGATGCTACCGTTTCACCTGGTAGTGGAAGAAGGAAACCGCTCGGTGATTGCGTGTCAAGTCTCCACTTTTCGAGGAATACTGGGTCCATTGTTCGAATATTTGTGGCACACCGTTCGTATTGTGTATGTACATCCTCGAGGCACTTAGGCATGTCGACGGGATTGAATCCATCCTGAACGACGGTAAGTATAGCTTTGAGAAGAGATCACCAACTCACCTCATATGTGTACTTTGAAGTAGATAGGTCCGCTAGGCGCAATGTTATCTCCTTGATTGACGCCTCATATTGGGCTACCTCTTTAGAGTCGACCTATCAATGAGCTAATACTTGCTATTTCAGTCTCGACTTACCCTCTTTGAAATAGCCCAGTAATGGGAAAATCAATGGCCATATCCCGGAGGTCACCCATTTCGAATCCCAGGACTTTTTCAGCTTCTTGAGGTCTTTTAAGCTACCAGGCGTCTCGTGAGAATCATAAACATGGATTCCGCTGGTTGAAATTACTGTTTTCTGTCCATTTCCACCCTAGCGACGAGATTTAGTAAAGCGGAATGGTGGCCATAAACGACTTGCTTACTTTCGATTTACCATAGCCACGAAAGCGTCCAAATAAGCCTGTTCTTCCATGATAATCTTGAATGTTCTCCCAGGCTTGGGTTCTGAATCGGGTTTCATACTGGGGGATGTGGAGTCGGGTCCAAGTGAAATGCCTACACTGGGACACGGAGGCAAAAAATCTTTTGCATACTAGTACTAAATATACTCTAATGATTCTCCTCCGTTGAATTTCGCCCCTGTCACCTGTCAGGGCCGCCCCGTTACTACATGCCAGCACGGGGATCAACGTTGGCAATATATTACCGCGGTAGAAACGGCGAGTGACGGACACTCGTATCTAACGCGGATGATTTAAAAGCGTTTGAGCTGTGCTTAAGTTGCAAAATGGGGGATATTGGGGACCCTTTTCCTCTCTTATGTCTCTCCATGCGGAACTTGCTAGTTAAAGTCATCCTTGGTTATCGTTATAGGAGAAGGTATCGGTATAATTTCTACCTTCTGATACATAAACACATCAATATGGCTCAGGGATAGCCTGAGAGAGTGGCGCTGGCGAGGGCAAAACGGGTTTACCTGGTTGTAGACACATTAGCTCGTGAACCATGTCGCGTTAGTCGTAGGAAGTAGACTTGCCACTAGAATCCCAACTGAGTGGCTGGACCATTGTATAGCTGTTAGTATCCAGGCGGTGAGGATGGTAAGGAATATCAGCCAAACGTTGCTGCCTATCGGCAATGTCATTACGCACCGACTTCCATCGCATGTCCCTGGAGATGCAGCGGATGCATGGTATACCTAAGGATAGTCTCAGGGATCATGACCGTTGCGGAGCTAATTACACGTACAATGTAAGCATTGCCACTGGGGCCGCTGAAAAACCCATTGTGTCCCTACAAAAGCAGGACGTCTGGCTCAGAAAGAGAACCCCGGCCTAGGTTTGGAACTCCCATACCGGTTCGTAGTTACTATGGAAAACACATGAGAAACAATCTGTGAGAATATCGCCATGAAACTCACCCGTTAGCACCCAAGAGAACTGGATTGCTATACTTCTGCCAGGAACTAGCATTCAAAAGGTCTGAACCGACGAGTTCCAGTCTACCGAGCTTGTATCCAGTGCCTGAGCAAAGTGAAGCTGAAAAAAAGACCCAAACGCGGCCGTTGTTGATCAATGCAACTAGAGGCCAAAGTTTCAGGGCGTAAAGGGGCTTAAAGAGAAGGCGAAACGTACCTGGCCCTTCGTTAACTGGTGCCCCGACCTGTCCAAAATGAGAACCTCAGAGAACATTGTCCGAAAGAGTAAGAACTCACCGTTTCCCATGAATTTGTAGGAACACTTATGACTACCGCGTTTCCAATCGTTGTGGCACTATTCATCTTTCTATGAGTAGATGTATCAGTACTCGGGAAAATGAGGTCAGGCATTGGTTAGAATTTACGCAATATAAATCGACTGAGCGTATCCTGAAGTTGCAGAATTGCTTGAGAACAGCAAGTAATATGCACCGTTATAGCTGAAGACCGATGGGTCTAAGGATGATACCGTGTCGTGATTTGGAATGACGATCCGACCTAGAGAAAAGTTATGTGAGTACGTAACATGAAAATAGATAGCAGTGCTGACCGGCGTAACTCCAGGTTGAGCTCCAAATGTCGGTGCCAGAACTTTTCGCAACGTGAAGATGTACAGAGGAGCCATCCGCGGGGCCGGCGGTGTAATAGCTATTGAAATATAAGATCAGTTATCTACGCGTGAGGGACCACCAGAAGGTACCGACATAAACCAACGGCCTTCTCCGCTGATCCAGTGAATTTCTGGGGCCCCTATTGCGTACGTTCAGATCGAGATAGTCAAGTCAAAGTAAACTTACACATGGAACAGCAACGATCCGTCGCAGTATCTGTCCAAATGACCTTGGGCGTTGCTGTTTTAAGGCCGTTGATCGTCTTTTTGAAGGATTGGAATCATAATGTATTTATAATACACAAAAGGATGCACCACGTACTGTAGCCCTTGTAATTTGGATGTTGCTCCAAGTTGTCGTCGTCAAATCTACCTCATTGCTTTGAATTGTCAAGAAATGCATGGAATAAATACCCACAATAGTATCCATTTGAGTAAACCTACCCATCTTTAGCTGGGAGCGATACCGAAAAGTGAACACTTACGATGTACGGGTCTGACCCATTCGATTTCTTAATAGGGTTGGTGAATGTGCCTTTGCTGCTGGCAGTCGAAGTTGGTGCCGCTATACACATAAATCGGATAAGCATCTCATTAGGCGCCATGACTGGTGCACCTACTGGATGTAGTAGTGGTAGGGGCTTTCGAGGTGGTTGTAGCACCGGCGGTCCCAGGGATGCATTGACTGTACCCTACGCTGGTTTTAGACCTAAAATACGTTTTGGTGAAGGGGATAGTCGCTCACAAGAGTTCGAATACGTGCATACATAGCCAGACACACACGTCGTCCCGCCTGTCCAATCCTGTCCGCCGCTGCAGGTAAGAATAATACGTGCATAGGTCGGATAAGTGTATGAAAATGGGATTAAAAACGTTTTTTCTCGTGAAGATAGCAGCCGAACCGAATAAGGCTTACCATTGACCCCAAGCACTAACTTGAGCGTGTACAAGACGTCCTACACATCCTAGGAAAAGAGTAGTCGCTATGAAACTCTTCATTCTCTATGTCAAGAGCTCGGAATTGGGGAGCTAACGACCACCAGCATGAGGAGTTTCTTGATTTATAGTAGAAGTGGTACTGACACTCCTGGTCCGATCAAAACAATTGCCATTGTTCAAGAACATACCGGCATGTCAACATCCGTAGCCGGTAATTCTTGCAACTAATTCCATCACGAGAAGCTATTTCTTGACCGAGCATACCCCGAGGCATGGGGGTGTTTAGTGAGCTGGGACTTATTCAGTCCTAGCAGGTGTTAAAGTCTAGATGGGAGCACGTCGGTACGAGATTGGATCCGAGGATGGACAAACCGAATTCTATCCCGGCATGTGTATTGAACAGCATGGGAAGTAAGTGACTATTTTGGAAGCGACTTCAATTAAGCGAAGGGATATTGACTGTAGATCTATTCACTACGCCGGAGGTGCCCGGGTCTACATTGACACATAGAAGGCAGTGTCCGGCAAGACGCCACTCTCTCCAATCAACTTGCTGTAGGCTATATTCCTGTTCGATCGACGTTAATTAAATGATGCGACGTTAGCCCATACTCCTCGATACGATCAATCAACGATCCGATGGCGTTTATAGCACGAATCATCATCAGCTGAGCAGGTGGCTGTTCTGACTTGATGCCACCCTCTGTCGTTGGATATTCTCGAATGACCTAGATTCTTCTCGAAGAGCACTGTACTGCGTTTAGGTCATACAATTGTCACAATAGGTGGCACATTCCCGGGACTACCCCCGACTTCTCACTGGTGCTATTTTGATGACAAGCCGAAAGGCGACAAAAGTATCACCCGGGACTTTAATCAATACCACTAACATCTTCGCATGATTATTCTTCCCCTTAGTCGCAATCCACTTCGGCCCGCCTGACCCATGAGAAGACCGAGAATCACAGGCTTAGGATATGGATACCACGTGATGCGCACAAGACAGTGGAAGAACAACGTGCTCTTATTCCTAAGGGGCTACAACGACCCGCAAAGACTGTGGCTCCTTAACCGTTGTCCCCCTTGCCCTTTTCCGTTGCTAGATCACCGACTACCTTGAAATCAGGGAGTTTCGTCCAGTTTATTCAGTGTGCATGGACTATGCAGGTGTACAAGTTGCATGGTTTGTAGGTAACAGGGAGTCGGAGACAGGTTTTAAGAACAATAATTGACAGCTATGACCGAGTATTGTTTAGAATTCAAACGGAGTATGTGCTTATTTAATCTGTAAGATGTAGGGTTATATCGGGTTGCCCTCGATATGAACGCATGTAGATCCTTGCAGATAGCCATAAAACGCAAGTCATTTCTGAGAACAAAAATCATCTCATAGCCCATATCAAACCTTTGTAAGCACTTCTTTCTTGTCTAATACAACTTCGCGGGTTGGTCTCTGGTGGACGGGAGGCTCCGAAGCCGCGGTACGGGGGGTGACACTTGAATCATGTGAGTATGGGGCTCGGAATGAAGCATCATCTTCGTAAGACGGAGGCATGAGTGGTACCGCTGATGCGTTCGAGTTTTGATATTCTGTGGGCTGATACGACGCAAGCGGGTATAGGTGTGCATCTTGATAGACGGCTTATCAATTAGTTGCGTGATAGCAAAATGAGCTTGGAATATGAGGCAGAAAGTGACGTACCTCCTACTCTACGTCCAGGATCACCCACAAAACCTCTACTGGTTGTACCACCACCCTCCGTAGCACTGACTTTGAGTCTATAGATTTCCTTCGTGTTGCCATATCTCCTCTGAGATAGATGCCTCTTCCCTATGCAGAATAACACTATCGAACAGAGAATTATGAATCCGAGTACTCCTCCGCCAATAGCGAGCCCAAGCTGGATGGTTTGTGGTAATGGATTGGAGGAGGACCGGGTAGAGGAAGATGCTAAAGGAGAATGAGCAATATCCTGGGGAGAATTTATTCAGACGGACGGTCATAAGGTGGCTTTGCCCACAACGGAATCGATATTCCATTTTGCGACACGGAATCGGGTATCCCAGATGAATCGTACGCTGCGCTTGTACAGTTTCCCGACCATTCTATAGAGACATCGTGATTATTTGGATTAGTACGGTGCACATCGATACGAGAATACGAGAAACACCTTACCGCTCTCACTCAACCACCATTGATCGCTTCTGAGTCTCTGACAAGTTGCGCATCCGGCCATGAGATTGTATGCGATGATATTACATCCGCACGGAGTTTGGGGAGGGTAATAGGGTAATATTGCCCTATAGTGCTGTCAATCCTTCGGATCCTTCACGAGAAATTCAGCAAACAACGTACGAACTGTTCGCTGGAGGTATAACGAATTCTGGTAATAGTGTCAAAAGAAGGTCTATATGGATGAACCGGCGAGTAGAACATACCACGTTCACATTTTCGTTGGAGAAGTGTATAGATCTCACATGCGTCCTGTCCATAAGCATTGAATTGAAAGCTGAAGGTGTGAATTGAGTATAAAGCATCAAAGAACGGGTTCACTCACTAATCCCGATCGTGTCGGCAGGCCGCACTTGTCATTCTCTAAATCACCAGCTCGTGATGGGTACCAAATGAAAGCTTTTCAGAAATTAGATTTGAGAGAACGCTTTTAAGAATCGCCTAGCGCCGGCTACTCGCGGCCATCGGGGAAGAAGAAGGGAAAAACGACGGATCAAATAGTAACTGTAGCGGTGTGCTGTGCAAGGTTTCCCATCGTATGGACACTTGTTTGCGCTTAACTCCAGAGACTCACTCGAGCGCCAGGATACGAAATGACAGGGTTGCTATTGTTGCGCATCGCCTTTGACGTCGCTAACGGTAATCGTGTGAAACCACTCGTTGGACGGGAATTATTGTTCCTCGTTGTCAGTATTCTATGAGACTGGACGTGGTGATTGAAAGTGAGTGGCAAATTTAGTTTGTTGCGCGGTGTGGTCTCAGGGGCTATAGGCGGGGTCGAATGCAACCAGCAGAAGGGCGTGAAAAGGGATATCAAATACCACTGGACTTGATAAATCGATTCTGAGGGTTCAAATTCCGTCGTCATCATTTGCCAAACTTGACGCGGAATCATGAAATCGCCTCCATGGTGGGAAGAGCAAATTGTATGGGGTAAAAAAACGCTGATAGAGCTACTGCTTGTACGAATAGTTGTGTTTTCAATCAAGTCATGTCGTCCAAAACCTTGCCCACCTCGAGTTCCTGTATATCCAAAAATACTCCACATCGTAAAAATCGTAGTTTCGGTTACTCATTCCGTGTGTATTACATCTTCCAGACATCGGGTACATATATGTCAATCTTTCTAGGCCGGCAAAGACCCTCCGAATGTGTACTTTGAAAGGGAGGTAAGCAACTTACGTTAACTCAGTTCAATTGCTTTTGTATAGATTTAAAAGGCAGATGGTCGCCACTCTGACTCCCATGGTACGGCTCTGCTCGGCTCTGGTCCGACCCAAGCACATATAAGCACGTTAGCTCCGCGATCCCATGGCGATTTTCACTCGAAGATGCCGTGCATCTCTCGACACGTACCACCAGAAATGCCGCACATCGATTTGGACGCATTCTTACCTTGGCGTGTGTATGTTTGTGCCATGGGTATCCTATAGGGCTTGAATTCTTGCCATCACTACAGCTTTTCCCGGATATGTCCTCGAAGCTGCCGCCTCGTCTTCAATCGACGTCAAAGCCAGGGAATGAGATCACGCGTACTACATAAGGGCGCGATGAAAGGACGACGGGACGAGGCAGTTGGGGACGTGTCTGCGCTGAAGAGATGACAACTATACATGACTCGTACACAGGGTATCAAATTCACAGTATCAAGCAGGTAAAGTCATATACTTTCTCCTTATCGAAAACTACGGCATCGGGGAGAAGGCCACTTCCTGCTCGGCTTTCTACACCTTGTTCTTAACGAAGTTGGCAGCGACGCCAATACTGCATACCATTATCAGTACCTCGATACGCATGAACGGCCAATCAAACATACCTTCCGTCAGTTGGATACGCAAGATGAGCGAGCAAGTTAACGCCGAGAGGCCAGCAGAAGACGTCACCAAAGTTACAGAAGCTTGCAATATTTTGGGAGCTCGAGCTTCCATCACGAGGGGACAAGTCGACCGAAGGCGAGTTGATTGGCCATGGTTGGTTGATGTTACGAGCGGGGTCACCAAAGACGAGGATTGCGGC
>KN824297.1:7931-20557 GCA_000827415.1 Serendipita vermifera MAFF 305830 | reverse complement strand
AAGCATCAAAGAACGGGTTCACTCACTAATCCCGATCGTGTCGGCAGGCCGCACTTGTCATTCTCTAAATCACCAGCTCGTGATGGGTACCAAATTAAAGCTTTTCAGAAATTAGATTTGAGAGAACGCTTTTAAGAATCGGCTAGCGCCGGCTGCTTGCGGCCATCGGGGAAGAAGAAGGGAAAAACGACGGATCAAATAGTAACTGTAGCGGTGTGCTGTGCAAGGTTTCCCATCATATGGACACTTGTTTGCGCTTAACTCCAGAGACTCACTCGAGCGCCAGGATACGAAATGACAGGGTTGCTATTGTTGCGCATCGCCTTGGACGTCGCTAATGGTAATCGTGTGAAACCACTCGTTGGACGGGAATTATTGTTCCTCGTTTTCAGTATTCTATGAGACTCGACGTGGTGATTGAGAGTGAGTGACAAATTCGGTTTGTTGCGCGTTGTGGTCTCAGGGGCTATAGGCGGATTCGAATGCGACCGGCTGAAGGGCGTGAGAAATTTCCGAACACCGCTACACCTATTTTTGAGCGTTCAAACGCCATCGTCATTGGTTGCCTCTTTCAGTCCTTGCTACGACGGCACAACTGATATGATCGACACCTGAACGGGGCTAGCATAAACCCGCCTTAATGTAATCTGATCAGCTATAGATGTCAAAAAACAATGCAAATTACTACTCGGCGATTTGTAGTTTCGTACCATCTTCGAAAACTCAATGTGGACTCCGAAATTTGCCTCAATAATTGGAATAAAAAGATTAATTTAGTAACAAAACACTAATAAAAACTGCATTTCACACATATAGTGGTGTTTTCGATCCAGCCACCTCTTTCCAACTCTTGCATGCCTGGAATTCCCGTATCCATAGATGCTCCACATCGTTAAAACCATACCCTCTGTTGTTTATTCTGTGCGTATTACCTCCTCCAAACTTCGGTTACGTATCTGTCTATCTTTCTGGGCTGACGACGAAGTCCCTAATGTTTACTTTAAGAAAAGGAAATCGACTCATGCTAACTCACGATCACTCCATGTATATGGATATATTCGTTTCCTTATAGAACCAAATAGCAGATGACCAACGCCCTGACTCATATGCCACGGGCTCCGCTCTAATGCAAGCACATCTATGCAGGTCATCTTCGCAATACTACGGTAATTCTCGATTGAAGATGCCGTCTTTCTCTCTCCACATTTCGCCATAAATGCCACTCTCCTGCTTTGTATCCACTCTGGCCCGCGCATATCTTGATTGAGACCTCGTCGCCGCCTTGTCCTCCTTGTCATGTCCTCTCCCGACCCGCGCACGTCCGTGACCAAGCCGACCCCCTTAGACACAACAGTCATCTATGTCCATTTGTGTCACCTCCATTTGCCCCGGCATTCAAGCTACAAAGACGAGGCAGTCCGTAGGATTTGTTTTGTAGCACTTGCAAGTTCCAACGGCGACGACCTAGTCATTCGGTGGTGCACTGTCCAACTTCCGGATTCTCCTTGCCGCTTATACTTTCCATTCTACCTCACATCGTTAGTACGGCGACTCATTTTCAATCAGGACCAAGGTTTGGGGACGAGAGTGCGCGTGCTGCACAAAGGCATGATGAGAGGCCAAAGGGACGGGATAGTCGCAAGAGTGTCTACATTGAAGAAATGACAACATTCTATGACTCGCACACAGGGTATCAAATTCACAGTAAGTATCAAGCAGGTAAAGCCATATACTTTCCCCCTATCAAAGCTACGGCATTGGGGAGATGGCCTCTTTCTCCTCGACTTCTTACACCTTGTTCTTAACGAAGTTGGCAGCGACGCCGATACTGCATACCATTATCAGTACCTCGATACGCATGAACGGCCAATCGAACGTACCTTCCGTCAGTTGGATACGCAAGATGAGCGAGCAAGTTAACGCCGAGAGGCCAGCAGAAGACATCGCCAAAGTTACAGAAGCTTGCAATATTTTGGGAGCTCGAACTTCCATCACGAGGGGACAAGTCGACCGAAGGCGAGTTGATTGGCCATGGTTGGTTGATGTTACGAGCGGGGTCACCAAAGACGAGGATTGCGGCTACTTTGGACTTGAGTGAAGACGAGAGGGTTGTACCTATGGATGAGATTGAAAACAGCAACATATAAGTGTCCAGAAGCTACGTACTGTGCAAGACGAGAGCGCCTTTGGAGTAGCCACTGAGGATGAAGCGCTGGCTAGGGCATGCGGCCGCTTGGCTCGCGATGTAGCTGGCTGTGATGGCAGCACCTGCGGCTACGGTGACAATATACTCGGCAGTGGTATCGTACGTAATAGACTTGGTAGTAGCTCTGAAGAGGTATGGCACGTCAGTAACGAGGCTGGAAGGATACGCAGCGTTAATAGTTACCCAGGGACAGCAGACGCCAGTGCAACGGAAAGCGGGGTGCCTACGACGCCGAGTCCAATCTCGGTAGTGCCAGCGACATGTACAAGCTTGAAAGCAGAGCACGCTTGACGAGCGTCGAGTTCAGCGACGGGTGCGCCTAGAACAGAGGTAGTGAGCGCAAAGACAGCCTGTAGAATCAATCAGTTTATTGGTGTTGAAAGGAAACGAGAAATACTAACAAGGAGACGCTGAATGAACATGGCTGGCTCGTAGGATGATTCTACTTGGGTTTTGAGAGCTGAAAGCTGCCTTGATCATTTTTAGTCGTTAAAGAACCAGCTTTATAGCAAGACGAAGGCTGAATGGGTATGTTGGTAGCATGTTTCTTGGCGAGATCGAGTCGTATACACTAGCACGCAAGCTGTCCTATGACTGCTACTGGCGGGAGAACTTTGACTGGAACAGCAATGATTTTGCATCGGATTCGGTTTCAAATCACTCCCGACCGGTCAAGATGCGACATCCAAGTAGAACGGACAAGTAAGATGTGAAAGGGGGAAATCTCCCGGGAGCAGTAGACGAGTGGTGAATGAGATCGGGTGCAGTGTACGGGTGCGGGGAAGCAAGCAATTAAGCTGAGGTACTGTGGAGAAGCTGTCGATGTGTCGACGCTCAACTAGACCAAAGCATCAAGTGATAACTGATGGAACCCTCGAAGAGATGAATAAATACGCGGATCCAATAGTTGAGAGGTTCGCTAACCCAGTAACCGCTATGCCAAGCAAGACCGCGCCGACGCGGCAGGCGCGCATAAAATGGGATGGTATCTTGGCGCACTCGAGATCTTGTGTCTTCCCCACTTTTTCGGATAATCCATCGCCCCTTAGCATCGTATTTAACCATATATGTCTATGTGCGGCAACGGATACGGGAGGAGCATCGAAAACTCAATGACATCGGCGCCCAGCACCTCTGAAAATCGCGCCGCCACACAGATGCCGGTGAACCACCCGAAATCACCTTCCCAGAAGCAGGTACTGACGTACGAGAATGCCAAAGTTTGTTATCTGCACCTGCAACGCGTGGGCCATTTGACGTCGGCACTCCGTTTCCCGGTATCGAGAGGACATATGGAGCAATTGGAGACTGACAGTGAATATGGTACATGGGCTGTCCAATTGAACGGCAGAGTATGATCCCAGTATTGTCCAACCAACCGCCCTTTCCCAACTCTTTCTCTCGTGGCATCTGGATCGGAAATAGTCGAGATACGTGCAAATGAAAGGTGAGGAATATACCGCGTTGAAGATAACTAAGGAGCGTCAAAGATTCCGAGTAAAACTGTGGGCTGGAATCGCATGATTGAGATAAATATGGTATGCCTTGCTGAGTTTCTTGCTCGCGTAAAGAGATGTGTATTGATATTACATCGAAACCAAAGATTAACGGGATGACCATTGTTGTGGCCACCACCTAGGTTTCAACTTGCTCTCGACCACGTCCCGACCTTTGACGCCATTAGAAACCGACACCTGAAATGGTGATTTTATCAACGCTTATTATTATTTGCATCGATTCGTACTTCCGATGATCGTTTTAACGTCGCACAACCTACGGTTCGGCGGCTTGTAGCTCTTCCACCTTCAGGGACTCGACTTTAATTGTCACCTCCGCGTCGAAAACAGTATCTATGTAGTAAAATGCTGCTAATAAAGTTGTATTCTGCCGAACCAGCTACGCTTCCGCCTTCTCGTACCGTTCCAGCAATCCGTATCCTAAGCTTCATCATTCTCAACAACGTCCTACACCGCCTTACTTGCATATTCAGCTATAAATTCGAAAACAATGCATCTTGGGTGCCGGATTCATGCTCTCATCGTATATTCTTGCGCCGGCGATGGTCCCATAGAGGTGCTTCGAAACAACAGTAACGATGTTATCTTACCCGACGTTCACTTCTACTTGCTGATTTTCTTCTTTTACTACAGTAACCGCCATGTAGACTGCTCTCGTCCCAACTCGTTCGTTTGGGTCCCAGCCTGGGTAGAATGCGAGTTTGTGGAGTTGGGACACCGACATATGTGTGGGCTTTCATGCTTGCATTTGGTTTCACTCTTCAAACACCATGATGGTCGCCACCCTTTCCCACTGTTGTCAGCCGTCGGCGTCGAAGGGAGAACAAAGACATCAAGTCCACTCTAAACGCGAACTAAACATCAAGCGAGCCTGTATTTCTCAAAAATGACTCTGGAATCAGTTGACCAATACGCCGCCTAGAGCAACCAAGCAATGGTACGGTCTCCATACTCTCTCCATTTGTGCCTAACAAACATACAAGACAGAATAGAGGTTCTCAAGAAATCTAGTCGACAGGAGATGGTCATGGGGACGTCATTTCTTCCAGACGGACACGAGTTGCCACGACTGTGAAGGTGGAGAGCCGACTGAGCAATGATGAGGGTGATGGCGAGCGCATCGGGGGTTTCGAAGAGGCTAGAGGAGGAGAGTGGAAGCACCGCAAGGGACCAGGGACGAGTGCAAGCTTCGATCGCGCGTAAGGTAGGGAGAATGGGAGACGGGTCCTTGATGGTTTTCTTGCCAACGAACTAGCAAGAACTACAGGGGCCTTATATATGGATGAAGCCGGGATGGATGGAAGCGGAGACAGGACGATTCGGGAGGAGGAACACAGCAATGACGATATTGTGAGCGAAGCGTGATACCAATACCCGACTCATTTCCCAACTCGATCCGCCCAACTCGAACCAATTTCCTGCGTAACCACGCATCGATCCTCGAGGGTTCATTGGGATGAAAACATAGAATGGCTACGGGTGCTCGAAGGGAGGGCGCAGTTCGAGACGGAGAAGAGCGCGCTGGAGAAGAAAAAGAAGGAAATTAGTAGGACCACATGAGGAAGGATGAGATGCTGGTCAAACATGGTGCCGTCACCGCTGAGATTACCTGGTGTGTGCTTTACGGGCCTAGTGTTTTGGGCTTCTAATATATACGTATAGTCTCCCGGTACATCACAGGATTTGTCGTGCACAAACACTGCCGAATAGAATCAGGGCTTCTTGACCCATTCACCAACGAGATGGCCACTGCGGAGTGCCAGTAGCGTACCTCCCTCGAAGACCATCGCACGGCAATAAAGGCACCTAACACGCAGCTTGAAGTGTGATTAGAGGCCGCTCGGCCTTCGTTGGATAGCACGGAAGAAGACGGGAGAGTCTTGGGCGAGGATCGGTGCTGGCTGGAAGGGAGGTAGAGGAGGTGAGAGACGGCGTGAAAGGCGTAAAGGGCTCCAATACCGCCGACTAGAGGATAGGACGAATCGTTAGGATCAAGAAATCACACATCCGTCATGGGGATGAATATCCTGCTTTCCTCGCACATCCTCACGGAACGGTGGAGACCGTTCCAAATGTTTGGGTGACGACTAGTTCTGTTAACATTTACATTCCTGGTTCCACCGTGGAGGATGTGTGAGTGCCCGCTTTTGGCGATCATCTGTTCTCTTTTTCGTCACATTGACGTTTCTCATAGAAGAATACATTTACGATTGGACCTGGGCTGTTTCAATCGGCTTACGTGGCGCTCAACGTTGACGAGAATACATGGCAGATCGAGTGGAACTATATCGTGACCTCGTTTGCTGAGGGAAGCGCTTCAAACTACTCAAGAGCGGGCTTTGGTGAGTGTCTCTTTATTCCGTCTACGGCTATCGTCTCTCCTCTTAAGCTTGTTCTCATAAGCTTTGCCTACTCAGCCCACCACGGTTGATAATTCCTTACACTAAATACTGTTGGGATTTATGTAGGGGCGGAGTGCGGATGGGCCAAGACAGAGACATGGGGATGAGAGGAGGAAGGCGGTGATGGTGTTATCGGGAGTGCGTGACAGCTGATGATATACGTGCTAGCGAGTTCCTCGAACAATGTGCTGCTGACCTCATTGTACCCGGAGATGGCACGCTTGAGTGTGCCAACACGACGACCTTCTCCTGGCTCTATGAACATCCCGTTTCAAGCCCAACCCCAAATTCCCTTGCCTATATCCTTACCGAATGATCTCCTCTTCTTCTCTCCCCACGTCGCACCAGATCATCATCTACGAATTTTGCGTTCCAATCATAATCAAGTCGGCAAGGATGTTGACAAAAGGCTTTACTATGCCTGACGTGTCCCCATCAGCTAAAAGACGTAGGCGTAGGCATTCGCCTTTACGCTACGGACTTAGAGCAAAACTAGAGCGCTACCGTTCTCTACATTGGATGGTGGAGACACGAGAAAGGCACGTAATGTTGATGCCGCAAGCTGGATACCAAAGAAGACGATTATTGCTAGACATAGTTTCAAAGTTGAAATAAAGACGTATTTTACGCGTAGTTTCGTACGCGTATCGAGACGGTTGCAAGTTGGCGAGAATATAGTCAGCTCGAATTAAAAGGGACGGGCCATAACTTGAACCTGACCATGAACCCGCCATCCTTCGAGATCGCCGACTACACCATAAAGGAGGAGAGGAGTGCTATATGACTCGTTCTACAATCGTATCGCATTAAAAGCTATCGTTTTGGCTACTGGAGCGAATCAATACCTTGCCCATTGAACGACTGGCTCATATTTACGAATGACGTCAAGCTAAGTAACATTGATATTGAGACGAGGAGCTCACATAGAGACCAACTTTATTGCATTGCCTCTCTTGGGTGCGGCAGTCGTAGCAGACGAGGCCAATTATCATGTATGGGTATTCGAGTACATGCTAACTAGACAAATATGACGCTATTTTTCGAGCTAACTATGTTGTTTTTACCGTTCCGAGACGAACATGCGAAGACCACAAGTACGACACACCAAAGATAAGCATGCCGTTCTCAGGCTAACGACACTGAGATGCGTTACGGATATAAAGGAAGTAAACGGGGGGTTGGAGCCGACCACCACAGGTGGTTCAACCCTCTCAAGGCAGGATAGCCCCGACTGAGTAAAGAGCCGAAACAAAAAATGGTCTTTACTCACCTCCTACATCGAGAAATCTCGAAGGAGAAGTCGGAAAGCTACTTGTCCGTACTATCTTCCCCGATTTCAACCCTACCAAACAATGAACGCACTACTACCCGCAGACAAATATCACCGAATGTACACTGAACTCCTGATAAAATATAACAACAACCATAAACACCCAGATAACCCGCAGATCATCGTAAAACTCACCCTAGAGAAAAAACCTGAAACGCTGCGCAGTACACTCACAGGCCGCGCTCCCGCCCAGAGCGAAGGGCTTTCAGGCCGCCCCACCCCGAACAAATAAGATGCAGACACGTAACTTCTCGCGAGAAGGCCGTCCGCACCGAACGCTGAAATGATCCCGACAGACACGCCGATAACCCGAAAGAAAAAGCGAAAAAAAAGGATAAAAAGCCTCAAAAATTCACAAAATCTCGAAAATTCCTCCCATCACAAAATGTCCCATAACACCAATATGCAAAACGACTCACGCCGGCTCCGAGAGTCGACCGACTCCCCAGCGAGTGCGCCTCCCAGGAAGGTGGCCCGAACAGCCCAAGGAAACCTCCACTCAGGACTGAATACGATACAAGGCAGCCCTACTCCCTCTAACGCAGCACTATGGGATGGTTTTGACACTCCCATAGCCGGACTGAATCAGGCTGAAATCTGGACTCCGAGCGGGCCCGCCAGAACCAGAAGCCCCCCCGCCGACGTCTTCGGATCGGGGGGAATAAACCCCCTATCGTTTGCCAAAAAACAAGCTATTTCACCTAAACCAGCGCTCACGCATAAAACAGGCGCACCAGCCGCGCCGCCACCCACACAGAACCAGAGCTCGTCAGGCCCCCTCCCGACCACACAGACACAAGTCGCGCCAGCCCTTCCCCCGACTATACAAGTATCAAAACTAACCCCTACTCCGACTGCACCACCATCAGACCCGTCAACCATCATACCAAATGATGCAGAAAAAACCACCGAGGAAATCATAGTGGCCGAAGACATCGACTATAATCAAGACACGCTTCTAGAAGCAATAGCGGCACTCGGCAAGGAGGCAGAAGACGACGAAGATCTTGACGACTTCCCGACGTATATTGAATTTGAGCAGGTAACGATCCAGGGGAGCGAACCTGGTGCACCAGCGGAAGTTGCCACTGGCTCACGCAAAAAGCAACCCGACCCCAAACTCGTCCTCATCCCTCATCAAGGCCTAGAAGCCCCAATGGTCCACAGGAGCGGATACAGCTTTGATTTCATGCCGGACAAAACGCTGGCCGAATGCAACAAAGCAAAAGCCGGAGAGCCACACGCGCTCGGGAAAATGACCACAATGGTCCTGGTCAACAAAAGCTACCGCCTTCTAGCAAAAGTCGTACACCTCAAATGCTCCAAAGTCAAACAATCCGAACGAATCAAATTCCAAACCAGAGCCGCTCTCGTCCAACTCGGCCTCAGCCCCAACGACGCACTTGCCGTCCTCGACATGAACAAAAATGCCTTCGACTGGTTTGTCGTGTCCCTTACAAAGCGCGCACTCAAAGCGCTCACTCCCTTCGCTGCAATCTTCGACCCAAAATCCCGTGTCCTACTGATCCTCCGCCCATATGACTTGAAGACTCGCCTCACCCAGCAAATTAGGTTTGCCGGAGTCATCACTGAAGACGAAGCATCGCAAGAGGCCAAGACAGCTATCGTCGCAACTTTCCAAAACCAACTCAACTCAGAGCTTGTCAAGCAAAACTCAACGCTAGCAGCTCTCGAGATTCAAAACGACTCAAATGGAGTCGAACATGTTGTCGCCACGTTCACCTTCGCAGCCGGCGCCGAAAAGCAAATCACTCCCAAGAAGTTCACCCCTCATTTCATCGTTAATGGAGCCATCCGCCGTATCATACCCAAATGGCCCAGGAGGTGCCTTATGTGCGCCTCCGAAGCCCACGTGAGTAGCAAGACCAATCACTGCCCATGGATGCTCCGCAACTTTGGAGGAGTGCAAGCCGACCTCTGGAGCGCAACAAACCTGAACCCGGGCCAAGCATACGCCCCTCCCAAACAGAAACGGGCCATAGAGGAAGTCGACACCGATTCCTTTTTCCTTGACGCACGCCCCAAAGCAAAGAAACAGAAGACCACGTCAGAAGACTCTGATATGTCCTAAATACCCACGCCCTGAACACTCTCGTTTCCCCTCGTCTAACAAGAACCCTTCATACCATACCGATGTTGACTGCGCCTCACTGTTACCCCGACCAATGATTCCTTTTCCTGACCCTTACCTCTCCCATCGTATTACCAATGACTACGTACTCCTTTGTAAACAAGTCACTATACCATTATGTAGGAGATCTCCCAAAACGACTAAACCGCAAATGCAGCGAGATGCTTAGTGACAAACCAAGCGAGTAAACACGACCGCATACAAAAACCCCCCTTCCAAACCAACAACCAGCGCCGTTAGGGCAACCCCCATGCTAATTACATCTAACAACCCAGAGAAACTGATAAGCCGTCTGAGATCGCAGGACGGCACAGGGGCGGCAGCGCCCTGGGTGGGCGTCCGGAGTGCCCACTCCCCACAGAGAAATCCCCGGACCGGTCGAGAGAACCGGCCCTTTCAACCGGCACCAGAAAGCGAGGCCAACGAGGATAGTGTCCGGAGTGCTACCTCGTCATTACGAAACCCCCGGAATGGAACGAGCCCTAATAAGGATCGGGCTTCTCCATCACCAGTCCCCACTGATCCTCCCCACCCAACGTCGCAGTCTGAGCATCCCGAAGCTGACGACACCCAGGATGTGGGTCGAGGTTCGGGAGTGATGCGAAGACGAGACGACACCCAAAACTTTGAACCCGAAGAGGGTCTGGAAAACTATAACGGCAGCGAGGAGCAGTACCTAACAAATATCACCGAGATAGACCTAGATGAGTACCTGAAGACGTTTGCAGGACTAGAAAATGAAACATCAGACGAAGAAGAGACAGAGACTGCTGAACAAGATACCCGACACCTACCCTACGAACAGCCCACAAGCAGAGCTCATCACTCACGCCGCAACCGCTCTGGCCCAAAAGCCGGAATTAAACTAGGATCACTAAATGTCAGAGGCAGAACAATAACGACAGGAAATGAAAAGGGCAACAAATTCAAGACAATCGAAAAGCTGATCCGCTCTGAAGGCCTTGCAATAACGGCATTAATAGACACACACTGGGATGAAGAAGAGGTTAAACTATTAAAAGAAAGGCACAGAAACCTAGGTTTCTATCACAGTAAGGAATCGTCAAACAAAGGTGGCGTCGCTTTTGTAATAAATAACAGAGTAGAGAAACCTGAGAAAATCACCTTCAAAACACTGATTCCAGGACGAAGCGCGCTAATAGAAGCAGAATATACACACCAAACAGTTCGAGTAGCAACAGTATACGTCCCAATAGACAAAGATGAAAAGATTAGAACAATACGCAACCTCAGGCAAAAACTCGCCAATGAACCCAACAAAAACGAAATAATACTTACCGGAGATTTCAATATGGTAGAATACGAAATGGACAGATCACCTCCGCACAAAGATGATAGAGATGTCACCCTAGAAATGATGAGACTCACGATTGACCTTGACCTAACGGATGGATGGAGGAACACGCACGAAAACGAACTCAATTTTACATGGAAAGGTAAACGAGCAAACGACTTCAGCTTTGCACGGATCGACCGAATATATGCACCAACCGGCATACTTCATCTAACAAATGAATGGGAAATCACTCAAACAGAAGAGCGCCTAACAGACCACAATCTAATAACAGTCAAACTTCTCGAACCAGAACCTCCCTTCATTGGAAGAGGAGAATGGCGACTCAACGGAAAGATTTTGGAGCACGAACATTTCACAAAGGAGGCAACAAAGCGAATCCACGAAATGAACGAGAAAATGACAGATTATCAAAAGAAAGCCCATTCCCTTAAGAAAAAACCGGACGAGCTGAAAAAACTAAGAGAAAAGAGCAACCCACAAAAGATATGGCAGACGTACAAAGAGGGCATCCAGCGAGCAGCAAAAGAAGCCCAAGAAAAGCGACGTAAGTCTATGGGACAGAAATTGGCAGACCTGAACGAAGAGGCTAGAAAACTTAGGAATAGTTTACGGGATATTGGCAGCACCCATAGTCAGCGAAAGACCAGAAAAAAGCTCGCAGAAACCCAAAAACACATTGCGAGCACCATAGAGTATAACAGGAAGAAAAGCGAGGCAGCAATGGCGGCAAGATGGTTCAAAGAAGACGAAAGAGGCTCGAAGCTTTGGTTCAGCATGAACAAGGAGTGCCCAAGACGACAAGTTTTCCACTCGCTAATAGATAAAGAAAACAACGAAACCAGAGACACAGACAAAATGTTAGATATAGCAAGAGAACACCACTCGAACCTACAAGCCAGACCTCCGATATCAGACTCTCGACAGGAAGCAATAAATGATATGCTAACCCTCGTCAACAACAAAGTAGACGAAAACGAGCTAGAAAACATCACCCAAACCACGAGATACAAAGAAGTCAGAGAAATAATCAAAAAAGCAAAGACAGGAAAGGCACCGGGTTGCGACGGTATCACAAACGAGTTCTGGAAACAAGAAATCGAGTGGTATAAACAAACACAGAGAGAACAGAATGTATCAGAAACGACAAGACCCAGACCCGATATCGTAAACCTAATGAAGATAACTTTCAGAGACATAGACGAATACGGGACTATCAACAAGCGATTTGCTGAAGCGAGGATGAGTCTTTTATACAAGAAGAAAGACAAGAGAATGATAGAAAACTATAGACCGATCACACTCCTGAACACCGATTACAAAATATACAGTGAGCAACAAAACTGGCCCAATGTTTGCAACTTTTGTCTTGTTTGACCATTTCAGGGACAATGGAAGCAGTTGGTGCTTATTCAATTGTACCATTCCATAGATCTACTTCCTAGCTTTCTATCAACATCTGATTCATCAGATTACATTCACTATTCACAGAGATACAGGCAATCTACAAAAGGGATGCATTGGGCCGGTTTTGTTGTTTTTGGCACTTTTGGACAAGATCAGCTTATGTGGCTCACTACATTGCAAACCAAGTTTCTTCAGGTAGTTAATGTATATCTAGGACATCTTAGCTTCCCACTGATACCTCATTTATGGTCATGCAATCTCTCCATGAAGTCTGGCACCTCAATGTTGTTGGCCATG
>KN824296.1:323387-410958 GCA_000827415.1 Serendipita vermifera MAFF 305830 | reverse complement strand
ACCGACAGTCGTACCGGCCAACCACGTGCCGTCATCCTTAAATGGGCAACGCAGCAGTGCAGCCAGGCGACTGGACCGTACTTTGATCTCGATTGCGAGTACCTCGAGTCGTTTGGGAGTGCGGCGGATGACAAGTCGCGTAGTGCCAGCAGCAGCAAGAAGCAGCATAACAAAAAGTTTGGGAGGGCCAGGTATAATGGGACGATTTATGGCTTCCAAGGTGCCGTCAAGATTACCTCGCTCAATATTTTCCCCATGGAGTTCCACCCAAGGATCGATGAGGCGAGGAAGATGTTGATCAAGCGTGGTAAGAAGTGGGCTGCGCATGATGGTAAACACCATGTCGCATACTCTGGCATTGCTTTCCAGAACACCCAGTTTGGAGGCACGAAGCGGCTCTATGTATGTTTTTGCGGTGTGCATTGGGTGTTCATTGCTGACATTAATCCAGATTAACGGGCGTGCGATGATCGACAAGGCTACCTTCCGCCGCATCAAGCCTAACTGGTCTGGTATGGGTCTTCCCAAGGACTCGTCTGGCCTGAATGTGCGTTACGACAGCGACGACGAGGAAGAGGAAGAGGACGAAGACGGGAACAGGATCGTACCAGCCAAGAGCCCAGCCGCCCCAACCGAGCATCAAGTCTTGACCGACGACGAACTCGTACTCGCTACCCCGATCGTATATGGCTTTGCGCTGGACGACCACCAATGGGCCGAGTTTAACATTGAACTCGTGGAGGAAATAGTCTGGAATGATGCGGCGTTTGCAAACTTGGTGTTGCCCCAGGACAAGAAGAGTCTTGTCGAGGCTCTCGTCACTGCCCACGGTGCCAAGGATCGTAGTGGCGGTGGATTCGACGACTTTATCGTCGGCAAGGGACAGGGCCTTGTCATTAACCTGTTTGGTCCTCCTGGTGTTGGAAAGACGATGAGCGCCGAGGCTACAAGCGAGCGTGAGTTACCTTGACATAGCGCATTGGCTTTTTATCTGACGTACATTCCCAGATCTCCGAAAGCCACTGTATGTTGTAGGAGCTGGCCACCTTGGAACGACGGCGTCGACGCTCGACTCCTCCCTGGACGAAATCTTCGACATTGCACACGCATGGAACGCTGTTGTGCTCATCGACGAAGCAGACGTTTTCCTTGAAGAGCGTTCCGTGCACGACATTCACCGAAACGCCCTCGTCGCCGTCTTCCTCCGCCAACTCGAGTATTTCGCTGGCATCCTCTTCCTGACGACGAATCGAGTGTCCACGTTCGATGATGCGTTCCAGAGCCGTATTCACGTTGCACTCCGTTATCACGACCTCGATGCTGATACGCGTGCGGCCATTTGGAAGGCGTTCTTGACCAAGGTCGGCGCAGCGGAGACGCTCTCGAAACAGGAATGGACGGCGCTGGTTAGCAAGAAGGTCAATGGGCGACAAATCAAGAATGCCGTTCGCACCGCGCAGGCGCTCGCACACAGCAAAAACGAGGAACTCAAGTTTGCTCATATTAACCAGGTGCTCACGGTCATGGACCAGTTTGAGTCGGATATGAAGGATTTAAAGTCTGCATAAAGGATCCAATAGAGTATCGAGAACTGTGAAATAGATTTACCTTTTGGCCCTGCCCTCTTGAACGTATTTCTGAATTAGCTGGCGTGGTCCCTCGTAGAAGAAGGGACAGAATCCTATTTGAGTCGGGATGTCTACAGGCCTCTCTCTTAAACATTTCATCTTGCGAGTCAAAGTTCTCCACTTTTACCGCTCGGTTATTCGCGCGTCACGATGTATGTACATGTTCCAAAATAAATGCATAGGAATCTTGACACGTTCTCGCATAGTCATTCCTTCTGTTGATGGCCGGAAAGATACAATACGGTGGGTACGCGAAGAAATAGAGCAATCGTCCCATTTGACGAACACGGTACGTATTGGTTTCATTTTAAGGTGGAAACTCTCTCATTATTTTTGCCTAGGAGAGAATTGAGCAGGAGCTCTCTCATTTGCAACGCCTCATGAAGCAAGCTCTCCCAGGATTTGAGCTAGCTGCCAAGTCAAAGATCATGCCAAAGACCTAGCAATGATTCTTATCCGTGAATACGCGTCTGTGGTTGAAAAATCCATACGGCCCCCAAGCCCTCACTGGCACCGCGTCGCGTCACATCATTAGGACGCTCTGAAAGTCTAACTTATTATACTATAATTGCTATATTACACCAATTTTCATACTTTTATGTACTCTACCGCACATACTATAAAGGGCGAGAGATTTCCCCATCGTCTACCTTGTTCTCCGCCAGAATAGCAATCCCATATCGATCCCTTCCATTTCAGGCTTGACTTTTTATCGCGAAACAGCAGACCAACCCAGTTTAGGTCCTTCGATGAGAGAATCAACGCGTGTCATAACAAGGACCCAACCTGGGCGCAGCCTATAAGCCAACCATAGCGACCCATCTGCCAATCACATTCTAGATACCCCCAAATATAAAGGAATGCGAAAACCGAACTTCACACGCGCTGGTCGCGTCCTTTTTCCTCCTCCTACTCCCAGCCACTGAGGGCGATAGCGTCGTTCGCCTGCCACAAAAATATCACAAAATAATCAGTCTCTAGGTATGCATTTAAGCGTTTGAAATCACGATCAAGAAGGATACTGATCTGCTTCAGGATGTCGGAAAGTTTCGATGTCGACTATGATTCCCGGCCGAGCACTCCAGAGTCCTATCAAACAGGCGAAGGAGGATCTCTTCCACCATCTCCTGGTGGTCGTGAGCGTGTTCATGACACTAGCCTTCGTAGAGCTCGATCCGCGGATGCCAGTCTCAACCGCACAAGGATGCTGGTGGCGGACATAGCTTCTTCGGCAAGCGGAGTTGTCGACGTAGTCACTTCGGAGGAAGCTCAAGGTGATCTGGGCCCTCATCGGCCCTTTGGCACGGTACGCTTTGGCCTTGCCTTTCAAGTGCTTTTGGCGTTAACTCAATGTTTAGATGACGGTTGAAGAGGCTTGGGAAATTATCAACACTCGCCAGCGCATGTGGTTTCCCATCCCCATTGCCTGGAGGGGAATCCCAGAATTGCAAGGAACCGCCATTTTCTTCAACAAGTACCCCAACGTATACGACGACAGCACGAAACCGGATATGAACAAAATTTACGCACTTGAACCTAGTATCATGCATCAAGATCTTAGCGCATGTCGCGCAAACATTAAACGAATTGGCCCAAGGTTCGCCATCCCATAGGACTAAACTGATCATTTCTGACAAAATATGATAGGCTTCTTGAGACCGTTCGACGCACCACCGTTCCTCATGAGATAGTGCCTTCGGCGACACAGGCAAGAATCTCTATTCGAGAGGTGCCTCCTACAAACCCATTCCCCACACATGTTCTCGTCATTGAACAACATCCACCCGTTAAAGGACATCGCCACAGGACCTCGGTACCTGTCCATGATGTTGTCATCCTCAGCTTCCTTTGCAATGTCAGACTTCCACCCCGGCTTGAACCAAATGCGACGCAAACCGGTGATAGCATTGAGCTTACTGTCCCTATTGGACGCCTCGCCATTCCCAACCCAAAGACGTTTGATAAGATATTGACGTACATGTACTCTGGTGGAAAGGCTAGCGACCTCATGAACTTTATGGACCAGCATATGGGGTATTGTGGTTTACCCGATCACGCTCGAGTAGAGGCTGCCACCAGTATCCCAAAGCTCTTGCGCATTCCATTCTTGAAGCCGGAAGAAAAACTGCTCTGGACTGATTGGTCCAAGCAAACTGAAGCCCGCCTTGCTGCTCAAGTGAGACTTCCTTCTTCATTCTCGTAAATTTGCTCACGATATCTTCTACCAGCTTTCCATGACCTATTGCTATGAACGCCTCATCAATCTCATGAAGGACGTCAACCTACAATTCGAGAATATCCGAGTCCTGAAAATGTGGGACAACACGTTTGAAGCAGGGATACTTCTCTCTCGCAGGGTAAGAGGGTTCCATAGCGTCAACTATGTCAAGGCTGACAACCCCTTAGCTGCTTTTGAGCGCCATGACTCTGAGCGTGGTACGCGATCACTTGGTTTGAAGGATCCATCTTTGCAACAATTTTTCGACATCATCCTCTGTAGAGGCACGTTATACTAAATCTGTCGAGCACTTCAAGTCTCTCGTCGTCTCATGTCATTCGCTAGTATCAGAAAATAAAACGTATATTACTCAATAGGGTAACCAAGGCTCAGTTATCGACAGAATTTCGTAAACATCACGTAGGAATTATTTCGCACCCACGTCAATAGTAATCACCGTTCAGTACAGCCAGCACATCCTGTCAAAAACGCTCATGAGATCACGCTACTTTGCCAAATAATCAATGAACTCACGGCTGCATCGTCATCCCAAGGGTTCACCCCTTGACACATCAACTCGAATTCATCTTCCGGGGAGAAGAAACCCATTCCCTCGTCCTCCCAGTCGTCATCGTCGTCACTATCGAGGAAAGGCTGACGCTTTCCACGCTTGTTGCTCTTTTTCTTCTTTTCGGACCCCTTTTCTGCCCTGAGCCGACTTGCGAGTCCACGCACCCGTTCTTCTTGTGTGCCAACGACTCTTTTTGGGGCTTCAAAGGCTCTCTTGTGAGCCCTTATTTGTCGAGCAATGCGTTTAGACTTTCCCTTCATCTCCATGGCCATCAGGGATCTCCCAGAAGACGAGGTCCACCAACCCTCTTTGGGCAGTGCAACCTTCGAATGTGAATAGTTGCAAGTTTCCTCTGTAAAACGGCAGGTTCCGAGGAGCCAATAGCTGCAAACGTTCTTTCCCCTGATGAAAAGTGAGCATCCCGCCAGATATCTCGCGTTTATTAGACGTACATAAGATCACGCTCGCTCAGCTCATCAATATCGTGAGAGAACGAGCAACTGTCTCCTTTGACGCATCCACTCTGTCGATTGTAATAACGGCAAGGAACACCATTTCCAACATGCGGGTCATCTTCTGATTCACTCCAGTCGACTTCTGGGTCAAATTTGCGCGTCTCCATATCGTTTTCGTTGGGAAAGTCGTCCTCGTCATCCGTGAGGTAGTCGTCTGTAGTTATGTTCTTGTGGCGCAGGCTGGGTGGCCTATTTGCGACAAGCAGTTCGAGCTCTTTGACCTCTCGACGAATTGCTGCTAATTCAGGGTCTGAGGGATCCGACTGACGAATGATTGCCTTAGCATCGCTCAGAGCACCAGCATGGAAGCCGAGCGCTCTTCGGGCTTGTATACGACGATATCGAAGCTTTTTGTGCGTAGGGTCTATCATGAGGGATTGTGTACTTGTGGCGAAAACAGTTTCGTAACTGTGGGGAAGGGTGCTTAGAAGAGGGTCTCATTCCACCGAAATAACTTACTCTTCCAGCTTGATGCATGCCGCAAAGAAGTTGGAGTGGTAGGTTGGCTTCACAAAGTCGAGCTGACACATGTAGTTGTAACATGCGGCAGCCTTTTCGTACTCTCCGTTGCGGAAGAACGCATTTCCCTTTGTAAATGTTGAGATACATCTTCCTATCTTCTTCTTATACGGCCTACCTCTTCTTTAACTTTCAAAGCCTCCTTCTCCCGGGCCTCGTATGCCTTCCTGCGGCGAGTCGTTTTGATTTTGATAGCGTCAACGACCCATCGAGGCCTGGTAATCTCCTTGCTCGCCATAAAGAATGTTTAAAGATACTTGTCCTGGCGGGCTGTAGGTGCGAGGTGTGGACGGAGTTCGAAAACGCGTCAACACCCGATCACATCCACGCCTTCTCCGAGCGACGACCACGCCAACCTCTTTTCTCAAAAACATACAGTTATTTTTTCAATTATGTTCGTTTGGCTTGTTAGAAGACTCGCTTCGACGGGCATCCGTGATCCCGTGTCTAGCGTCAGACAAATAGTCTGCGGTGGTTTGTAAATGAATTTGAAGAAGGAAGCGCCGCAGCGTCTGTTTATCGCTGTGACGATGCGACGTCACTACTCCACTTTTTGTCTCAAACCTCGTACAGAAAAATGGTAGAGCACGATCTCATCGATCTTTTGAGCCTGAATGAACGCTCAGAATTGGTATCTCTTATATGTGAGCTATACCTATATGCTACGTGCCATTCTCTGACTCCAGGTTTATAGCAAAGATAACAGAGGCGATGAGGAGCCGCTTGGACGTCGTCTTCAACTCTAAAGAACGTAAATCCAGGTTAATGGCCATGTCCCAACGTAATCCAAACCTACCAGAGACGACAGAGGATAGACGCCCTGCAAGCCCGATACGTCTTGAAGGCACGATTAACAAGACCCCTGACGTGAATACCATCGAACGGGAAGTAAGCTCAAAGCTTCTCGAGATAAAACCAGCCGCCTTGGGTGACTTTGATCGATGGCAAGAGGCTCTGTTCCACCGTATTATCGAAACAATATACAAAGAAGAGGGACCCAGCGAAACAGCAGACATAAAGACCGATCATTCAGGAGATCAACTACCCCGTGACCCGCTCAAGCACTGGCTGCCTCGCATTGAGACACCACTAGCCCACACGGTCAATTCGCAGAAGAGACCCCTTATCATCCACGCCATTATTCTTCTCTCAATTTCTCTGGAGACATATGATCCGCGCTCTCGAGTTCTTCTTTTGCAACTCTGCAACTCTCTCAATGTGCCTGTCTCTGTTCTGCTTCAGCAAGAATCAGCGACGGCTCACATCCTCATTGTGTCCGCCCAGTCGCAAGCAAATCAGAATACATCCCGACCATCGTTACCTTCAAACAATCAGTTAAATGCGGACTCCTATGTTAAGCAGCGTGATAACGAGGGTCTTGCTACCCGTCGATGGAAAATAGGACTCGCCACTGTTGGAGGTGCTCTTCTTGTTGGAGTCACAGGTGAGAAATACTAGATATACGGGTTTGGGTCCTAACTCGATATATCATAGGTGGACTGGCGGCTCCTCTCGTGGCTGCTGGCCTAGGGACTCTACTCGGTGGTATTGGCCTCGGAGGTACTGTCGCTGCTGGTTACTTGGGGGCCATGGCTGCAAGCGCTCCTCTAGTGGGAGGGCTTTTTGGTGCGTATGGAGGAAAACTCAGTGGAGACATGATGAAGAGATATGCACAGGAGGTCAGTGTCACTTTCCGTCTCTTTCTAAGAGACTCAACTTTATCCAGGTAAACGACTTCGCGTTTCTCCCCCTCAACCCCAAATTGGAAAGCAAGCTACGAGTCACAGTGTGTGTTTCTGGCTGGCTTACCAAAGAGAGTCAAATTACGTCTCCTTGGGTCTCTTTCAACGAATACTCAAATGTATACGCATTAAGATGGGTCTGTACTGCTCACCCCTTGTCGGCGTTGCTCTGATGCACTATCACAGGAGATGCAAGCCTTACTGGACCTAGGTTCCGCTTTGGATACCTTCGTAAAACAATACGCAATTGGATACATCAAATCCGAGGTCATCAAACGCACCGTACTCGCGTCCCTCTGGTCGGCCCTGTGGCCTATTGGCCTTCTCAAGTTTGCCCAAGTGGTCGATAACCCGTTCAGTATCGCCAAGACCAGGGCTGAGAAAGCCGGCCTCGTCCTTGCAGATGCCATTATTCATCGTGCGCAAGGAAAACGGCCTGTCACACTTGTTGGCTATTCCCTCGGGGCAAGGCTCATCTACAGCTGCTTGATGAGTCTAGCGGAACGCAAAGCCTTTGGTTTGTTGGATACCGTGGTTCTCATGGGTGCTCCCGTTCCAAGTGCAACCGAGAGTTGGGCGCTGATGAGGAGTGTTGTGAGCGGACGACTCGTCAACGTTTATTGTGCAGACGACTGGGTACTTGGATTCCTCTATCGCACTAGTGCTATTCAGCTCGGTGTTGCAGGTCTACAAGAGGTAGAGGGTGTGGAAGGTGTGGAAAACTTTGACGCTGGACATATCATCGACGGACACATGAAATATGCCGATTCTGTCAACCAGATTCTGATTAGCATCCTAGACGCCGACTTGTACAAGCCAACTCCATAATGTAACTATCTAAACCGTATGGTTATTCTTGGTTATTCTTGGAATATAGCCCGAACATTTACCGCATCAGTGTCATTACCTAATTTCGACGGCATCGAAAGTACGTGTCCGGTATGCACAGCATTATTCTTCGACATCAACCAATCCCTACCACGGATGATAGACCTTCGACTTGGAGGCTTTTTCTCAGGGCTTGAAGTCCCAAGTGCCAGCGCACCAGCTGTGACCGCAGCCTTTGCATTCTTATTGCTTGCAATCTTCACCTTAACCCTTGAACGGTCACCCGCCAACATCACTGGCCGGTTTATACTGTGCGCTCTGTCATCTTACTGGTTTTACCAGTATGGTCATGCGTACGAGGCGCCCACTCGTTCGGTCGAATCCGGAGTTTCGATCATATCTGCCTATGGTATCTTTCGAACCATAGAAACGAGCTTTGGCTACCTCTTTGAGCCCCTGCCCCGTTGGGTTATTAATGGTGACATTCAAAACACGCCGGTTGGCTTCACAGAACGTTGTATGTGGAGCCTCGACCTCCTTTTGAGCATGCGTGGTACAAGCTTCTTCAAGAACACCCATTGGGACTTTGCTCCCGCAGCTTTGATTGACCCAAAGCACAACAAACCAAAGTGGACATTCGTCCGCGAGAGATTATTCTCCCTTTTGGCCCAAATATTCCTAATGGACGTTTTTGATACGACGGTAAAGGCCCAAGCATGGCCTGTGATGCCAGAGTCTTTATATCCTATCACGACACTCTCGCCACCCTTTCAACTTTACTATGCGGTCTGCGTTTGCATGATGACCGCCTTATCTATGAATATCAATTATACTGCGCACTCCCTTGGCGCAGTTGCCTTAGGATCTCCGTCGGCTGGTTGGCCTCCACTGTTCCAAGACCCTTTCCACGCATCATCACTGCAAGCATTCTGGACACACAAATGGCATTCAAGTTTCCGTCGCGTATTTCTCATGATTAGCTCCACGGCCGTGGACGCATCTAGATCCTTCATCCCTAATCGACGTGCGCGGTCTGCCTTTCGGGGACTCTGCATATTCGCACTTTCATGTATCATGCATCTGGCTCTGATGTACCGCATTCGACCCCCGCATCTCTCGCCTGCAGAAATCAACTTTGTGGAGAGGGAGACGCTGCTCTTCTTCTTGCTGCAACCCGTTGGCATGTTGCTAGAGGTCGTCTTGGTGAAGCCTATAGCCACATACGCCTTTGGGGAGAATACAGAGGGCAGGATACGATGTACACGCGTGTGGGCTTGGGCCTGGCTTCTGTGGACTGGTAGATATTGGAGCGATGTATGGGTAAGACATGGAATGTGGGGAGTTAAAGAACGAGTAGTTGGATATAGTATTGTGAGGGGAGTACTACACGGTAATTGGACGCAGTGAAGCTGCACTTCATTAGATCATCTAGTTGGCAAGTCATCTAATATTGACAAATCAAACGTTTTTCTCGTTAGCCTCGTACGTACATCGATTAGTTTAGTGCTCATAATACAGTACATGGGAGCAGAACTAATCCTAGTTACAAGTCATTCGGCTCTTTGCATTGAACCCAAGATTCTCCGTGAACAAACGGCTTTAAATCGAGGACGGTCGGAGTGGAGCCAATTACTAACGTGTTTCCGGGTCGGTATAATCCAGCTCGCAGACAGGGTGGGACCCAGAATAGACGCTCGAAATTGGGGCCCAACACCCAACCACTCTCAATCCCCGAGCTGTCGTTGAAGCATGGTATGGCACACGCCGAGTCCTGCTAGTATTGGGCTTATCAGCAGTAGTATTAGGTCTGCGTGTTGGACAGGACTTACTGTAGAAACGCTTATTGGTACACTGAAAACTCGAATGACATTGTCATCTGAGCCCGAGACAATCAACTTGCCACCAGGTGCAAAAGACACCGAGTTAACCGCGGCGACATGCCCTCTCAACGGGCCCGTGACCCCCTCGCCCGTTTCTGCGTCCCACAACTCGAATGGTCCCGTCACTAGAACCAGAGACGATCCATCTGCCATTAGGTGAATCCTTCAGATATGTTCTTAATCCCTCTGTTCTCTCTGACGGCTGCATGTCATCTCGATTGTAGACTTGTTCCACAACGATAGAAAATTCATCGAATACTTCATCTACCGACATGCGTAGTCTTGCAAGCATGATAGCAATAAGTCTATTAAATATCAGAGATGGTCGAATTGGGAGTGGGTGGACGTCTCACCCTCCAGTTCCACTTCCACTCATGAAATTGAATCGTTCGCAGGGCAACTTTGTCTCATTCCAATTCAATTGGTGCATGATTGCTCTCATGATTTCTAGCTGGGAAAAACTCCGCACACCGTCTCCGTCTGGGGATGATAGCAGTTAGCACGCATACGTCTCGGCGCGATAGACATCTCTTACCGAGACTGACGAGTCTGAGGTTTTTAACTGATGCCATGATCCACCGTCCACTCGGTGGCAATCTGACTCAGAAGGCTCTGGAGACGTGGATGGAAGCTAGGGGCGATCGACAGTGCAGGTGGCAAAGTATTGCGTACACTCTAGTATTACAACGGTTCATAGAGAATGTCGGCACAACGTAGCAGAATAGAATCCTCACTGTTAAACGGACTATCACGACCCGTGCAAGCAATGCTATTAACAAAAGGAGCGGGCTTCACATCGTGATTCAACCCATATTGATATTGAACCCATTAGGATCCCGTTCATCGTACCAAGTCTTAACCGTTTTGTCTATGAATCATCTGGGGTAATCCAAACGACTTTTCCTGCGCATTCCGCTCCCTTTTTGCCTGTGCCACGACCGCTCCATCTCAGCATCCCAAGCATGTCCATTTCGTGTACTGCCCACATGAAGCGTGCATACACCTCTCTCCGCCAGACCTCCTCGTTATTGCCTACAGGCTTCCCTTTTCCCTTGTCTTTTCCACTGCGTTTCTCTTGCTTTCGCGGCTTGGTCGCCTCGATACCTTGGACAAAAGATTCAAACCAATCATAGACGTTAATTGTCCTCCCAGCATTTATGTATCTGCTGAAGAGAATGCAGATATCTGGATCGGCGGTCCTGTTCGTTGTATCCTCTTGTTCCCTCTTCTTCTTGGGAGATTTTGTAGAAGCCTTTCGGGGTCGTAAATCGTGCAGCAGGTATTCTCCAGGGTGGGTTAATGAGGTAAGGACCGATGACCGCACACTAGGGTTCAAGATCTACATGAAGGTGATATCAGCATCATTCAAGCGAGGAACGTTTCCAATTTACATCAACCGGTAGTTCTGTATCCGAGGTTCGCCATACTTGGCTCAAAGGTGGCGTCTTCCAGGAGCTCATGGTCTGCCTTTTGAAGGGTAAGCACGATATGACTTTCCCCATGATCAAACCTTACCACAGCTGTTCCAGAATCACGGCAAGGTCTTGACTAAGTTGGTGTTTTAAGTGCGCGTCCTCATCTGTTTGACCAGTTATGGTGAGCGCCAACCGGATTTTCTCTATCGCCTTCGAATATGCATCCGCAATAGTTGCCGTTTCCGTATCCCGAGTGGAGACCTGGACTATCCTCTCCAATAATCCTTGCAACTGCGCTCCAGTTAGCAGCCTGGAAGATACATTAACTGCAAGGGACAAAGACAGTTGCAGGCCGCGTACCGGACTCGTTTTAAAAGTTTGGAAGAAATATCCCCCAACTTTCCGTCCCCAAACTGTCCTGCCACTCGTACAAAAGGTACGCTGAGTTCAAGAGCATGCTGCTGAGGTGAAAGCTCCCGTAGATATGCTTGAACTTCTCGGAAGATTTGGAGGGCATACAGGGCTTGCTGGATGCTTTTGCGGAATAGAGAGGCTGCAGTGCTGACGCGTTCAATGATAGCTTCGTTACTTCCTTCTTGGGGCTCAAGAGCGCGGTCCAGAAGTTGTCGGAATTTTTGCGCTGCGGGATCCTTCGCAAGGTGCTTTGGATTCGTCAAATAATCTAGTCCCGTTTGGGGATCTCTCCATAGTATGGTCAAAGGGTTTTGGAAATGGCGGATGTAAATAAGCTACAAGTAACTTCAGATATCTGGACAAAATACGCGTCAAGGAGTTACCTGAAGATGGGAAACGAGTGCATTGAACGAGTTGTGATACGAACTCCACGAATGATACAGCCATGATAGGGTACTTCCACTGAGAAAGAGGTTTGGGAATCTGACTGGATTGAAAAACAGCTACAGGGATCCGTCAGTAGGATAATAAGCTTGAAATAGTCAAAGTACCTCTTGCATAACAAAATCAAACATTTGGTGTTCGTCAGGCATCACAAATCGTTTTACGGATAGTAGTGTTCGTGTTGCACGCGAGAACATTGTTGTCATTACATCAGAGGAAGCTGCACCAAAAACAAAAATGAATGGCAGCTGCGTTTTGTAGTTACTAGGGAGTATCAGCACGCGTCACTTAATGCGTAAAAGTCTAACCTGCAAATATGTAATAAATCATGGACCACTGGTGTGCTGCACATTTCGATATCTTGAATCAACACGACTAGTTTAGGTCCTATTCACGCGATCAGATATTTAAAAGACGCCAGTATCTTCAAAGTTGTTCACCTTCTTGTCCCCTTGATATTTGTGTATACCAGCTGCATAAAAGCTGCATATCATGCGCTGCCACTGCTGAGGTCGTCCGTCGCTTCTCTGTGGGGGTAATCAGATAGATGAAGATAAACATATGCACCCCTACTTTCATCGTGGTTACGAACAAAGTCTTCGATCATTGCCTTTAGGACCACTTGCAGGCTAGTGAAATACGAGGGAACAAGGATAGATAGCACAGCGTCGTCGCTATCGGTCACTTCGGACGCAATTTCGTCGAATATCTCTTGTTTATCATCCCCTTGGACAAACGATCAGAAATATCCGGCGTGACATACGTTCTGACTACCTACGACCAGAGCAGCCGGTATCTCCCGAGTTGGCATTAACTTTTGTATCCATTGTTTGCGGGGATCGGTGACTTCCTCTGATGAATGGATGACTTCAAAGACTTTGGCCAGGACGGGAGCATACATGCGTTTGGCGGTTTCCTAGATATCTGAATATCAAGCGTCGGTAGAAACTGACTATAGCTTACCTTGAGGGATGCATGGAGCGTGTTCCACGTTTCGGAATATATCTTGTAACGTTCTTGAGGTCCATGAGGCAGATCACAGCTGACATTGGAGGAAGGGTAAGACAGTAAAGCGGCATTGATGGTCGAATCTCCTTTTTCTGCTGAATCGCTTAGGTGACTTCTTCAAGTTTGACTAAAAACGCACGAGGTGAGAAAGGAATGCAAGTAACAGCCTGAACAAAAGCTCATTAGTCGGTAAAGCGGTCATGCAAGAAACGGTGCAAACTTCATCATCCGACCAAGGATCTTCGTCTATATCCATCGCGATCCTCGAGGCCTCACAGTTGTGGCTGGGTCTGCGTTTGGTTGTTTCCTGTTCCTGACCCTATCCTACCGTCACCCTTTTTCAAGGAATTTTAATCATGAGTTACGATGACGGAGACGTGTCTATGGCTAGTTTTAGAGATGAAAGCTTCAACATGAGCGTGGACCACGACCACGACAGGTTCGACGTTGTTTGGCATAGCACGCAGCAGCCTGCTATCCAGTCCATCTTGGAAGAATCAAAACGTATGTGAATTCGAGAGAAGAACACTCTCGTTTATTTCTTTCCTGACTTCTGAATTAATAGTACATCAACGTCAAACATCCCCTTCGGCATGGGATCCAGCACAAGCATCCCTAGTGACAGGAAAGTCGCTCTTCAAAGAGCCATCTACCTCGAGAACGATTTCTTTGCTAGGCTCTCATCCGGCTACCGACCCTTTGACGAACCAGACACGGAATCGTCCTGGAATGGGCAGGGTGACGAGTTCTCCAAGTTTACCGTCGACCCATCCCTCCAGTAGTTTTGCTCTTCCTAGTGGAACCACTGCCATTGACCCACGCAAGATCCGGCCTTCACAAAGACAAACTCTACAAGCGAGTGTATCTTCAGGAAGAGGAGAGCACGAAAGATCCTCATGGACGCAGTCTCCTGGCTCCATAGAGAACTTGGATCACCTACGTGAGATGGTCAAGATTGTCGGACAGACATGGGGTAGGGGAGACTCTCCTTCCGGTTCTCGTGAAGCTTCCACGGACCGCAGCACTCGGTTAAGACAAGACAGGACGAGACCGACGAATAGTGACGAGTCTCGTCTAGCCGAATCTGACGGCCAGTCGCAGAGAAGTCGCCCAGCGAAACCGAAGGTAGCTACGACAATCAAAGTCTTAAAAGTACCTCCTCACCTGCAAAAGTCGTCTTCGCCCCGGCTGAACGATCACAGAGGACTAATGCTTCCTCCAGCATTGCCCGCGTCCCGAAAGCACTCACGAGAAGTCAGTGATCTGCAATTTCCTTCGAAAAGCCCGATAGATGCAGCAAAACCGTTCGAGCTTCTGGACACCAGCATGCAGCAAGAACCAGAAGACGACGATAGTCCCGACACTCCTACATATCAGAACCAGCCACTTTTACATGTATCAAAGTCTTTGGCCTCCTTTGAGGCATCCTCAGGTGGATCGGATTCTCCACGAGTCCGGCAAACTTCTACGCCGTCAGAGAAACCGAGGCAAACCACCTCCACTGCAACATCTTCACTATCCCAACCCAAAAAGGCTCTCGGGATGCGTCGGACGCTCTCAGGAAACAAAGTCGAATTCACCTCATCCCAACTGGCCCCATCACGACAAACAAAGGAATCTCTGCCCACAATTCCTGCACGAAGCATGTCTTATCCTACCAGTCCTACTCCTGAGACGGTACTCCCGGTTTCGGAAATCCCACTGCCTCCAGAAGAAATGCGTGTATCTGTCGATCTCGCATCTCGCTCAAAGTCGTTCAAAGTTCCTTGGGGCAGTAATATCAGCCCAGTGGAACATTCACACCAGTCGTCCTCGTCCCAGCAGAATCCACCAAACTCGCAATCTCCTACTACAACTGTATCATCTTCATCCTCGCCTCAATGTGCATTTGGCATAAACATTCCTACTCGGAAATCTCCATTGGCGGAGCTTGCAGATACAACGATGGACTACTTGGCGAATGAGAACCCAGATTCATCATACTCGTTCGATGACTTTGACCCTGAAGAGCTGGACCGTGTTTTAAGCCAGCGTGGTGCCTGAGCTTTGTGTTTCGCATCTCTTGTTCATAGTATGTTAGAATTACACTCGTGTATGTATCTTATGCTTGTACAGGCTCGGCTGTACCGAGCTCATGTTCATAGTTTTTTCATCGTTCATCCAAATGTAATCGTTGCATGTCCACTATATTCAAGTGACGTCAAAGGAAAGCTCTAGACGTTAAAGAATGGTACAAAGAGGTTTGCGATTACATCGACGTGTGTACCCGCCAACTAACGGGAGTAATATGGCGACAGAATCACAAAAGGGGACAACACACATGACTGGGGTGGAACATGGTGAAATAGGTTAACTGCCAAAGCGAAAGACTAGATGGTAAAATGAGATAAAGAAGGAATATGAAATGGCGTGTGTGCACTACTCCTTTAACTACCTCAATCATGCGAGGGCAGTAGCATTGTTGAAGATGAGCAAGTTGGGCGACCCGCTGCCGACATCGGTGAGCTTGCCGCTCGTGGCGAGAGTCAAGATTGCCTTCTTCATCGTCTTGGGGCTCAAGGTTTCAGGAACGGAGGCGACGTCATCACCAGGTTGGTAGGTATCGACCCATCCGCTTGCTTCCTGTACAGCGAGACGCTTGGCCAACCACGAGGGCATCATCGACTTGGCAAAGGTGACAAAAGTGGACAAGCCAGCAATTGGGTACTCGTTGGTGGTGGACGAAGCCATGGAGAAGAAATCGGCGGCAGCCTCGAAGTCGAAAGTCGATGTGGTGGGGTCAAACGACTTGGAGGGGTAGAGCGACAAGTAGTAGGCGAGCAGACCGGCGGTGTGGGGGGAAGCCATGGAAGTACCAGAGATGGTGTTCGTGGCGGTCTTGGAGCCAGTCCAGGTGGAGAGGATGTTGAGACCGGGAGCGAAGACGTCGACGCAGGTACCATAGTTGCTGAAATATGCGCGTTCATCACCAATGGTGGATGCACCGACGGTGACGGCCTTTTCAGCAGCAGCGGGGGAGTAGTTGCAAGCGTCCTTGTTGTCGTTGCCAGCAGCGACGGCGAAATGCATTCCGTGTTCGACGGCAGCGTTGACGGCAGCGTCGAGGGCTTTCGATTTACCACCACCCAGGGACATGTTGGCCACGCTGCCCTTGTGTGTGGTGTATCCCGTGGCAGCATACTCGGCACGTGCCTTTGCGGCCGCCTTTGAAGCTTGATCCGAAGCCCAAACGACACCACCGACCACGTCGGACATTGAGCCTGACCCGTTGGACCCGAGGACCTTGACGGCGATCAGGTTGGCCTTTTTGGCGACACCGTACTTGCCAGAGGCCATTGTACCAGCGCAGTGAGTTCCATGGCCGTTGCCGTCCTCGTCGACGTCGTTGGCGGGCATAGTCTTGCCCCATCGTGCACGGCCTTCGAATTCGACGTGGTTGATATTGATTCCAGTGTCAATGACGTAGGCATCGACACCTTCACCACCGGAAGGATCATATTGGTACTTTCTGAAAGTCTGGAAGCCCAGCTTTTCCCGATGGCTGATCCGTGCGAGTCCCTGTGGGGGAAAAAGTCACGTGAGTCAGAGGACGGTCAACAAAAAAATTTCTGAGAAATAAAACGGAAAATATGGGGGAAATTGGTAAAAGAGTTGTCAACTTACCCAAGGAGCGTTGTTCTGAACCTCCAGTCCATAAGCCCAGACGGTCTGGTCCTGTTCGATATAGTCGACCTCTGGCTGAGCACGGATGCGTTCTACAGTCATTTCACTGAAAGCACCAGAGTAACCCTTTGTCTTTGGTCCGTCATAGACGTGCTTGAGGCCGCCGTCGTCACCGTCCAAAGGGCTCTCAGAGTGAGCGGACTGGAGGAAATCAAAGTGCATGAGAAGCGACTGTGAGTCTACTCCTGGCTTGAGCATGACAATGTACGAGCTGTTGATGAGATGAGGCGTCGCTGGGGTAATCACCGGCGCCAAATTCATTGTTGACCCCTGCCTGGGCCCAACGACTGGGTAGGTCGATAGAGGGGTAGCAAGGGCGTACTGGACGCCATAGGCAGTGAGCAGATAAGAGTAACGCATGGATGGTGGTGGGTCAGCTCAGGATGGAAGCGCAACCTGCGACCGCAGCTATAGCACGTAAGCAGAGCTCGGCATTTGAGGAAGCTTGTAGAATATTTTGTAAATAAATATAATCTTATTATTATAATAATTCATGGTTGGTCGTGTGGGCACTTGGCGTCATCTCTCCCAGTCTCCTCCTTCTCCCTCCTACTATGGCTCTCTCCAAGGTTAGAGGATCGTTTAATTCGTAATAAAGTGATACAAGTGCTGATAGTATACCTTATCGTCTAGCGGATAATAAAGGCGAGTCGTGGCCACAACCGGACTACTATACAAACGCTCATCTCTGCGAATCCATTAGGAAACTGAACGGTTGATTGCAGATCCAGTTCCAGGGATCCAAGCCGTACCGCATGAAGACAATCTACGCTACTTTGACGTCAAGATCGATGGTCCAGCTGGTTGTCCGTTTGAAGGTGGCGAAACTCGGCGATAACCTCAGCGCCTAGCGTACTCACCAACCATCCTAGGTGGAAAGTTTTCGCTCGAGCTGTTTCTACCAGATGAATACCCCATGAGCCCACCGAAAGTACGGTTCCTTACCAAGATCTACCATCCCAACATTGGCAAGTCTGCTCCCCCCGTCGCGCCTCTGTGGCAGAAAACTGAAACGTGTTTCTCTATAGACAAGCTCGGTCGCATCTGTCTTGACATTTTGAAAGGTGAGTGTGTATCCGACTAGTGCGCCCCCGGAACTGACAAGTCAACGGGCTGGCTCGCTCCCACCACTAGATAAATGGTCTCCCGCACTCCAAATCCGAACCGTACTGCTTTCCATACAAGCACTGCTATCCGCGCCCAATCCAGACGACCCCCTTGCCACCGATGTGGCCAAGCATTACAAAGAGGACGAACGAGATGCGCAGCGTGTGAGCAAGGAATGGACTGAGAAATACGGTACGTCCCCTGGGATACTTTGGCGCTCCTTGCTGTGTCATTTCTGACGCCGTGTAATCACTTTCACAGCCAAATAGAAAGTTTCCCTAGCAGCTGAATGCAAATTGTACATATCCCCACGTCTATTTTGAATTCAAAGGAAAGCGAGCGTTGTTAGTATAAGGAGTAGGAGTGCATCAAAGGGGACTCGGGGATTATTTACCCCTTGGCTGCTGCTGTGACCTCACAAATCCGACCTCGTTCGTCGCCCGCCCCCCGTCTTCGTCTCCAGTATTTTTTCAACAATAGTAATTTAAATAATCAGCTCGTCTCTGCGGCGTTTCCCGGCAAAAGACGGTGTAAGCTGAGATGAGCCAGCCTCGAGATGGCCGCGTTGCGCCTGGAATCCGCACTTCTAGTCCTCCGCAAGTCACGTTGGAACCCTTGACCAGTTTCAAACGCTCTCTTGAAGAAATCGGCTTTGATACTGGCCCAGGCGATGAGCTAGCGCATGGCCCGACGCCCTCGCATATCATCAGAAACACAAGTCCAATCGTCGTTGCTGATAGTGGATATTCAGAAGTATCAGGTGAGCGTGGTTTGGGGAATAGTTGATGTGGGCCCTTGGAGCTGACCGAAATTGGTAGAAGTCTCCCCAAACTCGATGCAAACTACTTCCTCGATACAACAAGTCTACAATCGTACTACTACAGCGCGCTCGATGTTAAGCAGGCGTCGCCCCTCTGCTACTGCTGCTACTGCTGCCACCACTGGCACACCGCCTTTGCTACCCCCCATCACCAGCCAGCGTTCCCATCTCCTCGAGTTAATCTCCGATTTCTCTCCAGAACCCGAGCAACCGAGGCCTATACCGATTATGGAATCCTCGAGCACCGGTAGTCCCAGCGCGAGCGAGAACGAAGTCTTTCTACCAACAACAACTAGTACTACGACCAGACGCCCCGATCCTCTGAGACTCCCCATAACCGAACAAGCTCGACAAAGGGTCGCCAACGCCACTCCTTCGACCCCCGCTTCCTCTTCTTGGTCCTCCTCAACCGCCACCCCACTCACACGCCACATCTTTCGCAACTCTGCTCTTCAACGAACACCGACTACTCCGGGTGCACCATCGTCTCTAAGTCAGTCCGGACGGACAGTGACCTCTGCAATACCCTCCCAGCCCCGTTTTTCCTTTGAAGAAACCGTCTCGTCTCAACGATCGCCCGAACTACCCCCAATCGACACTTCGGACCATGGGCTTTCAGGTCTATCAACTCTCCTGTACACTGGCCCATCGACTCCTGCCGAAGTACCACGCCTTCAGGCGTCATCCGGCTTAGACGGCACAAGGAGCGCAGGGCCACATACACACGCGTTTATCCCACGTGCACGATCTTTACTACTAGCAAGACCGTTTGTAGAGTCACCCAGCCCACCCATCACGGCACCTCCGGCTGTAACCATTGCGTCTACACTCGGGGATAACTGGGAAGAACGAGCTGCACGGTTTGAAGAAGCTATTGCGCCCCTCCGACCCACGCCTCCTCCACAGCATCAGCCGCACCATCGTCCCTCGCACATTGATACCCGCTTCCGAATGCCATACCTTCCTCATCCATTTGAAGAGGTCATGTCACCATCGACACCGGGCGAGTCGGACGATAACGATGCCGCCAGCGAGTTTTCGTGGGAAGACCAGCGTGATGCTTACTGGTACATTCGGGATCTTAACACCGTGATTGACGAGCGGGAAGCGGAGAGCGGGGAACGCACGCCAGTCTTGACTGTTCCAGTTTTACCACCCATTCTACCGTCTCCGTTATTAGTGGTGGATAGTGGCCTGGACTTTGACGTTCCAAACCCAGCGGGAATAGTGGCGAGTGAGGAGGAGACGGAATGGGAGGCTGACGAAGTACCCTCTGCATGGCTCAGAGAGGCTAGGAGACATTTAGGACGGCCGGTCAATCCGTCTACGGGTGCACCACCGCCATTATTAGAGCTTCCAAACTTTTCCTCGACAAGTCTTGGCCTCGTGGAATTTTCGAATGGATCAGGTGCAAATCCTAATTCGGATGCTACCCAGGCTGCCAATGCTCCTTCTGGAAATGTGACGGGACCAGGCCGGACTTCGCAAGATGTCTTGCGTCGGCTACCGACGGAGCACCTACGACAGTTGAGGAGAGCTGCCTTACGGTCGGTTACATCACGTTCCCGCTCGAGGTCATCGATGGCGCCTAGTGTTGTCTCCAGTGATGGGGAGGCTAGTAGAGGTGGCGAAATTCGAGCCGAGTCGGTTGTGAGTAATGAGGATATTGTTGTGGGCGTACCGCCTATGCTGGACGAACCCTTTGATCGGAGTGTGTGGAGAGAACTGGAAGGTAGAATGCAAGCTCATCATCATGGTCATGGGCATCTACGACCAGCGGCTGAAGGCTCGAGGGTTCCACCCGCGTTGGATATTCGCCGTCAACCACGAAGTGAGTGAGAAAAAGAAATTGAAAGTAATGAAACTCATAGGGTTTTTCAGTATCTCTAGGGCCGCTCTCGAGTGGGCTACATTTTGATGGTGAAATCTTGGGGCAACGGGAAATAATCAATGACACTGGGTCAAACGTCAGTGTCCGTTCAGCTGTTGCTTCTCCTACTCCAGGGACGACAAATAATAGTGCGCATGCTACCGAGGGAGAACTAGGAGAATGGCGCCAGCTCGTAGAAGGTTCTCTCTCCACTCAAGCAGTTCCAGTATTGGCACTTGCAGCACCACACATTTCTACCGAGAACCACACTCGCCCTGGGGCAGCCGCTGCTGGAAACTGGAGAATGAGACGGTTGGAACAGATCCGCTCGGCTTCTTCTATGAGCGGTGAACCTAGTACTACTAGACTTGTCACACAGGCGGTCCGGCAGACACTCAACGACTATAGGGAGGGAAGACTCAGTGAGGCACAGCTTGAGAACTCTCTAGGGGTTGCCATGTTGGAAATGCGCGCCGAAATGGAGTCTGCCGGATCCTTTCGTTCATCTACTTCGTGAGTAGGATCTTTTGTGCTCTCCCTGTAACTTACATTCGGGTAGCTTTACTATGAGTTCTGCCGGCCACCCTCACTCTACGGGTCTTGTCTCATCACCACAACCGCTCCGAAGAACTGCCGAAGCAGAGGCGTTCCGATTGTTAGACAGTGTCTGGAGTAACAGCAATAGCACTACCGTTCAGGGAATGTCCAGGGAAATGGAGTTCATGGAACGCTCTCTGTTGGAACGGAGTGCTGAAGTTGTACCCGTAAGCTACCTCACAAAGCTTGGATTTAACGGTCCTAACCCTCTTCTAGCGGCGATCACATTCGCCTCTATGGGATACAGACGATCCCTTGAGCGAGTTCCTGGTAAGTAACTTTTGTGGCCTTGGTCGTTTACACATCTCTGACAATGCCATAGTCTGATGTTGGCTTCGACGGCTCTTACGAAGCACTTATGGAGCTTTCCGAACAACTTGGTGTGGTCCCTCGTGGGTTATCAGACACGGCATTTGCTGCATTACAGACGGCTCCCTTTAAAGACATTGAGCCCGATCTAGTGGCTGCAATGTCACCGGCAATGAGCACAATCTCGCACAGTGAAATGGGATCCGTCGATTTAACGGCGTCTATGACAATGTCACCCACCCACACAACTTTTGCATCCCCACGAATACGACGTGCCCGAACGGGCAAATGGGTAGCACAATGCTCAATCTGCTTGGAGGAATACAAGTCTGAAGATATCTGTGTTACCCTGGAATGCACCCACTTCTTCCACCAACCCTGCGTCCGCGTAAGTAGACGCGTATTTGCTCATAGTTTATCATACTGACCTGATTTTAGCAATGGTTTACTTCCGCCTCTACTTGTCCCTTATGCCGACATCCTCTACCACGAAACTAGTGACACTGTCACCTCCTCAAAACCTTATCTCCCTCATGCATGGTTACTTTTTTTGGGTTGTTTTTTGATTGTACGATTTTTGTCCATGAAGAGCTATTCTATTCTTCGTTATACAGAGATACGCCGGGCTGTACATGACCCCCAAAATGTTACAATAAATAGCAGCCGCGGGAAAAACAAAAGTGTCCAAACTAAGCCTGATAAGCGAATGCGCGACGAGGATGCTTTGGTGCAACGGCAAACATGGCCTTTCCGACGGGTCCTCTCTTCCCGCCAACCATAGAACCATCACGAGAAACACTGCTCATGGTAGGACTAGGTGGTTCCCCGTTGGTAGTGGTGACCCATGCATCGCGGAGGGTCGTCGCCCTCATTGTAGAGGTGATGCCGTCCACGGACGAGGAAATTGGTGCACCATATGCACCCCCATCCTCCCAGTTGTCCCATTCTCGTTCCTCTAACCAATCTAACGTCTCGTTTCTTGCCCGATTGATCTTGAGCTGTGCACGAGCCATCTCGAGTCTCTCTGCTTTCTCGTCAGACCGCCAGTGTCGTCGAGGCAGCAAGGTCTCTTTCGTGAGCTGGTCGCCTGCAATAGGCAATTTCGCCGCACGAGCTCCACCTCCATGTGCCGAGGAGAGGTACGTGTTCCGGAAGTTTTCTGCCGTTGGGGAGAGTGTATTTGTGCTGGATTGGAAGGAGACTTCTGATTCGGGTCGGTGTGAGCAGCGTGAATATGCGGGTTTGAACTCTTCGTCGGATTCGGAAGAGGGTTCCGAGTCGGAGTGTTGGAATACGGGCGCGAGTTGCCACTCGCCTGTTCGTGTGCGGCCTCGGTATTGTTGGGTGCGGTTGATGAGTTCTGGGTAGTGGGCGGTTTCCATCATTTGTGTGGGCACGTATGTTTCGGGGAGTTGCATGGCAGAGGCTAGCCAGTAGTGTAATGCTTGGAGAGGGGTTATGTAGGGCACATAAGGCCTTGGACTGGGAACATCGAGTGTGATGAATGCTGCTTGGAATCCTAGAGATTTTTTCAGAGGTGTGCATTGGACGGGTTTTGTGATAGCGTACCTTCAGAAAAGACACCAAATGTCCATTGGTAGTAGGTCGTGACGACAAACCAGCGGCAGTTGGCTCGTGTGCATTCATCATAGATCTACAAGTGATTAGAGAGGTGGAAGTTGAATATAGTGTAGGCGTACCTTTGCCCACAGCCTTTCCTTTCCGGTTAGCTGTCGAGGCGCTTGTGGCATCTAGTAGACATGAGAAATAGTAGTACAGATGAAGGGGCGGACTCACACTCCTGGTTCTGGTAAAGTTGCTAAAGTCTCTTTCGCCGAGTACCCACGGTTCCTGGACAAAGGCGATCATGGTAGGAGCCGGTGATTCCCAGGCACCATCGACTTGAACTTTGTCCAATGTATTCCAATGATACATTCGCATTAGCTTTCTGTCAAGGTCCCTCTCGTCCCTGCTGTCGGTGGAAATCCATTGGTAGTTCTGAGTGGATGGGTCTGTCTGATGAAGTGTCTGCTGGGATTGGAGAAGTCCGTAGGTGTATACCCAGTCTGAAACGTCGGAAAGGCCGGCTACGGCGTTGGAGGTTGGATGTGGATTTCCGGTTGTTGGTGGAGCTCCACGAGCCGGTTCAGTTGGAACAGCTTCGCAATCTGAGGGTGTGTTAGAGGTTTGAAGAGAGGAGGCGACTGGAAACTCACATTCGATGACACCGAGGTGGAAGAGGGTCTGCCTTAATCTGAGGATACTCGTAAGTCCTCGTGCAGGATCATAGTAGCTTTGGAGGTGATTCTTATGGGCCTTTCGGCCTGGCGCTGGCATGGCTGGGGTGGTTTTGCATAGGGGGAGGGATGGCAGGCCTGCAGACTTGAGAAACTCTCGTGGATTGGAACCAGTATAGTGACGAGAGGAGAGTTGAGATGAGAGAGGAGCTACAGTGTCATAGGAGAATTGAAAGGATGCATAATGGGCGTTGTGAGACATGATGAGGGGGATGTAGTGCGACCGGCGCTGAGGGTGACGATGAGAAGAGAGAGGATTCCTAGAGCGTGTAAGACATGCAATTAAGATGCTTTTATAGTCGTTCAAGGACGTAGCAACGGGCTGGCTTTGATTATTTCCTCAACCAAGCCAGGCTTTGTTCTCTGGCGTGGTCGCCCATGTCTCAAAAAGGAAATGCTATGCAGCGGCGGGCTTCGAAGCCAACTTCACATCCAGAGTTGGGCTTGTTGACTGATGCTGGCATCGAAGCTTTGTTCCCCAATATGGCCGAAGGGAACGGGCTCGACTGTCGAGCACCGTCAGCGTAGCGCCAACGCTTTCGCTAGGCGCCCAATAACTCGAGGAGGTCAATGCAACCTGGAATCGACTTCCACGACGAATTATACCCAAAATAATTTACAGAAATGGCAGCACATCAATTCGAAGATAAAAAACAAAACTTAAAGGTCCTCATCAGCGCCATTGGCTCCAAAGAGGTCAACTGCCGCGTGCGGCTCACCATTCACAACGTCACCAATCTCCCAGTTCTAGACGGCGCATTCAGAGTCCGATGGAAGTTTCGAGACGTGGACTCAAAAGCCGTCAAGCAGAGCAAGAAGGAGCATGAGGACAGGCTGCACAACGACGCGGCTGCAACACCAATGACCCATCATTCAGACTCTTCCTCTCTCCTTGCTAATGCGTTGTTATCGGACATTAGCCACTCGTCGACAAACTCGTCATCTGGCAAGGCAGCACCAAAGCCTATCGACTTTAACACCGATGAACGCGGAACGACTGCGTTCAAGAACATGAGACGTGATCATACCGTCACCTTTGAGCACACCGTCGAAGTCGTCGCCAGCATGCGGGTCGTCAAAGGCGAGCTTATTGGTGAACCGCTCAAGCTGGTCATTGAGCGGGTAAGATTTTATTTCATTTCATTTGTGGACGCGTTTGCTGATTTCAATGCTGGCAGAAAACGGAGGAGAGCGAAACGATGGGAGCTAACCGGAAATTCGAGCCCCGCGTCGGCCACAAGTATATCGACCTCGCGGAATTCGTCAACGAGGGCAAGGTCAGGCGCAAATACCTTCTCGAGAAAAGCAAGACAAATGCAATGGTCACTATTTCTCTCGATATTACAACCACCAAGACGGGGGTAGAGTTCCGCAAGTCAGTCGAGAAAGTGAACCACCCTTCCTATCTGCTGACATGTCTACTAGACCTGCACTACGACAGGATCATCTCCTCTTTGGAAGAAAGGAACCCGCTCGTCCCCCTCCGAGGGAACTCGCACCCCTCAACACGGCCAATAAACCAACCCTCAAACGAAATTCATCCACGACATCTACATCCACTTCGTCCTCTGCGGGATATAAACGCGCCGTTCTCCCTGTTAAGAGCGAGACCGAGGCTGTCATTGAAGCCCTCTTCAATCCGACCATCTTCAAAACGTCGACCCCAGTAATCACAGAGTCACCTCCCGCACTTAATACTGGCAATAAATTCGAGGAAGCATTGACGCCACGACCTCGCAGTAACGGGCGAGATCTTGGAAACGACAGCGACAGCGACTCCAGCGACGATTTCCCTCATTCGTATCATAGCGATAAACGCTCTTCGCTCTCAGGTTCACACTCCCGGCCTCACTCACCCAACGAGCGCCGCACGGGATCGTTGGCAAGCCAGCAACAACGAACCGCCCTCGACCTCGCAATCGACATTAACCAACGCAAACTTCGGCCACAGCCGCAAGAGAGCGGACACAGCTGGACCTTGATCGATACCGACGAGGGTGCGCCGCGTGTCAAGCGGGCACCGCCCAGAGCGAACACTGGCGATTCTGAGTTTTCCACGACGAGTAGTGACCCCCATCCACCCGGTTCCGACTCTCCCCGACCTTTATCCCCCGCGCAATCCTTTGGCCGCCCCGGCATGCCGTCTATCAAGATTCAGTCTGGTACACCCGTTATCACGCAGGAAGGCGGCAAGGGACGGTTCCTCAAGGGTCATGTTCTCCGCAAGGGGAGTGCCAGTGATGCTCCTGTCGAGATGAACGAGCCTGGGACGCCGATTGGGAGACGCGCTACTGCCCCGGCGCATGTTCGTAGTGGACCGCGTCGCAGCAGTGCCGGTGCGGCTGGTGGAGGAATCGCAGCGGCGCTGGCGTCTGCTGGGAAAATGTCGATGGATGTCGGTGGCCGATTGGGATCGTTGGACCTTGGGCCTCAGGCTGCCCAGGAGATCCGCAGCAGCGCCGATGCTACAAAGGGTCGAAGGTCGATGGATGGACAACTCGCCAGTGGTCAGAAGACGCCTACGCCAGGGACCGTGGAAAAGACGTTTGCTGGACTGGTCCAGACGTAAACGGTACATATGTTCATACACGCCGGATACCACCATATTACTAGGCTCTCAGATAGAGCCACTCATACCTTTCCTATGCACGATAGATCAATCATGACCGGTCTCCCAAAAGTATTACAGGCATTTCAAGCCTAGACGCCGGTCCAAATCATTCATGCCTAATGCCTGATCTCTTTATTTCTTGACATTTATTCTTTTTATTTGCTTCGTTAGAAAACCCTTGTGATATCATGGAATACACCATTGTTCATTAGCTACACCTACTCAGCTTGGAGGAGCTTCTGGAAAACGTCTGGATACTGAGGAAACCGTTTTATTGATTAACATCAAGTGAGGTGGGTCAAGCGGAACCATTAAAGATGATATAAATTGTAAGGGCCGCGCCGAGAAGTCGGTCTAGTTTCCTACTAAATAGAGGCTATCGTGAAGCAGCGACTTGTTTTTTCTTCTATGCGAGGTTTCAGAAAATGCTCAAACTGATCAAGTCTGCGTACCGGTATATTTCGTAAAAGCATGTCACTTTTCTTTTCCAACTGTGTCCTTGGTCGGGCCATTTGCACAATAGTCTCGCCTTCTTCCAAAGATGCTGCTTCTATAGCTTCCTTTTTCTTCATCTCGTCTTGTAGACGGCTGCGCAACCACATTGCCCGGTCTCCTAACCACTTGGTACGAACGCCGAGGACATACTTGTCCAAAGACCCATACTTTTTCATCGTTCTCATAGCCCGTGCTGTAACATTCCATCTCATAGTTCTATCAAAACATAACCAAGAGCCATGTAACGTGTCAGTGCAAAATGTTTACACGCGTAAAAGAGGCGCACTGACCGGTCCAAGATATCCGACTTCATTTTCTTGGGTTGTACGTTTGGTACCCATGTTCTTGCCGTAGTCTGGCCGCTCTCCGGTACATTGTGTCCAAAGCGGATCGCTCGTCCGTGAAAGATACCCTCTTGCGCACGTTTAAAGAGGTGTTGAGCATGCTTTATCTTTGTAGCCGTGTTGATATCGGCTTTAAATGCCAGCGACGGCCGCATTTTTGAAGACTTGGGGATTTTCTTGTAATTGGTCGGGACGAGGATGTAGCTTGCACCGAGACGCCACTCAACTTGGACCCAACCTTCTCACTTAAAGTGACTTAGAAAATGGCTACACCTTCGAAATCGCGCAAAACTAATGCAGCTATGGCTGGCGCGCAAAGAATAAAGGCCGTCGTTCGCAAGTTGCCACCCAACCTACCAGAGGAGATCTTTTGGAGAAGCTGTGAACTCTGGGTCAACGACAACACTGTTAAAGAACGTTGGTATGTGAAAGGAGCGCTCAAGGGAACGTGAGTTTTTCACCTGCAGATACCTATTAAGCCGGAGTGTCCTAACAGAGTCTAACGATCTCGATAGCCGACTCAGTACTAGTAGTCTATTCTCGCGCGCATATATTGCGTTTAGGTCGCCAGAAGAACTCGCCACCTTTAGCCAGAACTACGATGGGCATCTGTTCAGAGATAAGCAAGGTGGGTTGTCTTGAATCAATATCTAATCTAATAGCATCTTATATTGCATTAGGAAACGAGTTCTCCGCAATTGTCGAGTTTGCACCATCCCAGAAGCTGCCACTCACAAACCCAAAGGTTGACGCACGCCAGGGCACGATTGAAGATGACGAAGATTATAAAAGTTTTATTTCTCTGATAGAAAAGGGCGAGAATCCAAGCAAAGAGAAGGCGACTACTCAGATTGTTTCGGGCGAGTAAACTTCTTTTTGCAAACTTTTCCCCCCGTCCTGATGTGGTTTCGTAGACCCATCAAAGCCCGAATCAACGCCGCTGCTGGAAGCACTTATCACTAGTAAGAAGCACACATCAGCGGCCGCGTCAGGCGGCAAATTCTCCAAACACAAACAGCAACACGCTGGTTCCTCAAAGCCAAGGGCAAAAGAAGACGATGCGCACTTTTCGCGGGCCCAGCCTATCGTACCAACCGGCCCTGTGACTCTACTTACTGCTCCGAAACCCGAGGGTTCCTCGAAGCCTACGACAACTACAAACCCTGTGCTCTCACCCACACTATCAGCCAAATCTGTCGTTCCAGCAAAAGAAACCGGTGGAAAAGGAAAGGGCAAGGGTAAAGGCGGCGCCAAAGGGGGAGAATCACAAGATACCCCGTCCAAACCCTCTGGAAAGGGTAAATCAACACCCAAAGCCAAGCAAGGTGGCAATGCGGATACTAGTGGCACAGCTGGAGAAGCAAGTACTTCTAAGCCCAACACCCAGAAGGACGACGCCGCCAAGAAGCTCCCGACCCCGAAGAAGAAAAAGCCCGCGCCCGCTGCCCAAACAAATCCTGCTGCGGTTGGAGAAACGGGCGATAAAGGCGCTGAAGATGCACCTGCCGCAGCCGGACGTGGCCGGGGAAGAGGGAGAGGAGGGGCTGGTAGGGGAGGCGTAGTGGTCGTGCCAAAGATTCTCACCAAGATCATCTCAGAGGGGACGACACAACCAGGGAAGAGCGGGCAGCCCTCATCATCAACAACAACACCCGCCTCATCGGGGACAGCGAGCGCCACTGAAGGGCCAAGTTCCACAAGAGACACGGTTGAAGGAGCGGCCGGATCGTCTCAGGCTGCTCCAGGCCCACGATGTGGTGATCGCGGAGGACGACCTCCCTTTCGCGGAAGGGGGCGGGGACGGGGGCGGGGAGCGCCAAGGGGAGGCGCAGCGGCGGCCGAATCGTGACAATAAAAGACTATTCATGGGGATTCTTGTGACTCGAGAGGGCACGGAATATGATTCCCGTTGTAGAACTACCACCGCACACCCGGGCGCGAATTGCCCCAGACATTTAAGCGTTTGAATCATTTCCCTGCATTCGTCATTCGTTTGAACCAGGCATATCTATATCCCTACGTGGCGTTGGACGCATTTATTGAGGTACACTCGCCCAAGCCACAGCCCCGGCAGAAACCCATTCACCACCACGGGGGAATCGATACTCCGACATTGACTACCTCACCGAAAAATACCTGCAACATGCAACGTGGATCCATCGTACTCTGGTTCTATCCGCTCTCACCGAGGATATAAGCCGCATTGATCTCTTACTACCGCTCCACAATCAAATACTTGCTTCTCAGTGGTCTGTGAGACGCGAGAAGCCGTATAGACTTCGACGCCAGGCTCGCGCACCACTGAAACGTCGCGGAGCTGTCAAAGGTGACGGTGGAGTGGTTTCGCTTTTAAACCAAGGTATCCGTACCCTATCTTACTAGAATAATTTTCTCATCCTGATTCTTGTCGCTCCTTTCCTCTAGTCCGTCCTGCTCTCTTGTTGCTCCCCCGGCTCTAGCGATGCCTTCAGTGAGTAATTATATACACTCAGATGCCTTCCTTATCAGCTTACACCTCATTAGACTTCTTATGGTCGTGGCGGAGGTGGTAATTTCAACAAAACGCCCAAGGAGAAGAAACCAAAGCCTACTTCCAGTGACACCACCACGTCCACTAAATCGAACCAAAAGACGTCTCTTCTTAAGAAGATTGTACATGCTCTGCCCAGTGGAGCCCCGCCCAAGTCGCCGAAGCCAAGCGCTCTTCGCCATACCCAGACCATCGACCCCTGCACTCCATGGGAAGGGTACACAGGACCCCTCTCATCTTTCACAGTAAACGAACCCACTTCCTTTCCACCTGCCATCGCTAGGGTGCCTATTATCAAACCAATCCCGCCCTATCGACCGCCGATTCTGAATCTCAGCAAACAACACATCATTCCGGCCATCAATTTGAACTCGATTACTCCTACATCTAGTGATGACGAGAGTGAAGAATCGGAAAGGACTGCAAGTAGGATGTCTATCCGCGACAATCTCCCATGTCCATCGCCAAACACCATGACGGACAACGAGGGCACTGCCGTGAACGACCCCATCTCCCCTGTCTCGGATACAAGCGAAGACTTCGATCCGCCCCCTGTTAGAACCAGGCGTCTGAGAAGCATGAGCAATGCTCCTCGCATGGTTCACTTTCGAGCGGACTCCATTCACCTGTCGCCCGGCAAAGACGAGAAAGCCTCAGAGGTCAAATATCATTCAAGTGAAGAGAAACCAACCGCCAAAAATACAGGATCTGCCGACGAGGGCAAGTACAAGCGGGTACGCAGGATGACGCTGAGCTCGGTGCCTGCCAGCACCCCTATCATCCGCCCTCAGGCCTCTCGCCCAAAACTTTCAGTGGACCCCCAACATCACTCTCATACACACACGCACTCCAACTGCTGCAACGAATCAACCGACGCAGTAAAGCCTACACCTCCTTCCGAATCATTCAACAACTTCATCGCTAGTTGCGCTTTGTCACTCCTTCTCTTACTGGTTTTGACTGCTGGAAAGAACGTCTTGTATATGATCGCTCTACTACCTGTGCTCATTGCACTTGGGAAGCACCCTTCCTTCACGAGGAAGAACATCGAGTCCCTTATCACCTTCTAACACGATATCTCCAAAGAAACCATTGCAGTCATGGACTTTTGCCTGTAGCTTGACTCGGCATCCACACTCCTTTTACCCATAGCTTATGGTCGTCTTTTATTCTAATCTTTCCATTGTGAAATGCCACGTAACGAGAAAGTATAGCCGCCTTTGCCACATTGTTTTCTACTGCCTTTTCGGCATAGACATAGTAACCATGTTGTTTTCAATAATACCAGGCCCGTTCCATATGAGAGCAGGTGTATCAGCTCCTCAAACTTGACGTCTGCCGTAATGCCTCCACCACGCTTAGCTCTCGTCGACATTCTGCATCGAACCTTTATTGTAGGATGCGTGGGTGTTACACTTTATGGCGGGTATCTGGCCTTCTCCGTTCATGAAAACACGATGCAAAAAAGTAAAGGTGGGTACTCTGTAACATTTTTAATTGCTTCAAACTAAAATCTACGTGATATGAATCAATATGGGATCAATAGAGGTATGAGATGCATCATCCTTTTTCGGTCCATCGAATTGACGAAATACCCCAACTTAGGCATACGAGGCACACAAACAAGTCAGTATGTTTTCTGCAGGAGAAGACGATTTACTGATGCTACTGGCACGTAGAAACTCCGTGAAGCAGAAATGCAGCAGACTGGTGCAGGGTTTGAAGACCAACTGGCGGCAGCAGCGCAGGATGCTGTAGCGCAGCGTCACCGTGATCACTGAGAAGAGCAGTCATCAATCTTTCACCACAAGGGTAGCCCCCGTAATTCTCGCTTAGTATGTAAGTCAGTGTCGTACACACTTTAGCGTTAGTAAGAGCTATATTAATCTGGATTTTATTTTCGGCTTCACAGATGGAGTGCAAGCTTGTATGCTAGACATTACTATTCTCGCAATACTTATCCCACGAGATGATTGGACGGAAACTGAGATGCGGCTCAAGTGTATTCACGACAGTAAAGACACGAGCACAGAGATACAGGATATGTAGAAGTGAAGTAAAAAACATAAGACCCGATGAACAGGCGACCCGCAATGAAAACAAAGGAAGAGGGGGCATAATGTCAAACAAACCAGAGGGCGTATGTGCAACAACGGTATCACGCTTCAAGAGACTCGATTGGATCCCCAGTGACTGATTGTTCGATATCGGGGCGGCTCATGATGCCCATGAAAAGCGTTCCCCAAGTATGATCGTCGATACTAGTTGGTCTAGAACTGGGATATGTCACCGAGGTCTCAACATGAGGCACGTTTTCGAACATTGTATGGCGCGTGCGTGCATGTTCGATCAGTGCATCATGATCAAAGTTGGTCACGCCACTGTTATGCGTCACAGTCGCCAAATCGGCAGGGAAAGCCCAATCGTTGTCTAGATCATTTGTGACTTCGGGTGTGTGAAAGGTTGAGGGCGATGGACCAAGAATGGGCGAGATGTAGGACCCACTATGAGACAAGCTTTCTGTAGCCGGGACACTTTCGATCGTAATTTCATTAGCATCGGCTTCTTCCTCCACATCTTGATCATCCAAGATGAATTGGGGGTTCTTGGCCGTAGTGGGAGGACTAAAATCTTCATCTCCGAGTGCCTCGTAAAACTCCAAGATATCCTCAGAATTTGAGCCGGAGTCGACACTTTGAGTCGATGCGTTCCTCCTCCCGTTGAAAAACACACCGAAGTCACGTTCTAGCTCCCTCATCTTTTGCTCGAGTGTGAAGGAGTCGATATGAGGGATTGGGGACACATTGGCTTCGGTCAAGGATCTAGATCTTGAGATAGGTCCGACCAGCGGCGCAGAGTTAAAAATGAACATCGAATGTGAATTCCTGCGCGAACGCGGCACTGGCGGCAAGGGCATACTTGGTGCAGGCGTCAGAGGGGGTCTATGCACTGAGGCTTTGGGCCGCTTCACCAATACAAGTGACGCAGCAGTGTCATTTGGTGGTTCTTCTTCATGACTGTCACTTTCGAGTGTAGCAAAGGGTTCTTGAGTCGAGCTAAATTGCCACATACGGCCAAACTGCTCTTCCTTTCGGAGCAGAGCAAATCGGGAAGGATCCAGATTGGGATTATCAACCGAAGCGGCTGAATCCGCACTTCCTCCCCTAGAGAGAGAAGGCCTGTCTCCCAGAGCACTCATGATGGACTGCATTTCCGGGTCAGAAACTCCCTTCAACTGAAGAAGCTGTACAAGTTGACGAATTTGCATTTCTTGGGCAATAAACCTAGCCGTAAGGTCTGCAATCTCCTGTTGGTGATGTGTTTGTTCCGCCTCTCTGAGATATTTCTGCTGCTTGTACAGCCCCGACAGCTCATTGAAGGCGCGCTCTTTGTCGTCCATTGCTTCCAAATCTATGATCTCCAAGTGAAGTTGGTTTGGATCTGGCATAGAAGTTCTGTGAGACACGCTGGTGACTTTATGCTTTTTGGAGCGCTTCTTCAACGAGATTGTAGACTGAATGCTGGTGACAGATGCTTCCTTCTGCAGAGCTGGGATCGACGACGAACTGGACGAGGGCGTGGGCGGCATCTTCGGGTTGAAAGGAACCGTACAGGGGCGCGCTGTGTCCTCTGACCCCGAGGGAGATTGGAATTTGGCACATCTATTGGTGTTCTCCTTTTCCACGACTTGCGTCATAAATCCATCTGAAACAGCCTGGGAAGGTGCCTCCTTCGTGATTATGATGTCACGATGATCGTGCTCGACTGGCATCACGCTTTGAAGAATCATCCGGGCTGAGGTGTGGGTGGCTTCTTGGCGGGCTACACCACTCTCCACACTGGCGTGGACCACGTAGACGCGGTCCTGTCCTAAGCCGTCTTGGGGAACAGAAGGGGGGCGATAGAGATGGGAAGATGATGAAAGAATTGAGCCAGTAAATGGGACGGATGACACTGGCGCCGCGTGCTGACCATCAAGGGTAGCGATTAGCCTGTGTTCACTTTCGGAGACGGATGCTACCAGTTGTGGGGGCGCAGACTTCGCCATCGGCACGTCCGAGGGCGTTTTAGCCAACGCGAGATGCGTGCTGCTGTCATCAATGAACGTGCTTGGTCGATTGACAGACCCGGCATTCGTATAGACAGCTACAGAGTCTGGGGACGAATTCGAGTGCGGTTGGAGGGTAGGAACTGGTGGAGATGGCGGTATGATTGGACTAGCTGGCGTGATCTCGAGCTTTGGGGTCTGGAAGTTTGTGTGCTTTGCTAGAAGTGGAAGAGGGGAGCCAATCATAATAACGGTTGAACTATTTCATATCCCAAAGTAAGTAGAGTGCTTTAATATCGTTTCATGGCTGGCACTGACCCATGTACAGTCCTTTGCGTCGTCCCAGCTGGAATGGGCTGCGACGAACTCTTTGAAAGGCCATACGTGTAAGGCTCTGCTTCCAGATCACTGGCACTTAGCCTCTTCTTTCCAAGGCTGAAAAACCTCCTTTTCCCTTGCTTCCTGGAATCGGTAGACTTGCTTAAGGAATGACGAGGATTTGCCTCGGGCTCGAATGGAGGTGGATTATCAAAGAAATTCTTGAGTGCTTCGACGTCTGAGCGATTCGAGACGGCTCTGGCGTCGCGGACTTGGAGGATTGGAGCCCTGTAGAAATCATCCATGGTTCGAAGATTTTCTGGTGGGTTTACTTGAATTACTGGTAGATTTATCTTCTGTTATGTCTGAATTGAGTATAACTGAGTGTCCTGAAATGGAGAAAACGTACATGCGTCTGCAGGTAGACCACACGCGCGCGCAGTGTACCTAACAATGACCGAAGAAATAAAAACCGAATACAATAAAGGACGCTGTCCAATAAAATAAGCAAAGGCAGGAAGGTGCCCAGCCAGATATAACACGAGGAACGAGGAATGGGGTGGCGGGGTCCAAGTTGCCACAGGACTGAATTCGCGCGCCTGAAGATCCCACCCCATCGATCATGGAAAACACTCTGACAGAACAAGTCTCCAAGCTTCGAGACATTCTGTCTTCAATGCGTTCAAAGCAATTCTGGCAGTCGTTGCCTCTCATCGATGATACAAAGGACCACGACGCCATCGAGATACAGGAGGCGGATGTACCCGGACTAAGGCATCTTAAGGTGTCAATTCAGAAGGAGATTGAAATTATTGAAAGCGTATGTCTATCCTATACCTCTTAGGCATCGCAAAAGGACTGAGATCGCGTTAGCATTTAGCCTTTGAAGCAAAAAATGGGGCTTCAAAGACACTTTCGACAAACTCTGTGTACTATTGTGCCCTTTGGAACGAGATTCTACAGGCTCCTCGTCCAATACTGGCGCTGAACAAAGTATACTCGGTGTCTGTCCCACGCGATGCAAGCTTGAAGATCAGTCCACCAACTTCATCTCAAAAGGAAACTCCTACCAAGGCCAAGGTGGACATCGTTGCGGAAAATGGTCGCAGCTGGATACGAGTGAACAGGTGAGTAGGCCTTGGTTCGTTCTGTCGTGCAAGCCTGCATTTGCTTCATTGATATTTGAACCGACATGTTAGTACCACACAGCACGAAAGAATCGCGCCTCCTCGCGGAGTTTAGGAACATTGAGGCATTCTCCTACGAGTCTTCCGACGAGGAGTCCGAAATTGAGAACGAACAGCAAGCTGATAGTGCAAAGGTGCTTCCAATGGATAACTATCTAGACAATAGCGTCTATGAAACTGGACGGATTCTATCGCTGGCGGCTCAGCAATCGTCTATAGACACAGGGTTTACGCCGACCGTTCATCTTCGTCTTAGTCGTCTCGCAAATCACTCTGGAGACAAACGAATACTTCATACCATTGAAAAGCTGCGCGCTTTAGGAGTTGTCGTGACGTTAGGAACTAAAGAAGTCCAAGTGCCGACTCACCCTCCCAATCCTACATCATTCTACATGCCACAAAATATCAACCTAGACCTCTCATTGCTAATAGCCCTTGTTACCGATATCACTCATGCACCTCTCCCCACCTCTCGCGAAGAGGCCGAGGAACGTTTTAGACCTCAAACAGAACGATCCTGGAAACGACAGCTCGACAAGAATCCGGATATCACAGAGGACGCGATGGAGCATTGTCGTCAGCTCACTGAACAATCTTTACATGAAATGGAATACGGGCTCGTCCAAACAATCCACAACCGACTCCTAAACCATCCCCAGAAAGATAAGGTTCAATTCTGGACTACGGAAGAGGCGAGAGATAGGTTTACGACAATCGTGACCAAGATAGGAGGGCCAGGAGAGCGTGTGAGGGCACAAGCACTGTTCTCCACCGATAACCCAGAGGCATTCTGGGAGGGCTCTCGGATACCAGCGGGAGAACGCCCACGTTTATTACCTATAAAAATATTGCCCACAGAGTTACCACCAGCTTCAGCGACGTCAGCAAATACATTTCACCAGCAACTGGCACTCACATGCCGCGGGATATTGACACGGCCGACCCGCCAAGAAGTGCGGACAGACGACGCAGATGGCAAATTGCCGGCGCCTCTAAGGTTCGCTGCGCGCCTGTCAGCACACACCGTGCAGTCCCTGCTATGGGGTGCGGAGAGGGAGATGGTGACACTTACATCCAACAAAACAAGTGTACGCCTGCTTCTGAGGGAAATGAGGGGGTTCGCGCTCCCATCTGCGGAAGACCTTGAAGAAAGAGAGTCCGAGAAGGAGGACGTATCTCTGGCATTATGGATTATGGAACCGCGGTCCTTGTCTCAGGGCATGCGGAGTGATTCGCAATTTGATTGATGTAGACTAACAAACTGCTTCATTAATGCCATACAAGATGAGAATAAGACTGTCTTGAGAGCTGACTTTTAGAAAGCGCAGCGCAAATAGCTGCGGCCTCCGGGCAAAGCGTAACCCTGACCTCTGCGGTCCAAGCCGACATATAAACGCAACATGTAAAGCCAATTGCCTCAAATATGTTTCTCGACGATTACTCACATCCTTCTAGGAGCCGGAGGCCTGGAGATTACAGCGATGATGTGAGTCCGAATTGATGGAGAGAAGGAAATAAACGCTCACGAATAACCAGCACCATCTTCCAACTCGTCCAGTAGACAGAGATAAAGCTGAAGCAGAGCTTATTCTTAATATCAAGAAGGCTACGAGTCCAGAGGAGACGGCGCCGAAACAGAAACACGTCCGAAGTGGGTCGCGTCTTTGAACCGAGTTATGGGGCAATCCTAATTAGCAAACAGAATGTATCGTCTATACCTGGGACTATCACTCGTCAGCGTCTATCTGGACGGGCTTGAAGGTGCAGCCTATTCTCGCGGACGAAGTGCAAACCTTCAAGGCTTTGATCACCGTACACAAAATATTGCAAGAGGGACACCCAGTGGTACGTTCAAATTTGCCAAGTGCCCGCTCATCGGCTGACGGCGCTTGTAGACTCTAAAGGAGGCCCAGCAGCAAGTCGGGTGGTTTGATACATGTGCAAGAACAGTAGGAAACGACGGATCCAAAGGTGAAGCCGCTATAATGCCTGTGTAAACGTGCTAAACACATACCCCAAAGGTTATGGACAACTTATACGATCCTACGTCGCTTTCATCTTATCCAAGCTTCGCTTCCACCGTCATCGACCCGAATTCAACGGCTTGTTCGAATACGAGGAGTACATCAGTCTTAAGGGAATTGATGATCCCAATGAAGGGTTCGCTTAATTCGCTTTGAAACACCTGACGAGACTTATTGACGCGGACTTTAGTTATGAGACTATTTCCGATCTAATGAACCTCCAAGATCAAATAGAGCAACTCCAGAAGCTCGTATTTGCTCACTTCAGACACTCTGCTAACAATGAATGTCGCATCTCGTCTCTTGTGCCACTGGTCAAGGAGAGCTATAACATTTACCGGTTCATCACCAGCATGCTTCGCGCAATGCACAGGAGAACGAACGACCAAGAGGCCCTTGAACCCCTCCGATCTCGATACAACTCTCAGCACCATGCTCTTCGAAAGTTCTACTTTGAATGTTCCAATCTCAAATATCTCACTGGACTCATCAACGTTCCCAAACTTGGAACAGAACCTCCAAGTTTGTTTGACAATGGCCAGACCCCTGACTTGCCCAAGCGCCCTACAGAAAAGGCAAAGTCGCCGACCCCACCACCCGCTGCGCCTTCTCCCGACGCAGCAATGCTTCGCGAGCAGGCTGCTATGCTTAAAGAGTACGAAGACAAACAAAAGGCGCTAGAAGCGCAGCGTCGGGCTGATGAAGACCGACGGAAGCAACAAGAACTACTGCAACAGCGAGAAATCGAGGAGATGCAGAGAGCGCAAGCAGAGAGGGAGCGCGCCGCTCAAGAGGCTCTGATGGCTCAGCAATTATCCCAACAGATGCAACAATATAACGATCAAGCGTCTCAGCAGCTCAACCAAATGCAGATGGAAATGCTGGCCATGAGAGGGCAGTTTGAACGTGACCAAATCTTGCTCGAGCAGTACGATCGAGTGCGTATTCTCTTGGTTTGCATCTTCACAACTAACCTAATTTCCTTCAGCGCGTGAAAGCTCTCGAGGGCGAAATGGCCGGGATGAACGCCAATGTTGGATCGCAGATGAATGCAAAGGATGAGCTCATCCGACAGCTTCAAGACCAGGTCACTCTATGGCGAAACAAATACGAAGCCTTGGCCAAACTCTACAGCCAGCTTCGCACAGAGCATTTGGAAATGTTATCGAAACACAAGCAAATGCAGCTCAAAGCCAATTCGGCTCAAGAGGCCATTGATAAGATGGAGAGAATGGAAAAGGACGTCAAAGCCAAGAATCTCGAGCTCGCTGACATGATTCGAGAGAGGGACAGAGCTCGATTTGACCTGGACAGACTCAAATCGGTACGCTTCTCTAACTCTGTCTATAACTATTCTGAACCTCGCGGCAGAATCAAAAGGAAGAGGTAGACAGGCTTCGAAGGGAGTTGGACTTCACAAACGAACGTCTTGATGATGCAACTCGCGCCAAAAGTAACGAGGTGTCCGGTATGGCGTCAGTATATAAACGTCAAATCCACGAGTTGGAGGACGAGTTGAAAGTAAGTGCCCTGAACAAGTCGCCCTCAATACGAACTCAGCTATTATAGGCCAAGCAATTGCGCCTCGATGCAATGGCGGACAAATTGGATTCAGCGTCATCAGATCTTGAGCGACTACGCGAAGAGAAGGATGAAGAGATCATGATCTTGCAAGAAAGCGTGGACTCGACTCTCCAACAGATGGCTGATATCCAAGCGGTAAGTTTAATCTCTTTGAACATCTGGCCTCTTTCTAACGACCTTGTATAGACCCAGGGCATAGTAGAGCAGACTACTGATGCTCAATTATCGACAATCATTCTCGACAATCGTAAGAAGCTGAATGCAATCATCGGTAGGTGAATTATTTGTGCCGACTAATTGGTATTAACCTTGCGTTAGATTCTATCCTTCAGGCGTGCATCAATAAGGTTGATGATTCGATCTACGAGCTGGAATCCCCGGCTCAAGTCGGGAACATCAACTCAACGCCAGAATACGTTTTGTCGATGATTGAAAAGGCCGTCAACAATGCTACGGAGTTTGCCACCGTATTTGATCTCTATCTCGGCCAGGAGAAAGGTGGCGACCATGTTGATGTGATCAAGGGCGCCAACGAATACGCTCAATCCCTCTCCGAAGTCCTTGTCAATACAAAGGGCATCACCCGATTATGCAGCAATGACGAGGCATCGGACCAGCTCGTTGCCGTCGCAAAGGTAGCCGGTGAAACTGGAATGCGGTTCTTCCTCAACCTGCAATCCTACAAACTCGACCTTATTGCTCCAGCAAACAGGAGAGAAATCCCCCTCCGTGTGATGATGGAGTCTCGTACCTCGCTGAACAAGCTAAGCGGAAAGGTCGAGGAGCTCGTGCAAAAAGGAAAGGGAGGATCCCTCGCCAAAGCCAACGGCGACATTGGAGATATTGTCGAGCAAGAAATGTTGGGCGCTGCCAGAGCCATCGAAGCTGCTACACAACGCCTGCAAGAGCTCATGTCGAGGCCAAGGGACACCTCAAGGTTCAGCGCTGTTGAAGTCCAGGTCCACGATTCGATTCTTGCAGCCGCATTGGCCATTACCAATGCTATCGGTCGCCTCATTAAAGCGGCCACGGCCTCGCAGCAGGAGATTGTTGCACAAGGCAAGGGCTCGAGCACGACTCAGCAGTTCTACAAGCGAAACAACCGCTGGACAGAGGGTCTGATTTCCGCAGCCAAGGCAGTCGCCTTTGCTACCACTTTGCTCATCCAAAGTGCTGACGGAGTGCTTAACGGGACGCACTCTTTGGAGCAGCTGATCGTGGCATCCAACGAAGTCGCAGCTGCTACTGCACAACTTGTCGCGGCATCTCGTGTCAAGGCGTCACTCATGTCCAAGACCCAAGAACAGCTTGAGCTGGCTGCCAAGGCAGTCACGGAAGCGTGCAAGGCTCTGGTGCGCCAAGTCAAAGCCATTTCTGCCAAGCAGGCAGAGGAAGAGCTCCCTGACTACAACAAGATGGCCGTTCACGAGTTCAAAGTTAGCGAAATGGAGCAACAAGTGGAGATCTTGAAACTCGAAAAGGAATTGGGCGCTGCAAGGCGACGATTGGGAGCCATGAGGAGGGCTGGTTATCACACGGAGGAAACGGATTGAGGCACGAGGCGGTCCCTCAAGTTAGCTATCTAAATACCTTAGCGCTCATCTGCCATGTTAAGGATTTCTCTTTATTTGGTAACTCGTGCCACCTGAGATCGGAATCGTGAAAGAGTAGAAAGTGAATCATCGAACTAACAAACTTCTTGCTTTGCCTTTGACAACCAATCAATACCTCCAGATTTAAGGGTGGCCAAAAGCTCCGCTTCTGGTGTCCCCTCTTCTTCTCCCAGATCTGTTCTATATTCCCACCTGGCGGTCTCTGGGAGTGACATGAGCACGGACTCGATTCGTATTCCTGGTGTTTGAAGGCCAAACTTTGTTCCCCTGAAAGAACTCAGTAAATTTCAAATATGATATAGTATAATCATACCTATCGTGAACCAGGTTAAACTCGACATATCGACCCCTTCTGAGGAGTTGCCACCGCCTTTGTTGTTCAGTATACGGCATATTCATCCGACGTTTGAGGATTGGAAGATAGCTGGGTAAGAATGCCTCGACACAGCTCTTCATGAGGGTAAAGATTTCCTCTTTTTCGTTTGGTCGTTCACCAGGGCCAGCGTTTGGCATCCTGTGGTGAGGCTCATTGCACAAGTCATCGTAGAAGATGCCACCAATTCCTCTTGATTCACCACGGTGTGATAAATGGAAGTACTCGTCGCACCATTTCTTGAAGACGGGATAAGTGGAAGGCCCAGATGGCTGGCAGGCATTATAAAGTGCTTGATGGAAATGAATTGCGTCTTCCTCATAGAGATACGAAGGAGTTAGGTCAGATCCTCCACCAAACCACCAGGCTATCGTCTCAGGCTCCTCCCCTTCCTTTGGATCGGAGGTCAGTTCGAAATACCGATAGTTTGCGTGAATGGTCGGCGCATGAGGATTCCGTGGGTGAATGACGATGGAGATACCACCAGCAAAATAAGGTAGACTGGCATTTGAAGCCGGGTCATATGGGATGGATGAGTGGTTGGCCTTCATCTGGGCAATGGCAGAAGGTGGCATCTTTCCATGCACCATGGAGATGTTGATTCCTGCCTTTTCCAAGACGGAAGGGTTCTCTTCTGCAAACTTTGGTTCTGCTCTTGCGCTGGAAAGGACGCCAGATACCCCATTGCCACCGCTCGCGCGGGTCCAGGGATCCAGAAGGAACTTGTAGTTTGGATCAATCTCTTCGAACGCGTTGATAAGGTTTCGTTGTGCATTGGTTATGAATGCCGTTACACGGGCACGCATTGGGAGAGAAGGATCGTCCTAGGTAATGGCATCAATGCCGAGCTCTTACCATAGGGGACACACTCACCGTCATCCTGTATAATCGTTGTAGACGATGGTTTTAGTGATGCGACGGACTAGTATTTATACTTGTACCCTTGGTGGCCAGGCGTAAGGTCGCGGCATCGCGGCTCGACCTCAGGAAACACCTGACTTTTTTTTAGAGAATAAATTGCAGTATGGATTGAAATGAGCATAGGGTTAGAATAATACATGATAGTCGTGGTACGATAGTTAAATATGCAATAAAAATTTGGATGATGCTCATGAGTGTCCAAATCGGGTCACCATAGTTCGACGAGCCCAGTCTTTTTACTTCCCATCATACCTGTCGTTGCTTTTCGTGTAGAACCAAACTTGAACTTGCTCCAGAGCGTGCCGATCGACTTTTTCGATTCGGCAGGAGCCACGGGGGTAGGATGCGGTGCGGATGGGAAAGTATAGCCAGGCTGGGCGGATAAAGGCAGATAATTAGGCGCGTTCGCGACGTTGGGATAAAACGGATCTGAGCGGGGGACGGCAGAGTGCACCATGCTGCTACCACTTGTCGTGATCATGGATGCTCCAACGCTCGTCAAGGAGCACGCTGCTGCCCCTCGCTGGTACCCATAAGGGTGCCGTTGTCCAAAAAGAACTTGGTTCTGATTCGTCATCGACGCACTCGCACTCGGTAACGCGGCGGGTGTGCTCCCTGATCGTTCTTGAAGCGTACCATGCACCAAATTGGAGGAAACACCCGTCCAGTTCCAGTCACTCGTGCTTATGGATTTACGATGGAGCAGCTTCATTTTCTTCAGCTGGGATGCGAGTCCTGCCGATTTAGGTTGGGTGGAATGAGATTGGGCTGGAATACCCGGGCCCAAAGCTGTGGGTTGTTTTTCGGCTGTGGAGCTGGCCACTGTCGAAGCCATGCTGGTGGAAGCTTTGGGTTGGGTGCTTTCAACTCGCACTGCCGCCTGGCCGCCCGTCGATGGAGGATTTGATGCTGCATTACTCTGGCGCATTTTCTTTGGCGTAAGTGAGCTGAGACGAGAGGAACCACGGGTCTATAAAGTCGAGAAGTGTCAGTTGAATATTTCTAAGAGCTCATTTATCATACCTGATTATTAGTAACTTTCAAAGCTCCATTGGTTTTGGAAGGCAGTGGAGGAACATTCCGTGATGTGTGGCGCTGCTCCTTTTTGGTCTTTGTGCGACTGTCCAGATCCCATGTCCTCACCGCCAGGACGGGCCTGTTCTTCTTGGAAGCAGCGGGCGAACTGGTATGGTTTACAATCGGTTTCAGAGAGACAGTGCCTACCGAGGTCGGCTGAGTGGCAGGCGCGCTGGCGACAGGGCGCTGATTATGCGAAGGAGGAAGCGGCGGCAAATTTGATGGAGGAGGCGGGAGCTGAGGAGGCACTGTAGATTGAGACGGTTGGCTTGGAACGGGAACCTTGCTCTTTTTGCTTAAACCACTTAGGCCCAGTTCATTTTCCTCTGTGCGCTTGTCCGCTTCTGACCTCATTTCGTCCTTTGCGGCAAACAGTTCGGGCTTAGGCGTCGAAAACACCGACCCCGGCGAGATGCGTGCCCCAAGGTCAACCTCAGGGAGTGTGAGCGTGTAATTGGCAATTGCGGATGGGTAAATGGCAGCTGAGCCCTTGATTGCTGTTGCACCCGGCAGACCTTTGCTGATTTCCGAGCCCCTTGCGCCTCGATCATCTTGCTTGATCATCGACTTAGCCTTGCCGTTCTCTGCGGCCTCCACCTGATTTACATTTGCATCACGGGAACCTATCGCCGTGGTAATGATGAACCCCGCCGAAGAGGGCGGTGCAGAGTTGGGCTGAGTATCAGCCCGTCTGGGAGGAACCAGGTGTTGGTCCTGGACGGCCTGATCTCTTGAAATTTGTATTGGGACGGTTGGCATAGTTGACGCCCGATGAGAAGGGTGCTGGGGAGAAGATGATTGAAGGAAATGGCTAAGGTTTGATGTTGTAGACAGACTAGAATCACTGGAAAGGTGAGATCCCGGTTGACTGTTCGAGGTAGAACTCGATGAGAGAAAAGAAGAGGATTGGGAAGAAGAGGCCGAGTGGGCGCTGGGGGGAATACCGGGTTGAGGGAGGGGTCTGCGACGAAAGCTATTTACAGCAGGAGGTGGGCAGTGTGAGCTGGTGCTGGATGTTAGTGGTGGTGATATTGGCTGGTTGTGACCGGAGGGTCGTAAATCCGTGGCGGCTAGTTTGGGCTGAACGGGAATTGGCAATGGGCGACTACGTACTCCCGATGGTGCTTTTGAGGGGGTTGTTAGAGTAGCTACGTAAAGTTAGCGCATAGTCGTTAGCGGCGGCTCCACCGACTTACCCGACAACAGCGAGCCTGGCTGATGGCGACTGCTGGGCGCGAGGTCATAGGGCCCAGAGGTGAGGCTTCGGTCCACTTCGTTTGTCCGTTGACGCACGCTCTCGTAGCTTAACGGTGGTGACTGCCGGATGGATATGGTAGTGTGACTGCCACCAACATGGCGGCTAGCGCTCTCTCCGTTATTAACAGCAGATGTTGTTTTCATTATTCTCTCTTCCATATTTGTGTGAGAAATTGTGTGAATTAGAGAGGGGAGGTAGCGGAGAAAGGAAATGAGCGGGAAGAGTCCAAGTGGGTTATATGTTCTGTGTCATTGTGCTAAATATCAATTAATATGTGTTTAGTAGTATGTGAAAAGGCGGAGCACGCAAGGGGTGGCTTGCCCACTCTGAATTGCTCAGCCTTTCGCCAACAACGCCGGCTGTGCGGCCGGCCAATGAGCAGCTGTTGCAGCTGCTGCAGTGTAACAACATGTGCAATTTGCCCACGCCCATTCTTCTCATCGGGCGCGGATTGATTTGGAGCTTCTGGATACGATCCCATAGGCGAACTCAAGTCACTGAACACAGGCCATTCCTTCTTCATCTCCGCGTTATCCGCTCGTCCGTAATTCAAGGCTCTTGTTGACAAAGTCGCATGGCACTGGGCGCTGCATAGTTTTAAAATACCGAGGACCGTCTCGGCGCCACTGACTACCGGTCGTGAGAGTTTGTTCTTCAAGGAGCTCTACAGCTTTTAGAGTCCTCGATACAAACCCTAGGCTATACCCTCTGATCTACAGACGAGAGATGGGATCGCTGGGACCGGCCAAATAATCGAGTTCGAGCCAAGGGTGGGTAGTCGGGGTTTCAAAGAAACGACGAGACCCCATACACCCATCCTTTGACGCCAGCCACAACAAGCGTACAAAGGAAAAAAACAGATAGAATAACCCTATAAGCACCGCATATAGGTATTTTTAGGATAAGAGCATACGGGAAGGATGGATCCTCGCACCATACCTTCTTCGACCGCCACACTCAATTCAACTATCCCACGCGTCGAAGACATTCCTTTGACAGTCCTGCGAGAATTGTTTGAACAGCGTCTCGATTTGGAACGTCAAAATGTCGCCCTTGGTTATAGGGGTGCACAGGAGGCGCGCTTTCCCATCCAGCCAACCTCGCTTCGGAACAGGGCTATCAGGGACGCACTGGTGGACGCCCTCAAGGCACTGGATATTATCCGTGTCCTCGGAAGGGCGGCACTGGCTCGCTTGGCATTTCAGACTTCACAGCGAGAAGAGCAAGCAAGGCACTGGGCTATGGAGGGGTTGGATCCTCAAAGAGCACCTGATCCCAACGCATTCTATGTTTCCCAGGTATACAACTTAGTCTCACAGAGCATAGACTCTTTGGACGATGCGATTCGCAAAGAAGAAAATCAAATATCATTCCTACACTCCCAAGAACAGGAGCTGTTGCACTCCATTGACCATCTAAATTCCCTACTCCCTTTCGCCGGCATCCCCACTGAAATTTGGCAGCACATTTTCCAGATTTACAAAGAAGAATGGAACGTTGAGAATCTTTCTCTCCCTATGAACAGCCAGACCGACCCAATACTGGTTCTTTCATCCGTATGTCGGTCATGGCGCAATATGATTCTTGGCCGTCCCACCTTGTTTTCTACTATCAACCTCCGCTATACAAAAGCCCGTCGTCTCGCAAAAGCTATGGAGCGTTATGCCAACAAGCTTGGATATAGTCGCTCAGTGGTACTTCATCTCCCTGAGGCACCAATTCATACCGAGCTCTCGGCTTATAGTGCCCAGTTTCATGTTCCTGGTATTGACAGGATACGTGTTGACGGAACTATGAGAGGACAGGATGTGAGATATGTCATGTATGATGCATCAAAAGTCGAATCCATGACCATAGATTCACGAGGGCCATCTCCTTGCCATCTCATGCTCAAAACATGGAATTTAACCAGCCTACAATGTACGGACATTATTCCTATACTGTACCCATCTGCCACCAACAGCCTCACCAAGTTATCCATCACCATAATTCAAAGTACTTGGGACAACAGACGGTTTTCACAACTTCTGAAGACCATATCAAACTTGACCGATTTGACAGTTGCCCGATTCAGTACGAGACAGCAAACATTGGTGATAGAGCCAGATTTCCAGAACCAACTTCATTGTTTGCGTATTACGCCAGAAGATTTCAATAGTGCCGGGGAGATCCTGTGTGTATCGCCCTGGCTACGACGACTAGGATTATTTGTCTCCGATGGACTTCCTCGGGACGGGGACATCCTACCCGCCGCCGCTTTCATTCAACTAAACGATTTTCCAACCATTTACCAAAATATTACCTACCTAGAACTTTGCGCGTACCAAGGATCCTTTTGTCTTACCACTCGCACAGTCGTCAAGTTCCTCCAGCAGTTTCAACGCCTCCGAACTCTCCATTTTACCGGTACAGGCTTTACGTCAATAGTGAACGCTTTGGCAATCAGTAATGAAGTTAAAATACCGCTGGATGAAGCCATCTTCTGTGATTGCGATGTGGCTGGTGCCGTCGTTGTCGAGTTTCTATCGTGTAAAGCTGTCACATCACGGTCAGGTGGAGAGACTGGTTTCATGCAAGTCGAGCGCGTTGTATTGGACCGATGCACTGAAATAACACAGGCCCACTGTGACTTGATAGCCGCCCGTGTCTCTAAATTGATTGTGTATTGATAGGTTAGTTTTGTTTGTCTAATGCATTTATTTGTACGTCACGTAGGAAAAGCAAAGTCATAGGGAAATCACTTCAGTATTCAGAGTAAAAAACGTACAGGTGAGAGAATCGAGATCCTGGTACATATAGATAGAAGAAGCAAACGAGGTGAAAATGCGATGGAACAGACTATTCGTAAGGGTACCCAGGCCAAAAATAGGAGTGTCCAGAAGATGGGGGGCTTGCCCCCGTGCGCGGTGATGTGGTATGGAGGATATAAAACAGGCTACTGTTCTAGCTCGAAATAACTTTTGAACATTGGTTCATGCCGTAAAGGTAACTCGCTTATGACAGAGTGTACGTGGAGGAAGAGTTCAGGGAAGCGTCGAGTAAAGTAGGAGAGGAATCCGTCCGGGAGAGGGCCAAGGTGTCGCTTCACATTGTCGGGGAGATCTTGATAATGGTGTTTCTACAGGCGCAAAGAGGGATTCAAGTCAGCGTAAATTTCGTTATCTTCTAGATAAATTGCCTACTTTATTGCGCAAAGCTCGGAGCAGATCTTGAACGCTATTGCCTTGGTACTTTCTGTATTTCCCAAGGTTTTCGATGAAGATCTTGTCGAGTCGCTTATGCCAATCCGCCCCTACAACGTCAAAGGCACCCGTCTCAAGGGCGACCAGACCCGCGTCTCGGGGCTCGCGCTCCATAATTTCAAATCGATCTGAGGCGTCTTGTAAGAAGGTAAGCCTTCGAGCGGGAGTCCAGAAGAATGGGTGGACTAGGATGGCTTCTGTGTCCGGTCTAGAATTAAAAATACGTCAGTGGAAAGTTGATGAACAGGGTGAGGATTATTCATACCTCGACTTTGGCTCCTGCTCAAGCATCCACTCAATTAGGTTGCAGGCTTCTACACCTTCTTCGCCAAATCTGTCGAGTCCTTCCAAATTCATGTTGCCCTTGAGAATGTTCACCTCCCTGGTGTATTTCTCGCCAAATGGATGCTCGCCGTTGACAAGGGTATAGTAGAAGAGACAACCCAAGGCGAATATATCCACGGACTTTGTTAGTCGAGCAACCTTTCCATTGTTGGATCCCGAGTTGGACCCACTACCTGATCCCGAACCTGCGTTGGCCACGGCCTCTTCGTCCAAGCTGACATCACCGCGTAATATCTCGGGTGCTCTCCATCCGGGAGTACCAGCAGCAAACAGACTCTGACCACCGGCGGATGTGGGCAGGAAACTTGTCTGATCAACTTCTAGCTTTTTGCAAAGCCCGAAATCGGAGATGAGCATCCGGTGATGGCCGTCACGGTTCGGTCGGGATACCAGAATATTTTGGGGTTTAATGTCCCGGTGAACGAGCTTCAAATTATGCAAATGACGCAGCCCTTGTGTAATCTGCTGGAGTGCTCGCTTCGGTTCAAAGCTTGCGTTGATAGCTGGGTGTTTGTTTGGAGTTTCGATGAGGTCCGCCAATGAGCATGGACATAATTCTAGAGCGATATAAAGGAATGAATCGCGAGTCATCGAGAAGAAGTATCGAATGACGTTGGGATGATCGTCGGCCTGGAGCAAAAGGGAGACTTCGTGGGAGGCTAGAGTTACAAAGTCTTGGAGGAGACGTTTTACAGCGACGGCTCTACCCTGCAAGGCTCCCTCATAAACAATAGTTCCATGGGAACCGTATCCTACAAGAGCATATTAGAAGGTGTTAAGGTCGGGGTTGGGGGCAAATACTTACCAAGAACTTTGCTGGTAACAACCAGGCTCGATGAAGATGATGTGACGGGCAAGGGCAACTCCATTTTAGCTGAAGATGTATCGGCCCGAGGTTGGCTGTCGACCATTACATATTCTGAAGAGTGGGACCCGGAATCCTGACCAGAGTTTTGTCCAGAGGTCGCAGATGGCCCTGTCCCGTCTTGAGATGTAGGAGCAGGGTTCTTTTGCTTGTTCTTCTTCTTTTTGCCTCTGCCGCCTCGTCGAGTCTTCTTCTTACCATCCTGGGCATCTGCATCCTCCCCGTCACTGTCATCGGCGTCTTTTACATCGACGGGGAGGCCTAAACCAGCACCTACTCGAGCCTCCTCCAGAGCGAGGCTAAGGTTGGCTTCTTCGGCGTTTTTCATGGACAAGGAATTCCTCTTCTCGTTGGTGTTATTCGAATCGTCTCTTGGGGAAGGACTTTCTGTGTCGGGGACCGTGTATGTGGTGGCACCCGCATAGGTTGCATATGTCCCTCCTGATGCACTCGGGTGCCGCGAGTGACTTCTGGGAGCAAGAAGTGCCGTGGTGACGTCCGTGGAAGACCCTGAGGCCTGTAATGGTTGAATGAGATGGTTATGTCTGGTGGAGGTGGTGGGGGTTGTCTTCATGAACTTTCGGAGTAATAGCCAGATGGCCACAAATCCGCCGGCGAACGGTAAAGCGAGTGTCCAGAAGGGGGTTCCTGCAGCCTTTGGCCTCGTATTATCTTGTTGAGATTGCAAGCCAATATAGCTTCCATCAGGACCTAATGTACCGGAGCGTGAAGGCGATGGAATCGCCGCAATTTCCAGTGAGGTTGGCTCTGGATTGTCCAGCGCGGCTTCGTCCCCATCTCTTGCAACAAGATGGGGGCCATCATTGCTATGTGCAGGTCCAGCTTCGATCAGTCTTGAAATTCTCGAGTTTGCTCCTTCTCTTTCCGTGTACCGAGCTCCAAGGAAGCACTCTACCCCGACACAGCCGTGACCGCCATTGGAAGCAGATCCAATCAGACGAGGGGGTGATGGTGATACTGTCGCGATATTGACAAGGGGATAGTTTAGGTGGCCCATGGCCCACAGGGAGTTGCCGATCTGGTTTACAAAGGTTTTGTCCCGGGTCATATCGATTTGAGCGGCTCTTGTCGGGAAAAGCTCATGCAACTTTGGGCGAGGTTGAAGTAGAACCAGTGGCTTTGCACTAGTTCCGTTCCCAGAATCTTGTAAAACGACGTCGAATACTGCCACCACTGGATGTTTGAATCGTTTGATCCACAAGGCACTTTCGCCCAAGCTTGAGAAAGCATATGTCGTGTGATCCCAGGATGGCTGTAAATATACGTCGTCCGGTGTGCGTTTCCAAACGTTCTGCAGTGGCTTGTTCACGTTATTTGGCCCATAAGTTGAAAAGGAGAGCGTTTGAAGAAGGGTACTGTGATAGAAAACCTTGATGGTATAATCTAGTGCCAGTGAGTCAGCGTTTATCCCCAAGGAAGACGGGACAATTGATTTACCGGTTCGACCAATCTGGACTATACGACGATCACTACGACGCTGATAGCCGTCATCGTCGTTTATTTCCCCGTCATTATGCCAGCTCTTGGTACCACTCATGACGCTTTTGATGATTCCTTGATCCAAATCAACCTCAATGATGCTCGTCTCCTTCATGCCAACGAAAACCCGGTTGGGCTCGTCAATGACAAAAGGCGAGTGCTCGACAAGTTGAGGCACGGAATATGGTAGTCTACGGAGAGGCTCTTGAGAGTCGGAACCATCTTTTGTGAAATGTGAGCCTGGGTGATGCATGAGAAGGCTGGTCGCCTATACATACCTGGTGAGAGAATAAAAATGTCTCCGGATTGAGGTTCTATAACGTATAATTCTTGATCATCTGAATCGATAGGGGTGTCGGAAGAGGGGTTATGGTCGGTTCGGACAAGATTATGCAAGAGCGTCTGGGAAGGATTGGAATTGCTGTCGTCTTCCATCGACCAAATGGCTGAGCCTGTCGTTCTATTTACAGCATGAAACCTTCCATCAATGCTCGCCAACAAGACGGTATCTGAGAGCTCTAGGTTCCCGAGCACGTCAAGGTCCGCCTCGGTTAATGAGGGCGCTTCGAATGTAAGGTCTTCGGGTCTTTCAACACGAGAAATGCGAATTGATCCATCCTGTCCTGATGGGCCGCTCCTGCCGCGCGAAAGCTGGGCTAGCGCTAGCCCTTCGTCGTCGTGCTGCTGGGCCAAGACGAGGCTTCTCCAGATGCAAAGTAAGAGGAATGCGATAAGCGATGTCTGAATCATCGATTCATGTGTTTAGGTAATTTTGTCGAATTTATGGTTTAATAAGTCGGTGTCGTGGTTGTTTCTGAGTGATTCGGGCCGCCCGTCAATATACGCTTAACCACCTCCCCAGTTTTCACGCTTAAACTTGAAATCATTCTAAAAATATTCCTGTGATTTTATGCCAGATACTACCCTCAAAACTCAAGCATTGGACCTTGCATTCCACCCATTGGCGGATATCCTCTTTGTGGGATTATTGGATGGTCAAATTAGATGCTATTCATATGATAGCAGTGGAGATACTACCCTCAAGTGGAAAACAAGGCCATCAAAGAAAAGCTGTAGAGCTCTCGACGTCAGGCACGACGGCTCGCACCTTTGGGGTGGAAATAAATCGGGTTCAATACAGTTCGTCTTATTAGCTTCGGTTTGGTGGAAAGGGTTGTTTTTAACTAGAGATACAGTACGATTGATACCGAGACTGGGAGTATCGTCGGAGAACGGCTTCACGCTCACGAGTGAGTACGTGTCCTGTTATCTTTCACTCACTTCTTATAAAATCACTTTCTTCGTGTGGCCACGTCTCCTGACAGCTATTTTTAAATGACGCGCGCTTGGACTTTGTGGCCATTACAATCCCACCAGAACGGCTATCAGTCGTATAATTACGTTGGGTTCCAACATGAATATGTTTGCAAGTGGAGACGACAACGGCGTTATCAAAATCTGGGATTCCCGGTCCCCCGCGTCCGACGCGAGCGCGATTCGAACCCTGAGTCATCACACAGACTATATCTCTGATTTCGCTTGGTTGAGTGGCAAGAGGCATTTGGTTGCCACAAGGTAGCTCTAAATACATCGGGGTTGCTGCTGTCTAATCTGTTCATAGCGGTGATGGAACGTTGTCAGTCATAGATGTTCGCTCTAACAAGACAAAACCTTTCGCTCAAAGCGAGGACCAGGAAGATGAGCTACTTAGTGTTGTGCCAATAAAAGGGTAAGCGTTTCGACGTGGTGTTCCGCTCTACTGACTTTCTCTCAGTGGCGCAAAGCTCGTAATCGGTTGGTCAATAAGCATGTTTCTTTCTCGGCTCTGACACATGTACAGGTACTCAGCTGGGGCCTCTGTCCATCTTTGATCGTGCCAAGGGGTATGCCGATTGTGTTGACCGTTTCCTTGGGCATCCAAGTTCGGTAGAAACAATGGTCTCGCTGTCCTCGTCGCAAATTACACAAGATGTGATTGCAACTGGGTCATCCGATGGTCTCATTCGCGTCGTTCAAATCCATCCGTCAAAGTTTTTGGGAGTCATCGCGGCTCATGGCACCACGTCCACAGATCAAGAGGGTGAAGACTCGGGCAAACCAGGTCAATCAAACACGGAAGGTTTCCCTATTGAGAGAATGAAGCTTGATAGAAATGGGAAATGGCTCGCGAGCATCAGCCACGATGAAATTCTAAAACTTACAGATGTTGAGGGAGCCCTAGAGGGGAGTGACGAGGAGGAGGAGGAGTATGTTGACGCTGACGGTCTCGTCAGTGATCAATCCAATGATGATGATGAAGAGCAAGGACAGGACGAAGGAGAGCATGACAGCGAGCATGACGAAAAGGAAGAAAGTGACGCCGCGGAGCTCGACGAAAGCGACACAAATCACGCAGTGGTTGCGGATGAACAGGGGTCCGAGTCCGAGTCCTCTACTGGACCGACAGACAAGCAGTCCAAAAAGCGGAAGAAACGGGAGCTGAAACGGGAGGAGAGGAAAAAGCGCAAAAAATCAGGACCAGTCAACACCTTCTTTGCGGACCTATGACATGCACGTTAAGAGCATCATTAGTCTGTGCTTGCTTCTCCTCGTCTTCATGTAGAAGTGCAAGCTCAATACAAGTATAATCACCCGCTACGAGTTTGAAGTAATTCTATAAGTCTCGGAGGGTGGTAATTAATCACAAATGATAATAAAATCAGAGAAGTGAAAGCGTGCGAGCCATTCCGAGATTCGGATTCATATCAATACAGTTTGGCATAGTACAGATATTCCATTCTTGGACACCTGGCATCTCACCATGGCCAAACTCACCAGCGATAGATCTACCCGCATGCTGACGGATTTGATGCAAGAACCTGGGAATGGTGAGGATTCGATATCTCCGCTATTGTATCTGCGCGGTTTCTGAGACGTAATCCCGAGGGCAGACGTCTGCGCAGATTGCAAGAACGGCACACCTCGTTGGGCATCTTATAATTTGGGAATATTTCTCTGTATGCACTGTGCAAGCATTCATCGAAAGATAGGGACCCATATCTCAAAGGTATTTCTTATGCGGAGTTATGCACGAGGCGGCGCATGAAATTGAACGCGGCTTGACAGGTAAAAAGCCTCAATTTGGACCAATGGACAAAGGATCAAATTGATGTGAGCGCGTTCAAATTCGAAGGCGCGCATTGCCCATGACTAATGTGACCCAAACCTGCCAGTCTATACGGGTGACGGGAAATCTAAACTCGAATGCAATGTACAATCCACAAAATATCGATCCACCTGTCAATTTGCATGATTCGGAGAGGGACAGCGAGCTGGAGAAGTTTATTCGCAACAAGTATCAATACAAGAAGTTTATGAATATGCAAGGAAACAGCGGTCGGGGGGACCCAGCTCCATCATCGAGATCACGGTATCAATCCTCTGGCCTGCAATGGGAGAGCATGGAAGCTGGTCGAGAGAAGGCCCGAGAGCACTTGACAGTTTCGCCACCCCCTCGATCGAGCAGCACGGTTCACCCGCGAGCTGCCTCGCCAGCCCTGACGACGAAGAGCCCAGCGCCAGCCTCGATCTCTCCAGCACCGCCCACACCTTCTCCGTCCCTCCCTTCGACTTCTCCCCCTCCGAGGACGGCAGCAGCCACACAGCCTCCTTTACAGATGCTCACACCTTCTCCGCAACCTCCATTGCAGATGCTCGCCCCTTCCCCAAACCCGCCGCTCCAAATGCTCCCTTCATCGGCTGGATTATCAACACAGCCCATGGGCAATCTTATGATGGGTTATTCTTCTCCCTATTCAGGTCCAATGGCTTCGCCGTCTTATCCCATGGCTTCGGCGACACCAATGGCATTGCCCGGCTCCAACCCAGTGTGGCAGGATATGGCAGCCATTCAAAGTGGTCCTACAATGCCCGCATTCCAACCACTCATGCCTACCGGCGTATCATTGGTGCCACAGATGACAAATACTCTCAATCCGATGCAGGCCATGCATACTGGATGGAATGGCTCGGGAGGAGCGGTGCAGGGGGTTATGATGGGTTCGATGGCGCCGTCATCAATTGCGCCTGCATCAATGATGACCACTTCTTATCAAAATAACATGACGGGATTCCCCCAAGGAACAATGATGGGTGGCATGCAACCAATGTATACTCAGAACTCGTCCCAGTATTTGATGCAACAACAGCAACAGCAGCAGCAGCAACAACAACAACAGCAATTACAACCAGGTCAGCAAATGCTGTTCAATCCTGGGATGCAACAACAGTCAATAATGCAGCCATCACCGGTTGCAGGCATGAACCAAATGATGTGGATGCAAGGCGGCTATCCTGCCGGCCAGTGGCAAGGTTGACTGATTAGCTTATTCCTCTCTAGCATCTCGAGCTCTATTTTTATGAAGTCCTAATAAAAGGTTTACTGTTTGAAGACAGTATAATTTTGATAAGTCCAATTTACGGAACATTTATATGAAAAGAACGATGGTAATGAGGGTGGTAATACAACACGGAGTTCCTCCTTATATAAACAGAAATCTACGCATATGGTTTCGCAAAGTCGATCCCTCAGGGACTCGGTGGTAGGATTGGAGAATCAGATCCTGCATGCCTACCAGAGCGTACCCAAGGCGTCATCGGGGTCATTGGAGTCACGGGCAGAGTCAGTCCAGGTGACGGATACGGCGAAGAGGAAAACGCAGGTGAATGCGCGTCCTTGGGCAAGTTGGCCCCGAGGAAGACGTATTCGTCACGTGTGGACGTATCCACCATCTTGAACGAAGAATTTGCTTTCGGAGATGGTAGGGAGTGTGAGATAAGGTGTGTGGGCCTTTGGGCTCGCAACGAGCGCGTAATCGGCGGCTCGCGCAGAATAATAGTTTGCTTGCTGGATAACTTGATACTGGGAGGCGGGTTTGTCTCACTCCTGTGGACAATCGTCAGAGGTGGGGGCCTTCGTTGTTGATGCGACGCAGAACTTGGTGATGTGTCGGATGAAAGAGGCGGGGTTTGCAACGAGCCTGTGCTTGGCGTTTGTGGTGTATGAGGGCTGATAGCCGATGGAGAGGTCGCATACACCGTGTGTACAGACTTGCGCATGTTGACACCTACTCCTCCGGAAATCCTCCGAGGTCTCGGTGCAGTGTGTAACGGTGGCGTTGTCAAATGAGTCTCGTGACTCGATGAAACACTGTTGTTGCTGCTATGAGAAGAAGGTTGGTTGAGCGTGTTCGAACTTCTACTACGCCGGAGTTCACGGTCTTGTTGTTTTGAAGAGGGCGCTAGGCCGCTCTTTTCGAAATACCCCCAAAGAACGTCGTCTATTTCCGATCCATAGGTAGAAAATTCCGAGGCGGTAGGAGTAATGGGCAATGTCGATCTCCGCTTATCGGAGATGGGGATCGTTGGGTTGTTGAGATATACAGTTCGTATATTGCTGCTGTTACCTAGTCCTGGAGAACGACCGGCTTTTTCGGCCCCGGTGTCCTGGAAGGCTTCGACCTTCGCTTTGGCAGACTTGGGGCTAGAGGTGAGAATATTGGAGCCGGTGAAGTGACCGAGGGCAGGAACAGAGCCTTTTCGTTCGATTCTATAGCCATTGGGGTGCATAAGCGATGGTTTTGCATTTGTTTGAGCCCGTGGACGATTCCATGGAGCGGCAGAGCTGCTATTCTGGAGGGGCGATGCCACTATTGGGGACGGTGCAGCACTAAAGCTGCCGGTGATTATCGGGAGTGGCTGGCTTTGCATCTCTGGGGACGCGCCAGGGCTCTCTGGAATTGGTGCCCTAGGTGGGGGGCGAGGACTGGCCATTGGAGAAGATGATAAAGAGGGTGACATTGCGTGTATGCGGGGAGACGATTGCGAGTCATTGCGCTGCCTGTTGCTTCTTGCTGCGATGGCTTTTGGGACGGCTGAAACAAGGGATGGCAATGTGCTCGACAGCGGCGGTACAGAATGGATGACAGAAATGTCTGTAGGCATCGGTAATGACAGGGACGGCTTAGCATTGGTCTCCTCTGCCGAGCCGTTAGTAAGCGATGGCGATGGTCTATATACGGCCGCGTAGCGGTTTGCTGCACGCGGTGAAGGAGCAGATTGCTTTCCAAAGCTTCGTTGGGCCATGGGGGTAGAGGACAGATCCGTCAAGGAGGTACTGGTATTTAAAGGTCTGGTACTGTGCGAATCAGGGACCTTTTGTGCCTTGGCCGCTTGTTCAACCTGGGTGTCGGGAAGGCGAGCTGATCGCGCGTGCGGGTCGGCGTCGATCTGGCTAGTGCTCTGATTCGTTGTCGAATCTATGTCCGTTTTCTCAGGAGGGGGCTGCAATGGAAGAGAGGAAGAACGAGGCCTCGTGGGTCGGCGACTCGTCACATCATAAGTACAAGGGGTTCTTGCAACCACTGTAGTCTTGTTTGCCGGAATGGGAATGGACCTCTTTGTTAATCGAGAACGTTGTGGCCTAGGGTCGGTTGGAAGACCCTTGACGCGATCGCTTGTCTCATATAAAGAAACACTTGTTCGAGGTACGGGGTTGAGTTTAGGGGGCCTTGCGAAGGACGAAGAAGAGTTGTTGATCGGGGCCGACCCAGTGGTGATAGTCAACTCAAAGGTCGACGTGGAAGGCAAAGACGGAAATACGTATGACGCGGACGTAGAGTGAGTGTGAGATGTCTGCTGCTGCTGCGACGGTCGAGAGGACTGTTCCTGTGGCTGGAGGGCAGATTGGGGGTTCTGAGAACCGGTGGAAAGCTCTACGTTTGAATGCCCGTGGGCAGAGTCCCCAGAATGCGCTAGGTCTGAACTACTAGTGGATCGTTTCCGGCGTAGAAAGCCGAGCGAGGGAAATCGTCGAACTACAAAAGAAAAGAAAAAGCTTGGTTAGGTTTCACATAAGTAACGGGATGATCGAATTATATGGCGTCCACAGGCACCGCACCGCCCATGCAGAGTCTGGCATCAAAAAAGAAGCGTCGTCAAGAAAAAATAAAATATTACGCCCGAAAGGCGCTAGCTTCTGAATCAGGACCAACTCTCGGTTAAAGAAATAGAGAGACAAGGTTCGAGGTGCCATCAACTGCGTCACGGCTTGATGTCGGAGTGACAAAGTGACCCTGAGTGCGGTCAAGGGGCGGGGGCGGCGCACAGAAGCGGGACGCGGCTTGCATAGAGAAAAAGGAGAAGAATGTACGCGACGGTGAGGATGGCAAGATAGAGGACAAGACTTACGACTAGACGGCGCCGTGCTCCCCGTCACTGTCGCGTCCGCTGCTGTCTCATTAACACCGTCCGTTAACGACTCTTGGCTAGCTTTACGACGGAAGCGGAGGTTGTTCCATGACGATACGGGTGCAAGAGGACGTCCTCTATCTTGGCTCGCAGTTTGAGCTTTGTGCGCGTTGGGTCGAGGTCTGGTAAGTTTTGACATATCGTACAGAGGAGCACGCTCCTGTAATTCTTCGTGCCGTCGACTATCGAGCGCGGCCAAAGTGGTCTGGAGAGAAAAATGGTTAGAAGGAGGAAGGAAACAAGTCTAAGAGGTACGGGGCTTGTTGATGTACACCTCCCCACTTACATTGACATGAGCGGTCAAATCCCAATTAGGACTTGTTGCCTGGGCAATTCTCCTGTCTCCCCGATGATAATTACTCGACTTTCCGGATGAGCCAGTGGAGGGCCTGCTAAACCGCGTCGGCGCTGTACTCGGCCTCTCAAACGATCTTATCATTGCCTTCTAAAGAATGTCAATCGATACAAACAAAACATCCATAAAGAAACCCAAAGTCAGCATGAATTCCTGTTTCCAGGACCTTTGTACATACCGAACTGGAAGAAGGGAGGAAGCTGCGGGGGTACGATGCTTGATTCGACGCCGTCATTGGATGGACGACAAGAAACTCTAACGGAAATTATAAACAAAAAGGAAGGACGGGAAGTGGAACAAGTTTATGAGGGAGGACCGAAGAAAACCTCGGGACAAGGTCGTTGTCCTTTTTGACAAGGCCGAGCGGGAGGTCCCTTATTTAAAATCCTTCTCGAGCTGTCTACACGGTCATCTTATTGGTTCAATTTATCGGCAACCGTGGGAGGCACAGCCGTTGGTCGTCGCCATATGGGGCTGCCTGACTACGATTCCCAAGTGGCATCCTAGCCACGCTTAACTCGCCCCAGGCTTCAGAACGAAAACAAATTAATTCGTTCTAATGACCTATTTCCGGAAGGACAAGCACCGGTTCCGTTTCATTGCATGGGCATGGGCTTGGAAACTCAAAACCTCTAAAGACACAGGAAATCCGGTTTTCATTCATGGGAATTCTATAATCTCTAAAATTCTATAATCCACAACAGAATTGGTACGGTAGATATGGGATATTACAACATGGGTTAAACAAAAAAACAGAGTACTCCGGACATAACTTTGTCCAGAGGGGCCGCCCCGTGTCTGGCGCGGGAAACCTTCTCCCCCGGATTATAGACAGAACGGTCATGTAGCCACAAGGTCAGGCTTACTATCATCAAAAGAGGGTATAGAGATGTTCGAGACGGATGACAGAGCCGACGGCGTTTGGCCAGCGTCGATCCACGGCAGCATAAGCGACACGAACGACTGATCAGCATCCTGTCCACCAAGATGAGCTAAGAAGGGGTCCACACGGTCAACATCGGAGTCATCATAGAACGACGCCTCTCGGGCGTTTGTTGCCACCGGGAGATGACCCATGCTCCTCGCGACCACAGACGCATTGTATATGCGCCGATTCGGGGCTCTCAGATAAGCATTCCCCACGTGTCCTGCCGGTTGTTCGGGGACCGTGAGCCTATCTTGGGAAGAAGACGCTGATAAGGTCGTTGTGCGTCGGATGGGAGACGCAGCAGAGCTAGAAGGTGGGCTCGTACCTACGGTCGGTACGGGTACCTGCACCGCAGAACCAGACGTCATAACCGGTGCAGGATTGGCGCGTAGTGACTTTATCGGCATAAACGCCACTCGAGACTTGATGTCGTGTGCCAGGGGTGGTACTGGTGGCGCATGCTGTGGCATAGCGGGTAACGGTACAGGCAAACTTGACCGTCCACCGGCAGCGTTGACGGTGATAGAGGGCAGAGGAGGGAGTGGGGTTGTGGGTGACGGCATTGGCGCAGACGGCGCAAGTCCACCAGAACTACGGCGGGTGCCCGTCGACCGTCGTCGTGGCACAGGTTTCCCAATTACCAACTCCCCCAGCATCTCTGAATTTGCTGGGGTGATGGGTGCGGCTGAATGCGTCTCGTCGCTACCCGTATAGATCGACTCTTCGTCGATGGCAGGGCTCATAGGGCTCATGGGTGGAGGGGATACGGGCGATGCAGGATATCCCAGATCAATGGAAGAGCCAGCGAAAAAGGAAGAAGAGTCATCCCTGATAGACTTCGGAGCGGTCGACCGATTGCTACGCGTAAACGTTGTGCGCAGGGGTGCCAAAAGTGTTTCGCGCAGGGATTTGCGCGTATCGCGTGGGACAGGAGTATGAGAGGACACTTCAACTGTGGATTTGGAAGCCCACGAGCGTCGAAGGATGGAGGCGTTGGAGGCGGCTACCGATAAGGCGGGTAAGAGGCTGGTCGCGTGCAACAAAAGGAAAGAAAAAAGAGACTGACCATCATCTGATCCCAGAGAGGATTTGGAGGGCTTTGATTGGGAATATGTGCGACTCCTGCCGGCTGAGGTTCGTTTAGCTTCACGCTCTGCTCGGTACTCCTGCACTTTTCCCAGCTCATAATTCATGACGCGCTCAAACACGCCATCTTCTAGTACGTGGATAGCCACATTCCCCTGGCCTCCTCTACCGGTATAGGCAGCCTGAACCAAACTAGGTCAGAAGGGGGAGGTTTGCAGTACGTAATGGGGTTTCACCTTGTTACGGGGTATTTCGACTTCAATGATCTTCTTTGCGGTAGAAGCCTTTGTAGATACCTCGGTGACGTATGATTTCTCTTTCACTTTTCTGAAATTTCCCGAACCTCCTCTACCAGAGGCTTGCTATTGTTTCAGAGTGAGTACGAGTGGTGCGATAAGCTAGAACGCAAATGGACAGTGTACGTACAACTACTCTCTTTGGTTTAGGAGCTTTCACAGCTGGTGCTTTAGCAGGAGAAGACATGGTAAGATTGGGGGGTGAGAGGGAGGTTTACTCGCTTGGAACCTTAGGCGCGAGCTCTTTTTACAGAAAACAGGCGAAACGGAGATGAATGAATTGATTTAAATAGGATATCGGACCGCGGTGGGTTCTAATTCACTGGGCAGGTCTTGGAGAGATAAGTGCGATAAGCCACGCCGCCATTCATTCCTTACCCCGCGGCGCACGTAACCCGTCGATTTTTTCTCACTAATATTACCTGGATTTTCATTTTCATTTGCCAGTTGCACAAAACCCTGAATCAGAACTTTCACCCACTTTCATTGGGCGCGGTGGGCGCTGCAAGCCACTAGTTTTTGGCTGCGCGGGCGTGCGGCAGGGATCGCCTCGCCAAAATTGCAGCCCAGGCCCCGATACATCCGTACTTGGATTTAGCGTGCTTTTCGAAGAAGAAAAAAAGAAGAATATATTCTATCGCTCCAATAGATCGTCCCAATACAATTTTCGGGGTCGAGGTTTTTAGATATGTCATGTGTACAACAAAAAGATGCGAAAAGAAAATAGAGAAAACAGAAAACCTCCAGTGGGCTGAGGACGCCCTCGCATCCAATTCAATCCGGGCCCCCTCCACTAACTCAGATGAACGGTACGCCCTCACTCTTTCGCATAGCTTTGGGGTTGTGGCGTACGGTATTGGGTTTAAGAAGTTGATGATAAGGTGTAAATGGTGGTCCCTGAGGGTCGCCCTCGACAAGGCACGGATATCCGTCAAATCCACCATCATTTCGCCAATTATTAGCGGTGGTGGACACATCAACGTTGCTATATGAGCGGGGGATAGATGTCAATCCCCTATCTGCGATAGGAGGGCCCCTGGGTCCTCTCGGGGCACTACTGGGAAGGAGGTTTCCTTGAGGCCGGTCTAGACGGGGTGGACGATTAACAGGGGGCGCACACTGGCGAGGTGGCGAACACGAGCTGCTAGGCGTACGCAGACTCGAGTCGAAAAAGGTCGAACCGTGACTCGTGGATTCGATCGAACCAGAAGCGTTTAAGTTTGAAGGTGTGGAGGTGGTGGCGATCGCTGTCGGCTGCGGCTGCGGCTGCTGCTGCAAGGCCAAGGACGAAGAACGCTCGTTGTGGGTATGCGTGCTCGTAGAGGGCAATATATTCGGAAAGGGGGCGGTCTTGTAAATACCCGCGTTATCTATGGACGAGATACTGGCTCTGTCTGAAGTGCTGCCACCAATTACTCGTTTCTTCCAAGGTGTGAAAAACTTGCGCGAAATTCTCGATGCTGGTGTGGAAGAACGCGTTTCATGGTTGGATGAGGAAGTATTTGCAGAGCTTCCTGAGACAGACGTCGCAAATGTGGACATGCTAGCCGAGCGAAGACGGCTACGAGTGCTACCACGCAGAGAATCTAACCAAAGCAGTCAGTTCACTATGATAAGGGTCGGTTTGCAGGGAATGAATTCTAGCCCACACCAGCTACGGCCCGTCCTCGGAAGCGGTATGTAGACACTAACTCACCAGTTGTATCTCCTAACAAGATAGACCTCCCTCGTGCACGAGGTTCTTCTATCTTGATAGACTTCTCGGCTTCTTTCGTGGCCTTTGACTCCGCAATACGTGCACTTTCGTATTGCATCACTCGGTCAAAGACGCCTGGCTCCAAAACGTGATCGTAGCGATTTCCTCTTCCTCCACGACCGCCTGCGGTAGACTGCACAAGGATGTTAGGCTATGCACGACTCTTCTCGAAGGCGGCATGCACTCACCCGGTTACGTGCTGTTTCAATTTCGAGAACTTTCTTCTTTGGAATCAAGTCAGGGTCGATGATAACTTTCTTGGGTGCATCCTTGGACTTGGTATGATGGTTCCCAGCTCCACCCCGACCAGAGGACCACTGTAAACTTGATGAGCGTTACAACGTCCATAACGCTCGCCGACAAACGGAGACATACCACGACAGGTTTCACCTTGTCTTTTTTGTCCTTGTTCAGCATAGTGGGCGAGGGGAATAGTGGATATGGGATGATGCGGACCCCCCTTGGCCCAGGCCAGAATCCCAGGTATTTATGTAGGCGCCACAGACAGAAAGTTGGCGTGGCGACAATCCATTCCGAATGCGCATATCCCGCAAAACTGTAATACAAATGTGATATGGACTTTCTCGTGCGCCGTTGATAGGGCTATGCCCTCTTCTCTCTAGTTCATCACACGCGTACAGACGCGCCCATTGACAGGATGGTGGCTTGGGTGGCTGGTGTGAATAATGCGAGGCGGAGCTTGAATGCAGAAGTCAGCCCTGCACGAGCTCTATTAGCGGACATTTCGCTAAGCGGTGCGTGCGGGCAGCGGCAAGTAGCCTCCGCCGCCGTCCTCCTAGATTCACGCTTTTCACGCATAAATGACCGCCATGAATCCGACTAAGGTCATGACTGGGAATTAGCTCGGCGGCGGTTCTCATCCGTTGAAATAAGGCAGTGGGAAAACTATAAGCAAGGGTTTCTAATACTGTGTAATACAGAGTGAATAGATATATTATGTCGACCAGGCTCACCAGCACACGAGCACACATCAAACCGAGATCTCGCCGGAGAAAAAGGGATCAATCAAGAGCTGGTAATTGGGGACGGAGTGGAAGGGTCTGCCCCACCCAAGGGATCGTTGCCTCCGATCGGTGTCACAATGTAATAGCTGAAAAACTCCACTTTGAGGGTGATAGCTAATGCGGCATGGAGTATGAATATGATAATCACAAGAAGCCTGGTTGCCTTTGCCTCTGCCTGTCCAACAAAAGAATGATCAGTTGATTGATCAAAAGTCACTCGGAAGGGGTCGGCTGGACATACGTCCTACCGGAACAACAAACTGTGGGGATGGGAAGCAACAACGTACCGAGGCTAGGATGGGATACACGTTTGCCACGAGAAAGTAGCCCGACAGCCCGAATGCCACACCGACCAATGACCACCGAAGTATTGGAATAGGGATGACGCATAGAAGCTACAATGGAGGTGTCAGCGCGTGACCTCCAACTGACATTATCTTGATAGGAAAATCCTGGTGTGGGTGCCAGGATAGGACACGTGGGCATAATCAACTGACGCACCGATACGGGTCTGGTGAACTGTCAGCAAAGGATACCAATTGAGGAGACAAGGGGAATTTGCGTACATCCAGACAAACTGTCCATAACCGAACACGGCAACCGCCTCGACGAGGCTCCACTCTGATACTCCAAAGTATCGCAAGGCAGCCCAAAGCAAGACGGGTAAACCGAGACCATATGCATATACAAGCGACACAGCAATCGAGAGGAGCTTAAAGTCGTAATTGAATGGTGTCCCTGAGAGATAAGATGTGATGGAGGATGCGAGGGAAGAGAAGACAAAGAGTGAGAAGATGAGTGTACTGAGGGTCCAAAAGGGACCGTAGAGATCGGGATGTGGACTAGAGAAGAGTCAGATGCGTGTACTAGAGTCGGAAAAGGTGCGCACCTAAGATGTGTTGTGAGATAGTCCGTGGTCGTGGGTATCATCGTATAGTAGCAGCGCTTCAACACCTGTTCGTTTCCATTTAGAATGTCTGGATTCAGGGAAGCAAGTAACGAACTGTGGTCGTGTCCACATCAAAATAGGGCTGATAGTATTCGACATTCCAGAAGGAGCTACGATTCGGTTGATCCCGTATAAACCCTTGGAGATTGTTAAGCACAGGTTTCCTTCAATAATCCACGATAACAGACCTCTGCCAGTACTGGGTTCTGTAGACGCCTCGTTTCCCAGGAAAGCTATAATGTACGTGTCACAAGAGCTTTGATTATTAGGTAATTATAAGCATACACTTGAATTCCAAGTTGTTTTCGTCTCCTGGCCGCTGCAGTCATTCGTTCTCAGCTCGTTCAAATTCTATACGCAGGCCAAACTCACGTCGTCGGCCTCAATTGGTTGATAATTCGCCATTTTGCGTTCTCAGTCACGAACTTATGCCTGTCTTTAGGCTGTAACGAGTGTTCGGTGGCGGCCTCGAATGTCGTGGTAGATGTACAGGTGGCAGCTTCCTGGATCAGCCTAACCGTCCCGCCGATGCAGAGTGAAACAAAAAGATAATAAACCACATTTACTTCCACCAAGAGGCGCTTGCCGTGAGCATTGCCGATAACAGCCTCGGTCAGTAACGAGAAGGGCGCCTTTAGTATTCTCCATCGAATTGATTGTTTTGAAACATTTCCCAAGAATCGTAAGGCTATATCCGTCAAGCGTGTCAATACGCGGTCAGGGCATCTTCAGTGGCCGATCAGCATCCTCCCTCCTTGACCTCTCTCCTTGAGCCCTCATCGATGCCGACGCGACCTCATTCGATCTCCGAGCTCGCCCAGTTTGCAAAAGATGATAGTTTACCGTCTAGCAAAGGCATCAAGGACTGGCTACGAGTAGCGGATACCCTCCGGAAACAAGGCCAACAGGCTATTCACGATGGAGACATCCAAGCTGGCTTTCTTTATCTCGCAAGGAGCGCTACTTATATTCTGGAAAAGATTCCACATCATCCGGCTTATCATGACCTCAATCCAACCCAGATGAGCAACCTCAAGAACGTATGTCCCCCGGTTTCCTTCCCCCTTCATCCGTACGCTTATCAGTACTGATTCATGGTTGGTATTGCTGTTTAGAATGGCCACGATATCTTGCACAACTTGGAACAGCTCAAACCACGCTTGGCAGATGCATATGAGCAGTGGCGGGCCAAGGATCCGCGTAACGCGACCGCTCCTTCAGAGCTACAAGATGCCTATGGCGCATTTATTGCTCCCATAGTCGTCTCGAGGGCCGCCAAACGCTCCAATAGTTACCGAGAAGGACAACCCCAGGCTCGTGCTGCAGTCTCTCAGCAATACCCCATGAGCATCCATCCTACTCTTTCCATGAACGATCTTTCGCGGGACATGGGCAATGTACGCATAAATACTAGCCCGCAAGATCGCTACCCCCGTGTAGACCCCGCACGAAGAACACAAGATGACGTCGCAAGGCGTCAATGGGAAGAAGAGGCAGAACGAGCAAGAAGGCAAGATGAGGAAGCGCGAGCGCACAGGGCCCAGGAAGACGCGGCCAGGAGACAGTGGGACGTCGAAGAGGATATGAGACGCCGACAAAGAGAAGAACAAAGAGTTCAAGCTGAGCAAGATCGGGCTCAACAGGCTAGAAACGCAGCATTAAATGCTGCTAGGCAAGCTGCAGGCATTTCGGCTGACCGGTACTCGAACCAGAGTACCCGATACCGGGAGAGCTCAATCGCTTCCTCGGTCTCTTCACCTCCAATTTCGCGACACAACTCGGGGTACGATGCCGTTCCGCATCATCCACTTCAAGACCCGTTGTTAATGAGAAACGAAATACAAGAGACCAGTCCGCTCTGGCCAATCAACCATACGCCAACAGCGACTCGGTCCCAGCCACTCTACGCTCCTCAAATCGATACATCCTTTGCCAACGGATCTGTTCAATACCCGCAACTCATGTCGGCGCACCAACGTGCACAGGGCTACCAGCCCTCTGTCATGTTCCCCTCACCAGTGACTGTTAGAGGGGGCTCTTCCTCACTCTACAACATAGCCCTTCCGACCGCAGCTTCGAGCGTCCTAAACCCACCTCCCCGCTCGTCGAGCCATGGCCAACCAACTTATTCGCCCGCGCCACCTCCTCCATCCCATTACCCAACACAAGCCTCTCCTATCGCTGACTATCACTCTTATGAGGCTGCTCCTTCACGAGTACCGCCACGAACACTACCACAACCGGTGCCAGCGCCAGCGCCACCAGCACATAATACCCATCGACGCGGAAGTTCTATTCCTGAAGTGTCCCGAAATCCACTAGGAATGAGACCCATTGACATGCCTGTCGAGCTACTGGATCGCTTCTTGGGTGTTGCACGGCTTAACACTCTGCGAAAAGTAGAGACTTGCGGACTATTATTGGGCAAGGAACGCGGTGCTGGATTTACAATTAGCACGCTGCTTATTCCCGAGCAGCGCGGGACTCAAGATACATGTACCATGGAAAGTGAGGAGCTTGTGGTGGAGTTCTCAACGGACCGAGATTTGCTGACGCTCGGATGGGTGAGTATATGCAGTGTTGTTTGATTGGGAGTATGCTGATGCGCCTATTATAGATACATACACATCCGACTCAGTCCTGTAAGTCGTCCAAGCGAAACCGACATGCATTATTTACCTTGTCACAGGCTTCATGTCATCATTGGACCTACATACACATTCTGCATATCAGAGTACATTGAAGGAAGCGATTGCCATTGTTTGCGCGCCTACTTCAGATCCCAAGTCAGTCTTATGAACATTTACTTACACTGTACTGATACTACACCAGATTCGGTATCTTCCGCCTGACAGACCCGCCAGGGTTAGATACAATCATGAATTGCAGGATAAAAGAGACTTTTCACCCGCATCCAGAACATTTGGCAATATACACCGTATGCATTCACACTCACCTGCGTCTTCCTTTTCTCATTCTTGAACCTCTAGGACTGCGATGGCTCGCATGTACGGCTAGTAGCAGGCATGCATCTCGAAATTGTTGACCTACGTAGAGGCCAAGATTTCTCCTCGAGTGAGGGGACTCGAGGCGTCTGAGGACGCTTAACTTATCAAGGAGGTTGCTCCAAGTTATCACAATCCATATTTATTGCACTTGTGCATCTCTCTACTATTTGTGCATGAAAAAAACAATATCGTGATCTCTACCTAGAATGCCCCCGTATCGTCTGTGACTCCCTCTGGTAGCTGTGGTGTTAGTTGAGTGAGACGTGTGGTGGCCACTCCGGTTCGGAGTTCAAAAAAACCTTGGAACCTTTCCCTTCCTCGACCAGTGATCGACTCTCTCGTGAGGTCTTTAGAAAGAATAAATATTAAAATCATCAAGTCGCTCTAAATATGGATGAAGACCGCGGAAAAGCCTGGCCACTCGCTGACGCCGTCTTAGTCGATAAGGTGCCTCCCCTCCAATCTGGCAAATAGAAACAATCTGATACGATACGATTACTCGTAAATTTTCAGATTCTGGATCTCGTGCAGCAGGCGTCTAACTACAAGCAGCTCAAAAAGGGTGCAAATGAGGGTAAGCCGCTTTTGATCCACACGGCAATTATGGGGTCTAATATGTATTTCATCAGCCACCAAGACGTTGAATCGTGGTATTGCGGAATTCATTGTCCTCACCGCGGACACGGAGCCAATTGAAATTTTGATGCACCTGCCACTTTTGTGCGAAGACAAGGTGGGGAAGATCTTCCTAGCGTGTGGGTGACCCTATTGATGGCATCCACAGAACGTGCCGTACATTTTTGTTCCATCAAAAGCGGCACTTGGACGTGCTTGTAATGTCACTCGCCCGGTTATTGCTGCGAGCGTCACGACTAGCGAAGCACAGGAGCTTGCGAGCCAAATCAGGACCATTAAGAACTTGATTGAAAAGGCCATGATCTAAATTACGAAATGTCGTTAAGTGCGAATAACAAGTATCTTTTTTTCATCAAGCTTGCTTCGAATTTTGACCGTTATGATTGGGGATACTCGGCTCCTAGTGTTTTGGGTTAAGAGTGACCATAGGTGATCATTCATCTCATTTTCATGTGCTAGCTGGATCATTACAGGGACTCCTTCCCAAGAGAAGCATCATCCTTTGCCGCTACCTTTTCAATTACCTGTTTTACCAGTTCATAGTCAGGTTTTTCAACTTCAATCACTCTCCTGGGCATATTTAATATTCCCTTGAACTCTTCTGGAAGGACTTGTTGCTCGAAATTGAATGAAGGTGCACCCTGAAGAGCGCTAGTGACTGCTTCTGAAAACTTGGCCGGGTGTGCCGTGGAGAGAACTATCTGAACAACATACGGGGCATTCGTCTGGGCGAAAACCTTAGCCGCATGGAGTCCCACTGCGGTATGCGGGTCTGCGATGTAAGAAGGGGTTGAAGCTGATTCTGGCTGATAAAATGATTTGATGGTTTCCAATGTCTGTCATCACAATGATGATGAGATTTAACTTCATTCCTCTAGATTATCACGTACCTCCTCGTTGGATACTCGCTCGGCCACAAAGTCTTTCCTTGCCTGCTCGAACACGGCTACTGGCATTGGAACTTTGCCGTTTGCTTTCATTTGACCCATCCAGGTATTTACCGTCGCGCAGGCTGCTTGCCTATCACCATCTGTTCTCCCCTCGGAACTCGACTCATCGGCCAAGTACCACAACAGACGTTCAAAGTTGCTCGAAACGACAATGTCCATTGCCGGGCTGCATGTTTCCACCACGCCATTCTTGCCCTTAGTATACTCGCCGTTTTTCCAGAATCGCGCGAGGATGTCGTTCTCGTTCGTAGCGATCGCTAATTGTTCCGTTGGGAGTCCCATCCGCTTTGCATAAAAGCCAGCGAGCACGTCGCCAAAGTTGCCCGTTGGGACAACGAACTGGATTGCCTTGCCACCGTCCAAAATCCCGTTTCGTTTGGCTTGGAAGTAGGCGGAGAAGTAATATACAATCTGGGCAAGGATTCGTGCCCAATTGATACTGTTTACTGCCCCCAACTTCCATTTGGAGTTGAAAGCTTTGTCTCCGAAGCAGGTCTTGACAATGTCTTGGCAGTCATCAAACGTTCCATGGACGGCCAAATTATGGACGTTAGCGTCGGCTACTGTGGTCATTTGTGCTTCTTGTATAGGTGAGACACGTCCGTATGGGTGTAAAATGATGATGGAGATGTTTGCTTTGCTTCGTAGGCCGTATATGGCGGCTGATCCCGTGTCTCCCGAGGTCGCACCCAGGATAGTAAGCCTCTGTGGCTTCTCTCCGGGATTTGTTTTGGCGACTACGTTTCGTCGCAAAAGGAAATACTCAAAGAGGTTCCCTAAAAACTGTAGAGCCACGTCCTTGAAAGCATATGTCGGGCCATGAAACAACTCCAATATGTGTAACTTGTCATTGATTTTGTGTAACGGTGTCACTTGAGGGTCCCGAAAGGTTGAGTATGACCTGTTGATGATATCTTTCAAAGACCCGGGAGGGATCTCGCTGTCGGGGATGTAAAGTGAAAGGACCGCGTATGAAAGTTCGCTGAATGTGAAATCTTTCCATAAGTTCTCCCAGTTTTCTGGTAGTTTTGGGATTTGTGTTGGTATGTAGAGACCTCCGTCGGGAGCCAGCCCACGGATGACTGTCTGGGGAGGGATCAGATAATGCGATCAGAAAACGAAATCAGTTTCTCACCTCTTCAAATGATAGAATTTCAGGATCTCCTCTTGTTGAAAAGTATTTCATGGTAGAGTCAGCGTTGAGGCGATTTCTCGGCCGACAAGCAGCCACTTGCAATGCGACAAAAGCTGTATCGCGTAAACCACGTGACTATCGATTATCGAGTGCTTCATAATTCAGTCTTCGTGCGCTGGCTTTCTCGGCGGTTTATAGTTTGCCACCCACCACCAATTAGTATTCTAGCTCTTACCACAACCATCACTCACTATCGCCGACATGAACAGATCGGGACCCACCATCTCTGTAGAGGTCAAAATGACCCCAGAGCAATTCCACAAGCGTAAAGTTGCGCTCATATCCGGTGGGTAAAGTGACCATGCTGTCGAATCCCTTCTCACTGCCAGCGAAGGAATCACCGGTCAGGATGGATCTTACTTGTGAGTGATCTTTAAGCATGCCATGTACTCGTTCTGATACTTGTTCAAGGACCGAGCTACTTCTGGAGAAGGGTTACGAGGTCCATGGAATCATTCGACGGTCCTCCAGTTTCAACACTGGACGGTTGCAACACCTGTACGAAGACCAACACGAACGTCTGTTACACCCTGGAGCTTGTAACAAACAGATCCTTATAATTTCGTCTAGGCCCAACCAAGTTTCACCTTCATTATGGAGACCTAAGCGATAGCACCAATCTCGTCTATATTATTGCGCAAGTCCAGCCTTCGGAGATTTATAACCTCGGAGCTCAAAGCCACGTCAAAGTATCGTTCGAAATGGCCGAGTACACGGTATGAGCGCTTTGGCCAATATTGCCACCGTCCCTCTCATATATATAAAATGACAGGGCGACGTTGACGGGCTCGGCACCCTTCGGCTATTGGACGCAATTCGAACATGTGGACTAGAACAATTTGTGCGCTTCTACCAAGCATCTACTTCGGAACTGTATGGCAAGGTTGTCGAGACCCCGCAATCCGAGACCACTCCATTTTATCCGCGATCCCCTTATGGTGTTGCAAAACTCTATGCATTCTGGATCACGGTAAACTATCGGGAAGCATATGGCATGTATGCCTGCAACGGGATTCTATTCAATCACGAAAGCCCTCGACGGGGAAGAACCTTTGTGACACGAAAAATTTCTCGAGCAGTAGCAGATATCAGTTTGGGAAAGCAAAGCTGCCTGTACCTCGGAAACCTTGACGCAAAACGTGATTGGGGCCATGGTGAGTACTCAAGTAACCTATAACAAGATATTCACACTTTTTCAGCACGAGACTATGTGGAGGGAATGTGGCGCATGCTCCAGCAAGAGCAAGCGGAAGACTTTGTTCTTGCCACTGGTGAGACGCATCCAGTCCGCGAGTACGTAGAAAAGGCATTTGCATGCGTCGGAGTGAAATTGAGGTACGGTTTAACTACTTTGTGTTGCTAATATGGATTACTGACACGGTGTAGATGGGAAGGCACTGGGGTTGACGAAGAAGGTCTTGATGAGAAATCTGGTAGGGTGCTTGTTAAAGTCGATCCCCGCTACTTCCGACCTGCAGAAGTCGAGTAAGTAAACCTGTGCCTTGTTTCTGGTGCGTACCTGATATCCCGCCAGCTTGCTTCTTGGGAATCCAGCCAAGGCGGAGAAGAAACTCGGGTGGAAGCGAATAGTCGACTTTGACAACTTGGTGAAAGAGATGGTAGAAGCCGATCTTGAAGCGTCCAAAGGACTCGTGGAAGATCGTAACTAGTCCCGGTATCGCGTAATTCCCGCATGTGACGGTCAAAATTGAACCGGATCTCCCTAGCATATCATGTATTCGGAGTCCATTTTACATCCTCGGATCATGAGAACGAGTCATTGAGTTTGGACGCAGTAAACTTGGATTAAAGTCGAGCTTGGCCCTCAATTTGTACCTGCCACCTTGCCCCCCGACCCACTGATTTCATATCATGTCTCGCATTCTCGTCACAGGAGGTTCTGGTCTCGTTGGAAAGGCAATCAAACATGTCGTAGAAACAGAACCGGAGGGTTCACCGTTTGCCAAACGAGCTGGAGAGGAGTGGATTTTCGCATCGTCCTCCGAGGCAGACTTGAGGTTAGTCTAGAGAAATTCCACGTACCATATAACTGTGAAACGACCGTAATTTAGGGACCCTGTGGCTACTGAAGCCTTATTTGACAAATACAAGCCAACTCATGTCATCCATCTCGCTGCTTTGGGTGGGTATCTATTGCAGATCTCTCAAAATAGGACTGATGAATGGTGATTTACCAGTCGGAGGATTGTTCAAGAATATGAAGTACAAGGTGTGAAGGGCCTATGGACTCGTAGAGAGGAACTGACGCTTTCCAGCTCACCTTCCTTCGGGACAATAGTTTAATCAACGATAACGTCCTCCGATCTTCGTATACTCACCAGACTTCGAAAGTCATCTCCTGTCTCTCGACCTGTGTATTCCCGGACAAGGTAGAATACCCTCTGAACGAGGAGAAGATTCACATCGGGCCACCTCACGACAGTAACTTTGGGTATGCACACGCCAAAAGAATGGTGGATGTCATGAATCAGTATGCCATGCATTAAAAATCCCATACTCGCTATTGACGCCTGCAGTGCATACAAGGAAGAATTCGGCTGCAACTTTACCAGTGCAATTCCCACCAACGTGTTCGGTCCATATGACAATTTGTCAGTATATGATAACCGAACGCGCCAATTGACCCAATGACCCGTTTCCAGTGATTTAGAGGATTCTCACGTTATCCCTGGTCTCATTCACAAATGTGTTCTTGCAAAGAGTATGAAACTCTGTTTTCACTTCTTCAAGTTCTGACCACCTTCAGAAAATGGCACTCCCTTCGTCGTAGCGGGCACCGGCAAGCCATTAAGACAGTTCATATATTCGTATGACCTAGCCAAGCTCTTCATTTGGATGCTCAGAAACTATGACGACGTTGAGCCTGTCATTTTGTCCGGTCAGCAGCTTCCAACTCTTTACGTACTTGCATATATTGACGGGACCGATAGTCGGCGAGGATGAAGAAGTGAGCATCAAGCAGGTGGCCGATGCAATCGTCAAAGCTGTCGGGTTCGAAGGAAACTATTCCGTGAGTAATACACTTTGGATTGAAATGCTTCGAGCTAAACCTTCATTCAGTTTGATACCACACGTGCGGATGGCCAATTCCGAAAGCCAGCATCAAATGCAAAACTACTTGGCCTTGTCGGCAAGTTTGAGTTTACGCCTTTTGATCAAGCACTGGACGAGACCGTCAAGTGGTTCGTCACAAACTACGATAATGCGCGAACTGGCAGCAAAAAATAAGTGGTTGTAATATCGGTAGAATGACACAATTGTGGTCTTGCTGTGCAAATCTACATGATTCGACCAGGTACAGATTACTCGTTAGAGAGCCACTCTAAAGTACGGTAACATACCACTGTGGTCACAATAGCTACAATGGGCTTCAAGAAAGAGGGAAATACAGGTGGGAGTGAGGGTATTCCAAGAAAGTATAGTGGCCAACCGTGACTCAGAATGTCATCATTAGATGCTTTCGAGGTTTGGCGCGATGTAACTGGGGTGGACCTATCCCCTGTCATTAGAGTGCACTGGGTGAGGCCGGTGCTGCACTGAAGTGAGAGATTCAAGTGAACGTTTCTTCGCTTTCTCCTTGTATTCTACAGCCGCGTACCATGCACCCCCACCCAACGTGAGAACAATGCCAACCATGTTCATTGGAGTGATGACAAGATTGAAGATGAAGACTGCGAGAAGAACGGTAAGGACTTGCTTGACATTCGCTGCAGAGTAATGAGGTCAGACTTTTGCCCACACGAGTAGGGATAACCCACCAGCAACGGATATAGATAGCGGTCCAGATTTCTTATTCGCCGTAAAGCTCACGACGTTCAACCCAAATGCAATCATGCCGTTGATGCACAAAGCGAAGAGTCTCCTCGAGTCCATATGAGTGGCGCCAAACCTGCTTACCCCATCCAGTTCACCGCTTGCCCATCCATAAATAACACACTGAATGAAAGCAAGAGGACTCATGCGACCAAGAAGATCTAGTGGATGCAGCTTGAGTCCTGAGCCTGGCATGGTCATTCTTCCGGTCCCTCGTGCAGTCGACTTGTCGTCCACTATCGAGCGCCGCTTTGGGTTTCCGTTTTGTAGGAGATTGGTAACAATGGTCTTGAGGGACGCAAGAAAGGTTCCAAAAAGCGTGAGTATCAGTCCCCAGTAGGTGAAATAGTAGTCGCCATATGTCGTGAACCCAACGCCAGCGACAACGGGGAGGAGAGAGAAGATCTTGACTCTGGACGCTGTCGCACCCATTATGAAATAGGCCAGCATAATGGTGAACAGTGGTGATGCAGCACGGACCACCTGGTGAAACTATAACGAATGGATTAGTATTCAATATTGGGCTAATAAGCAGAATCGACTCACTGGGATCGTCACAAGCTGCAGTGAGAGGTTTGAAACCGCAATATTGACAGCATATAGGACGCTGAAACCGAGCAGAGTGACACTCTGTCGCGCTGTAAGTCGTGCCGGAACCTATTGGGCTATTAGGCAGGAGTATAGGATATAAATACCCATTCCTCACATAAAACCCATACTCGTGCAAGGTATAGCACCCAATCGAACCCCAGAGAGCGTGCATCGCAGTGAGAGTGTAAGGAAACGGAAATGTCACCAAAACCATCTTGTTATAGAGAGTTAAGCCAAGGTTGAAGAGAAAATAGAGGGCCAGCCAAAACGGCTCAGACTGCCCGAACGCCACAAGGCGCACTGAGAGCCTGTGCCAGGAGCCTCGGCGTGACATCCTCGCGCTCTGTAATCTTCCAATGTGGAGGGGAAGGTCATCACTGTTGTTGTGGGATCGGTGAGGCGGAGGCGACATAGAAGTGGCTGGGGATATCTCGTTGTGCTCGATAGCAGATGCATGAGCTGGTGGTACTCTTGAGTTCCAAGGGTCTATGAAGGTTACATTTCCAGGAGACTTGACGTCGTGAAGATAATAGGGTGGCGGGTCGGACGCCGACTCGCGTCGTTCATTACCGAGAGGTGTAGTGCTGGGATTGCGTCGCGACCAGGATGGTTTAGATGACAAATCCATGGGTTGACGAGACAAGTGAGAAGGAATGGATGTTGCTGGCTGTGGATACCACTTGAGAGGTAAGTCCGGTGGCGTATCAGGACAATGCAGCTCGGGACTTGATTCAGGTTCTTGTACGACTCTATATGCGACATCGCTCATAAGTATATGCAAAAAGTAGATTGGGGAAGGACGATTGGGTGGCAACTGGAAGTTCATTGCTTGAGCCGCAAAGGAGTAGGATGCTCGTTGGGGCAATGAATTTGCACCGCAGTGGCTCTATTATATGCCATAGAATGCAAAAATCGTGTCTGTAGCAGGAGAGAATACTCACCGCTGGCTCATTCCACTTGTGAACCCCAAAGCTTGCGAACGGCAGAGCGACGTAGGCTTCACGATACTTTCTAGTTTATTATGGGTCAAATCAAAACGAATGGTCTAGTTTGGGGAAATAGTGAGAAATGTGGTCGATGGCTGGCATGGCCAAACAGGCTTACAACTTGGATGGCACATCGACCAGCGATTACTGAAATAGAGGATTCCGATGAAGAAGGGATTATTAACCGTCCAGTAGCTCAGCAAGGTATTTTATCATTTTTGTTCACCGCGTCATGGCGAGTAATAAGCTTCAAGTAGGGAATAGCCAAGGATCTCGAAATTACCAAAGGATACCTTTATTCGCTCCTCCAGAAGGACACAATGAAGAGGAGAGTGATGATTCCACACTGAGCGAAGAGGAGATGAACGACGAGTATCAACAGCCGCAAGGAACATCGGCTGGGCCATCACGGGGACATACCCTTGCACACATTCTCAACGATGTAGCCGCGAGTTCATCTATCTCTGCCCAAACGCGGACACGTCAGAGCAACGCCGTTTCGGGACTTTCTAGCAATCATGACCCACAGCGAGATGAGGAATTACGCGCCGTGCTAGGGCTTGGATCCTACAAACCCGTGGATCCATTCAATGTCGAGATGGCCGACGACACTCTTGATGAAGCCAGTGCTCATTCGCAATCGTCGCCCAATGCACTTGCAGCAAATGAACGGCCAAAAATTTCCGAATACCAGTGCCCAATCTGCTTCAGCCCTCCTTCGCATGCATGCTTAACGCAATGTGGACACGTTATGTGTGCGAACTGTCTTTTTTCATCCGTTCGTGCCGCACGGGAGCGACATGTGCGTCTCTATGGTCGAGGTGCAGGTCCAGACGGTGAGGGCAAGGTTTCGAGATGTCCAGTGTGCCGGGCAATAATGAAAGGGTGGGATGGAAAAGGCGCGGGCGTGATAGGATTGAAGCTGGAAATGAAAGGAAAGGAAGCAAATTCGGATATTGTGATGCCATTTTGAAAGCGTCAGTGGTGAGAAGGCGGGCGACCAAGCCAACCACTGCGATTCCAATCATTGATATTTACCTATAGACATGAAGGCTTCCGTCTGTGATATTTGAGGCTAATACACAGTCTTTCTCTCCTCATCATGGGAATGGGCGCCCATGGGACGCCATCGACCGCCCACGCACTGCGCCCTCGAATATGAAAGCGCCTCTGTGGTGAGATTTTTCACCGTGAAAATACTTGAAAGCTTCTAGTTTGGCGGGCGGTTTACATTTCGCGATCTGTGCGCCAGGCACACTCGAGTATTGTTTTCTATTTTTAAATCATGGGTAGCAGTGCAACGGCCGGCTATCTATTGTCACTTTCGACAAGGCCTCCATTAATTTGACAGATCGTGAGACAGCACTAGCAATGGGCAATCATCCCAAAAAGGGCCCAAGTCTGCTGATCATCAACACTTCTCGGTTTCTTTCCCCCGCTTCCGTCCCCAAAGTCTCTCTCTAAATCCCCTCCCTAATCCTTTACACTCGTTTACTCGTCTTCAGTATGTCTCTTACGGCTGCATTACTTGCTGCCACGCTCTTCTTGGGGGTCTCCGCTCAGACCCCGTTTTACACGGGAGAGGTGTACCTCCAACCGGGTAACAACTCGAACAAGTGCTACCAAACCTCAAACTATAATGGTGCTCCTGTTGTAATTGCCGACTGTGATACTAGTGGTAATAGCGCAGACCAAAAATGGACCTTCTCCGGTGGCTCTGTCAAGATTTACAACGGCCAAAAATGCCTGGTATGTCCTGTGCAAATGGAATATAAAATGCTGATAGATGAGATAGGATGTCACGGATGGAAATACTGCCGATGGCACTAAGCTCCAGGTGAGTTGATGTTCTTACTTAATCTTTGACTCGTTTCTGAGACTGTGACCTTATAGGTTTGGGACTGTATGTTGATACACTGCATATTTGTCTCCACGCTAATTGATCATAGGCTATCCCAACAGTGTGAACCAGCAGGTATGTCCCTTCCAGACTTGGAGCGCTCCATCACTGACCCAAGTAAAAGTTCTATTTCACTAGAGACTATCACCTCGCATGGACCAATCACGGGAAATGCGTGGACCTCACTGATGGTAAGCTTAGGTGGGCAGCCTCCTAGATATCCACTGACACTGTACAGGATCTATGGCAAACGGTAATAAGATCCAGTTGTGGTCTTGCTCCGGCACCAACCCCAACCAAAGAGTCAATACAGGGTAAATGAATTGCTCATGGTTATGGCAACTTACTAATTGAGGGCAGGTACATGTTCAACAAACAGCCGACCAAGAGCCAGAACGGTCAAACCGGAACGAACGCCTGTGGAACCGGATCGTCGGATAGTTCCAACTGCCAAACCCTCGGTATGCATTATTTATCGCCGTTTGGATCATTTGACTGACATGCACCAAAAGTTATCAACTCCATTGATGATTTCTGTCTTTGGGGACCACCTACAACTGCCACCATCGGAGATAGTGAAGCTTATGAAGTCGCTTATTGCACCAAGGGTGGACACGGAACGCGTGTGATGCCCCAGGGAACCCTCAAGGGGGTTCATTTCGTCAAGACTCCAGACTACGTGTAAGTGAATACGCACGGGTGACTTCTTGTTCTAAAAACGTTGCTATCATATAGCCAAGTCACTGGAGTCGGCGACTTTACCAAGATCCACGTCAAGGCCAGGGACGATGGAGGTGAACTAGACAACCACGGTGCCGATGTAAGTGAGGAATCTCTCTTTTTCATTCTTTACTGACCTGAATTAAGGGAAATGGAAATCCTGCTGGAGGTCTTGTCTACGGAACTCCCTTCTCGAGCTCTGGTGTCCCAGCACAGTTCCATGGTGAGTAAACGATGGTCCTAGCGAGCACAATCTAACAATAACATGGAATAGAATGGACAAACTTCATGTCTGCCACCGAATTTTGCATTCGTGCTTGCACCGGTCCTAACGCCGCCAACAACTGCAACCACATCTACGACGTGATGGGGGTAGGTTCCCTCCTTTTGTCCATCGTATTATCATCATCTAACCTATTTCTAGTGCACCTTCAACATGCCTGCGTCGTACAGCGCAAACGTGTTCGAGTCTTGCCAGGGAGACGATTCGCTCCCTGTGGGTATCTACACCAACGGCAATTCGGTATCAACTTGGTACCAAGGAGTTAATCCCACTCCTTCCGCACACCCTATCCCGTCTAGCTCCAACTGTGTGACCACCGCCACCGTGGGCTACGGCAATTAATCAACGACGGGAGTTTCCGAGTAACTCCGCTCAAAGAAAGCTATTTATTCCTGTCTGAAACACGGACCTTGCATCTGTACTGAACAGATCTCTTCCACTCATTTTACCTCACATTCGCTTGTCATACGGACACATATCGTAGTATGTCAATACATTGTAATCTTCCACTTAGCTTGGTTATTCGTATCGTAAGGGCATTTGGGTATGAATAAAGACCACACAGTTACAAGAAAGGGGTCTAGGTGAGGTATACAGTGGTACTATGTCGTCTATCAAGGCAATTATGCACGGGTACGCTACAAGGAGGGCAGTCACGGCCAAGACAAAGGTGCAGGTCATACAAAAATTTTGGCCAGTCGTACAACAAGATATAGGTGAATAAGTGATAAGGCTCTTACTGCGGACCAAACGTCAGCCCGCCGAAAGGCTAATAGGGATTGGACTGGCTCACCCTCAGTCTAACGGGCACAAACTGCAGTAAGAGCACTGACAAAAAGACTCATCACGACCAATCCGGAGATGAGCGCCGCGATTCGACAACGGTGAACCCATCGACTTTGTGCCAGGTCCACGCTAATCTCGTCGGCAGCGCGATGTAGGGCTCCGTTTTCGCCGTACCCATGACCATACGTGTAACCAGCATAGCCACGAATCCCAGCCCTAGAGCCCGACCAGACGGCACGGGAAGAGCGAATGTGAGGCAGGACAACCATGGATTCGGCATCACCATCGGCATGAGCAGATCCGGAATGCGCGCTTTTGATTTCAACATGCGGGTTTGCGCTTTCTGTCAAGATGGCGTTTGGCTCCCTTGTGGTCGGAGCGTCCCCAAGTAGGCGGCTTGCATTGCTGGTCGTGGCAGTCCTTCTTCCAACCTCGAACGAAGAGGAGGTGAGGCCAGAAGATGATGCGTTATGTTGATTCTGGCCTTGTTCACCCCCCTGGCGTCTTCCTGGCTCGGCACGTTCCATGCGTTCGATTCTCTCCAGCAACTCATCACCGTGAGCACTCCTTCCCCCTGTGTAGCCCGCCTTCTCGATATGCACACGTTTGTCGACCCATACTCTCAACTGGCTCTTCTCTCCGACCTCTTTCCGGTCTGCTGAAGTCAGAGTCGAGGTCGAGGTCAGGTACCAGCCACCCAATAGCCACGTTTGGGGACCTGTGATAAATCCGAGATGAAAGAGGGACTCTGCAGGATCGACAAACGTAAAGATGCGCACAAGGCGAACGCGCGTTTTCTGTAGCAGTCCGAGGAAGAAGGCAACGGAGAGATACGACGCGAACGTGTACGCCTGGGCTTGATGGGTCGGTGCAGAGGGTGGGTCGGGGACAGTAGGGAGATACGAGGCGCCGTGCGTGCGTGGGGTGATGATGCGTACTGCTCTGCGCCTCTCCTTGTAGTTCTCTACTTCGGATGCACGCGGAAAAACGATAGAGTTCTTTGTAGCAAGTTGAGCCGGTTCAGGGTGTGGCAGATCAGGCACAGGCTGTTCCACTTGTGGCGGATTCTTGGGTTGGCTACAAGCGGAGTGAGAACGGGAAGGTGAGCGGGAGCGAGAGATTGTATTCCTAGAGTGTGGTCGAGATCGTGGACGAATGTCGACCAAAGGCAGAGGTGCCGGTGGTCCGAGGCCGTTGAAAGAAGCGGTATAGAACTGGACAGGAGAGGGAGAAGGTGTACGAGGTTTACGCTCTCGTGGTGTTCCCACTCTTGTCATTGCTTCTATCGGACGAGGGTTTGAAATGACGGGTCTAGGCTCTTGCGGCAGTGGGAGCGCTAAAAGATGGTCAGTTATCTATCGGAATCAGAAAACAAAACGTACGTGGACGCGAAGCAATACTAGCGGCAATCGTAGAAAATACACGAGACGTCATTCGTTGCAGCCTTTGGATCGGAGAAAAATGATGAGGCCCGTTTTCGTTTCCAGTGTGGCCCTCGCTCGCATCGGCCGTGACGAGTGCAGAATCCGGTGGAACATCATTCAGAGATACTTGAATGAATTCATCGTATAGTGCTTGAGGTGGATTGCCATCGGGGAACCGATATCTCAACGAATCCATGAGCGACGACTTGAACGCCTTGCGCTGGGGCTTTTCATGTTGAGATTGCTCTTTAGAGTCAGGAGGATATTGATGTGATGCTTCGGAAGGATTTGGGAGAAGTGCAGATGATGGGGACAAAAAGGAGTGGCTTGTCGTAGTTGGCAGTGAAATATGACAGGGAGCAAGCGCAAGAGATACATCAGAATTGTCCATAATTATTAGGAAAAAGGGCTGCGACGCGACTGACGTAGGGGGAGGGGAAGGGTCCAAGTCGCGTCGGGACACGTTAAATAAAACTCCGCTCGTCATGTAAATATCTTCAAAGGGCGAATTAGAAGTATTGGGTCATTTCAGAACATTCTCGTATCTGATTACGATGTGCTTGGCTCGTCTGGTATTCTTGGACCCGTCCTCGATGAGCGACAGTGAACAACGAGCGGCCTGGAAGCTGACAGCCCGTAGAGGAAGATCAGCTATACCTACAAATACTCAAAACTCGGAGCGTAGCCCAAGCAAACTCGCTCGGCTTTTTCGCCCAAACCCTCTACCTTCTTCGTCACCCCCAGAGCCTTCTTCTCCCGAGACAGCTGATCTTTCCAGTCGTAGAAACGCAGTTATTCTCGACGTTGACCCAGAACAGCTCAGACAGCTCAGGCCACCCAGCATAACATCGAGCACAGGCAGCATATCCACCTCTCGGTTCTCCCTTGTTTTGCCACCTTCTCCTCCTCCAGACAGTCTTAAATATTCCTTTCAACCTTTGGCAGGTCAACACGACTTGCTTTCACGTTCGGGCAGCAAACGATTCTTGTCAAAGAAGTTTAGAGGCCCTCCAACACGCCTCTTTAGCCTCCGTAGAAAACAGAGGAGTGTCTCTTACGAATCTGCTCTGGACGGTGAACCACTCGACGGCGAGGAAGGCGAACTCATCGACGACGAAGCCTGCTTCATTGACGCGTTCAAAACCAGAGGAATGGGTGTGTCCCCAATGTCATTATTCATGTTTTGGAAAGATTCTCTAAAAATTTCTCAGATTTGTTAAGGAAGCTTCCGGATGAATTGTCCATTTACATCCTTCTCTGTCTCGACATGCCCGAGATTCTCTCTTGTCTACGCGTTTCCAGGCATTGGAACCGTATAGCAAGTGACCACCAGATCTGGCGAGGATTTTATTATCGCGCTGGATTCTCCATAGACGCGCGGGCCGCCCAGGAGGCCCAAGCTCATGCACAACAAATCGCTCTCCAATCCGCCCATCAATCGATGGGCTCCCCAAGCGCCCCAAGCATATCTACACCCCCCTCTTCACCAATGGCAAGACTAGCATACTATTTACCTTCATACCCTGCATCCTTGCGCACCTCGCGCTCCACAACATCCTCGAATCCCGATGGCGAGGCGCACCTCCGACGTGCCAGTGCAGCAAGCAACTGGAGCGCTACCAGCTTCAATGGCAATATTACCCGAACCGGGAATTTACATGGCCTCGCCCCACTTTCGCTCGACTGGCGCATGCTCTACAAAACACGACTGCTCATTTCTTCACGGCTTTCTAGCCCTTCATATACCCCTGCACTTATCAAACTATTGGGCCACAAGGATGCAGTCTATTGTGTCGAATACGATGCGTCAACGGACACGGTGATTACTGGCTCGCGCGATCGTACAATTTGCGTATGGAGCATTCGTGGAGGTAATACAGGGAATAAACCTCGTCTCACGATGACACTACAAGGTCACCTTGCGAGTGTACTCTGCTTGCAATTTGACCAGACTGGTTGCTTGGTCTCTGGGTCTAGTGACGCCACAGTTATTGTATGGGACCTAAATGCGAAGCCGCATGAAAGGACAAAAGAGGTGCTGAGGAAGCATAAAGGTGGCGTATTGGATATTAAAATGGATACAAAATGGATCGTCAGCTGGTGAGTTTCCCTCCCGTGTAGTTCTGTCGTGATTCTCAAGTCTCCTTTTATAGCTCCAAAGATACCACGGTCTGTGTGTGGGATCGCAATACGCTTGCTCTTCGACGTACCCTTGTTGCGCACGATGGACCTGTGAATGCTATCGGCATACAAGACGACCGTGTCGCTAGTGTCTCTGGCGATGGCAAGATGATTTTATGGGATATCATCTCCGGAGAGAAACTTCGGATGTTCGAAGGACACGAGCGTGGTTTGGCCTGTGTGGTATACAAGGTACGCCCGTTTGTAGTTATTTTTCACTTTATCCTAATAATTATCCTTAGGGCGACATGCTCATTTCTGGGTCAAACGACAAAAAGATCAAGGTCTGGGACGCACGGTTTGTCTTGTTCATTTCTTCACGTCCCAGCATGGCGTCTGATCAGTAATCTTCAGGACTGGAGAATGCGTAAAAACACTTTCGGGACACGAGCACCTCGTGCGCTCGTTGTCCTTCGACCCAGGAACCATGCAGCTCGTTAGTGGGAGTTATGACCGGAGCATTAGAGTCTGGGACGTACGCAGTGGTAAAGTCCTTCGGGAGTTTCCACACGTGCATGGAAGTCACATTTTCGATGTCGTATTTTGTGTTTCGAAAATCATCAGGTGAGTGGCACAATTCCATACCGCATTGGTGACTGATCCCCTTACTTCTCGCAGTGCTTCTCACGACAACCAAGTCATCGTCATGGATTTCGCTACGGATTTGGATACGACATTATTCGCTTAACAGACACGCTTCACAGTGCATCAGCATCAGGGGACAAGCTTATTCGGGATTAGAGATATACAATGATTATTAATATGTTGTGCATGAGACGAGATGACAAGAAAACATGATTCCGCCTTTCCGTATATTCCAAAAATTCCGTTAGAGACCTTGAAAACTGTTAAAACTCTATCATTCCTCGACCCACAAAGTGGTCGAGACAATTTCGTGATCGTGACTTCTCGAGCTACACTCGAGGTGTTTACTTTCTTTCGAGCCATCCCCGTTGAGCGTCCCAATAGTATTTGGACAACGGGTCGTCGTTCTTGTCCTTGTCTTCAGCATCGTACCCACTTCTCCCACGGATAGTTTCCTGATCGTATCTTCCACTTTTCGAGGCGCGCCGGCTGCTGGTACGACTGATATCTTCCGCAGCCGAATGATAGCCGTCTTCAGAGCGTCTAGAGGAGCTAACCCTCGACGACGACTCTGGGCGCGGCTTTGATAGACGACGGCGGGGTTTTCCATCCTGTGCATCATCCCTATCATTCCTGCGACCACTCTCGCTTTCATTCCCACCAACATAAGACGAACGCCGTGAGATAACTCTCGACATGCGACCGTCGGGTTTCACGATGACTTTGACATTGCCAGTGAGCGAGCGAGCGCTCTGAGAAGCGATGCTGCTGGAACCAAGACTTTTGCGTTTGTCCTTGCGCTTTTCATTATCCACCAAAGTGTTTGTAGTTTGCCTTGTATCGGAGAGGCCCGGCCGCTTTCCGAAATAGTCACCCTTGCTCCGCTCAATCTCGTCCAAATCAAAGTGATCTTCTCCTGGCGAAACGATAGGGTTGTCTCCAGGTTTGGGGACTTCGAATCGACCTCGTTTAGATAGACGGCGGCTCGCGGCTTGATCGGCTGCGCTCATGGGAGATTTTGGCCGGGGAGATGTGGGAGTGGATCCCTTTGCGGGGCTTCTGAGACCGGATTCAACGTCCTTTGTTTCGTAAATGCTACCAGCGTGACTCGGTTCGCGCGATTGAGAGTGCCGAGGAGTGTCTGGTGCGCTAGGTGCGTTAGGGAGTCCTGCACCATGTGGTTCAAAGCGTACGCCAAACAGTTTATGCATTTTGACTCTCTGTACACGGAAAATGTGAGCGGTTGTTGTTTATTGAATGAAGATAGGGTGCGGTCTTACCTTGAACCATCGTCGTGCTGGTGTGTTGCGGTCGCCCACTTCTTTGATAAATATCTTGATACAGCCGAGGAGCGGAATGAGCACCAAAAACATGGCTAGAATCTGACCAGCACCCCATATCGCCTCCCCAGGGAGTACCCTATTTCGCATAATTTGGACCTCGGTAGCATAAATCAAGATTCCAGTCCATGCTAATAATTGTCAGATATATGTGCATAGTACTGGGACAATATCATACCATTGCTGAGGATGAAAAAGCTGATAAGAGCGAATTTGTTGGTCCTCTTCTCCTGATGAAATGCAGTTGCAAATACCCGAAGAGTGCCGGTTTCGGGTAAATATAAGCAGATAAAGGAAGATAAGAAGGGCAAGAATACAATGATCCCGCTGTAAGTGGTAAGAAATCTAATATGGTGTACAGCTGCGGGAAACACATACTAGACGACCAGAATGACGATTCTTTGCGCCTGTGTAATGTCATTCAGGTTTTCTACGGACTCGGTTTGCCTTCCGAGGGGAGTAAGTCGTTGTATACGATGTGTGGATGGCGTCTCACCAGAATTGTAAAGAGCGTCCAAAGATGACAACTTGTGTTTCTGTACTCGGTTGAGAAACCATTAAAAAGTACTATAGTATCTAAAAATGCATGCACATACCGTTGTTACATTGAGGTTGCGCGACTTCCCATCCGCCCTCGCCTCCTCTCCCCGAGTTTCCCGAGTTGGCACCTCCAGAATTGCCTACTTGCGCATTCAGGCCGACTCCAAGGAAGACGGAGACTCCACATGCGATAAACTGCAGAATAAGGATGGGAGTGGCAAATAACTGGGAAAGGTCAGGTTTATGCTCATGTACCCCACCTCATTACCGACCTTTGGACCGAGAGGGATGATTCCTGGTTGTAGACGAAGTCTTAGAATACCCGCAAAGAATGCAACTGTGGGCAGATTCGAGAGGTTGATCGTGATTAGAGTGTGGTGAAACGTAATATCTGCAACCCGCATTCAGCAATTGATAACGCGTCTTTTGAAAAATAGCTCACTATTATATGCATATTGGGCCAATGTTGCACTTTTAAACAAAGTTCAGTATGCAGTTCGACCGGAGAATTAGCGGCATTACACGAAAACGGTAAAGCTTGCAGCAATAGCGGCGAGCATGGCGCCAAGTGTATCATCAGGGTCTATTCTATGCGTAAGATGGAGTCTGACTGACAGCCTGTGCACTCACGGGGCGTAAGTGTTGCGAGCCACACTGTCGGAGTTTGACTTTCAGCGGTTGCAAAAGAGGGAGCCAAAAGAGTACATACGCGTAAGAATCGTTTGTATGTACAATGAGATTCTGTTACCAATACCCGAAACGTCTGGGTTCTGTGAAGGATGGTCGGTCCATTTTCTATTTAAAGACCCGTTATGTTACGGCGGCTTACAGCACAGATACCATAACATCCTGGAAAAAGCTCCTGGTTCTGTAAAGGAGAATCATCCAAGCCTGTTTTCGTCTTCCGTGTCAGCAAAAAACGTTTCCGTGCGTTGATCGGAGAACCCCACAGTATAGTCCCGTCGCATTGAAGTCGCCAATACCGACTAGGGTCAGATTCATTTCTGAAAAGTCCTTCATCATTACGGGAGATTAATGCGGACAATTGTGCCGCCACAGAGCAAGGAGGGGGTCGAGGCAAGCCGCGAATCTTTTGTTGTGACACGAGTTTTGAGACGCTTTTCCGGCTACACTTGTCAATTGGGGCTCGAATACAAAAGTCATGCAATCGCGTTTTCTCAAATTCTGAATTCATTTTAATTTGATTTTCCGCATACAGGATTTGACATTGCGCCGCTGAGCATTACTCAGTCACCTAGGTGCTCGTTCGCCACCCACTTCTCAAGCATATACACTGATTCCTCTGGTTTATCAAAAGGAACCTGTTCGCATAAACTTTAGATCAAACCTAAGGGGATCGGTGTAGCAGACGTACCAAGTGTCCGGCTCCTCTGATCGTTGCAAATGTCAACCTTCCATGTGACTTCGTCTCTCCAGCAACATGACCATTTACGCTCCAGGGTGTGAGCTCACTAGAAGTAAATGCGTTGCTTCCAGACCAGTCCAGGCCTTGCACTGTACGATAATTCCCAACAAAATTGCAAGCCAGGTCGTTCGTGCCTACATATACCAGCACTCGAACACCTATTTGGAGGTGAGTGGAGTGATTGGAGGGTTTAAGGTGTTACAGACCTCGTTCTAGAAGACCTACGACGTAGCTGTCGCTGAGGTCGGACATATCGCCAGCATCGACAAACGCTTCATGAATAGGGAACGAAATCATCTTCCAAACCTTGCTTCGAGGTACGCCGAGCATGTCCTTAGTCGAGTTTTTGGAGAGATACTTTTCGACCTATGGCAAAAGCCATTAGTTGGGATCTCACCAAAGGGGACCACATACCTGTTCAATTTCTGGGTAGCAGTCGAGGTCATTCCCACCGCATGACTTGCTAATATCATACCAATTCCTCTCTAAGGGGTTTGTTAGACTTTGAAATCGGAGTGGGCTCTGAACATACTGGTCGTTGCAAACGAGTTCATAAGCTCAGTTTCACAATAATCAAATGCGGCTCTGCAATCAAACTTGTTATAGTTACGACCACAGCTCTGAGTGATCTTCTTTTCGCATTCCGGTGCCTACGAGGGTGAATGAAATTAGGACTGAGCAACATTATATCAGAGAAACTTACCGTATAGATCAACTCGGAACACATCTTGATGGGGTAAAATGGCGTTATTGTCGAGTTTTTACAGAGCATGTCATAGTACGAGCCGTGGATCCTGATCACAGACACATTAGGTCGTATCAGGTGAATAATCAGCTGTGGCCTACTTGGCAGGGTTGGTCCATCCGTTTCCTAGCATGATCGATTGTAGGTTTATGGGCGTTCGTCCATCCTCATGAGCGTCTTGATTACGATCCCATATGTGGCTTGCAAACACTGGGATATACCTTCCACCATATGATTCTCCAGCAAAGTGAAATGGGCGTCCTTTGAACTTGGAAAAAGTTTCGAACCACACAGTGAGAAAAGCGTGGACATCTCGGGCGGCGTCTGGTGCTGTAGAAGGCAAAGGTGTCTTGTCTCCGTACGAATAACCAACGTCGATACTATTTGATATGTTAAATGGGAAAGGGAATGATTATGAATAACATACGGTTGGTCGAGGAATAGTAGATTGGTCTTTCGATTCCATCCCCACGGATTCCAGGCAGTACCATTAGGGCTAGAAGGGTCGATATTGCAAGG
>KN824296.1:277409-320626 GCA_000827415.1 Serendipita vermifera MAFF 305830 | reverse complement strand
TTGGTGCCAACATATACCAGAACACGGACACCTAATCGAATATGAATATGTGTAGATAAGAGATTTAGGATAGCACAAACCTCGTTCTAGGAGGCCTACGACGTAGCTGTCGCTAGGGTCATACATATCGCCAGCGTCGACAAACGCTTCATGAAGAAGCCATGAAATGACCTGAAAGTTGTGGTTTCGAGGTACACCGAGCATATCTTTGGTCGAGTTCTTGGAGAGATACTTTCTGACCTATAGCAAGAGCCATTAGATGGGATCTCACCAAAGGGGACCACATACCTGTTCAATTTCTGGGTAGCAGTCGAGGTCATTCCCACCGCATGACTTGTTGATATTATAACAATTCCTTTCTGGAGATCATTAGACTTTGAAATTGAAATGAGTTTAAACATACTTGTCGTCGCAAGCGAGTTCATGAGCTCAGTTTTACAATAATCAAATGCGGCTCTGCATTCAAACTTATTATAGTTACGACCACAGCTCTGACCGATCTTCCTTTCGCATTCCGGTGCCTATGAGGGAGGATGGATTTAGGACCGAGCAACGTTTCACGGGAAAAACGTACAGTATAGACCAACTCAGAACATATTTGATGGGATAAAATGGCGTTACCGTCGAGTTTTTGCATAGCATGTCATAATAGGAGCCGTAAATCCTAGTTTTGACAATATCAGAATATCTTGAGTGAATGACCAGTGGTTACTTACTTTGCAGGGCTGGTCCATCCGTTTCCCGGCATGATTGACTGTAAGTTTATATATAGGCGTCCGTCCCTCGTGAGCGTCTTGATTATGATCCGATATGTGGCTCGCAAACACTGGAATGTATAATCCACCATATGAATCTCCAGCAAAGTGGAATGGGGGCCCTTTAAGCTTGAAAAAGGGTTCGAATCACATAGTCAGAAATGCGTGGACACCTCGGGCTGCGTCTAGTGTTGTAGAGGACAACGGCGTCTTGTCCCCATACGAATAACCAACGTCGATACTGTTGGTGTGTTAGATGGGAGAGAAATGGCTAGATGTAGAACATACGGTTAGTCGAGGAATAGTAGATTGGTCTTCGATTCCATCCCCACGGATTCCAGGCAGTACCATTAGGGCTCGAAGGGTCGATATTACAGGGACCTCGAGAATAGCTAAGTTATGTGTGATAGTACAACGAGTCTGTTCTTACCTAGCTCGGTGAGTAACCCAAGGCGCTTGAACCTCCTGGGCCTCCATTTATACACGAGACAACGTCATCATTATCGGGATCCCTACGAGACTCGAAAAAGTAGAAGAAGAGGTGTTTACGGCCGTGCTCAATATCGATATAGCCGGTGTACGTCTTGACAGTCTCGTCGCAAAACCCGTGGGTTTGCTTGAAGCGCACGTGATGATTCGGGTACGATGGGTGCGTCAAGGCTGAAGACTCCGAGGATAAGATGCTGTGCAGATCGAGGTTGGACACTTTGGAGGTTGGGTCTATTTTGACTAGCTGTGGCACCGCCTCTTGTACGTACGACGAGTGGATTAATGAGACTGCATAGCACTGTGGGTGCCAAGATAAGACTCGTTAGTACGTATTTTTGCAACAGCATAACAGCAGAAGGAGTGGGAAATGGAGCACTACTGTTCGGTCGGGGGTGTTATTATCAAATAGTGGTGCACCATGTGGCCGCAGTATTGATATGGGAAAAGCAAACAATCGCCTAGAAACAATTGGGAAGTCGATTAGGTGGAGTGGTGCAGTGGAGTGTCGGAGTGGCGAGAGCGGAGTTTCATCTAGCGGAGTTTGATATCAAACAGGGGCAATCAAGGGGCCTTGAATACTCCTTGAACTTGAAACCGGCGCCAATAAAGAGCCGCTGATCATTTATTCCCAGTCGTCGTTAATAATCTTGGGAACAGAAAACCGTCCAGGGATGGGACTGATTGACATGAGAGGCACTGTAGCCAGCTGAACCCTCCGTTCCAACCATTTGAGATGATCGCAGAGGACTTCTAGCCGAACAATCACAGTAATCCGTTCAAGAGAGCTCACCGCCCCCGCGGTCCTCAGCTTTATTCCCACAAAAGCCCGAGACCGGCCATTCCCACTCGCGCGTCTAACCGTAATTCTTATATAATTACGTGTTAGAATTGGAACGCGATGTGTGGCTGTGGCTGACGACCCGCTCATACTAGTTGGCTGTGTGGGATTCAATATATAATCGGTCATGCGATGAGGTCCCTAAGCCATATTGACTGAGATTAAAAAAGTACAAAAAGGAGGTGTTTTCACTGATTCCATTTGCTTCTTCCCGCCTTTTTCCTCTGACCCCCGAGCATTCCTCCAATGCTCGCAGCAAACCGCTTAAACGCAGATATTCCTTCTCCATCACTCCATCTCTTGGGTTCTGATGCTGGTCTCAGAACCCACAGCCCGCTCCTGACGACTCGAGCTGAGGATGGCCACCACTACCAGCAAGCGTCGACGAGTAGATACGATCGAGATAAACTATTACCGGAGATCCCGGTAGACTCTACACACGCGTTAGACGCCTTTGCACAAGGCTCACGGCCAGGCGCGCACTCTCCCAGTGTGGTTTCGCACAGCAGAAGTCCAGTAAACCGCGTTGTAGGCCTATTTACATCTAATTCCGCACGCGCCGTCATGGTACGCCCTAGACGCTTCTAACCACACTGAATGCGATGCTCATTTTCCCGGTTGTTGCAGGGCGCCCCTTCTACTTCAAGACAAAGGCCCGTAAACGCCTCTGTGAGTATCTCCCATGTTGCTCTCATCCCCGACCATGCTCATCATACCCCTGAAGAACTTCACGACGAGGGCGCATCAGCATTCCAATTCACAAGAACGCTCGTATTGGGAGCGCTCTCCTGTACGTGTTTCACGGTGCTTTCGTATTTATATATGAGAAAGACTAATTTCGAAAACGCCCCTAGAATAACGCTTTAATATCGCTACCGGGCTTAGGCGAGCCGTCAATCGGAGATATTATTGACATCACTCCCATGGCCTCCACCGAAACCATAACAGAAAGCAGCTCCCGATACGATTTATCTCTCGAGAGTACGCCACCACGATCAGAATCTATCAGGCGAGGACCTCCCGCTCCCATCAAGATCCCCAACGGACGTATCCACGCTCCAGCCATCATCGTAGAGCGCGATGCCGACCTCGCAGAACTAGACAGCCGCATTTCCGTCAGCATTCGTGCACCACGGGCTCCCCGCAAGTCGACGAAGCGCTCGAAGACTCGCGAACAGCCTACAAAGCCCATCGCCGCCCCGGCAGCCCCTCTCCAACAACCATCACGTGCTCCCTCGATATCCAGCGATGGCGGTGAAGTGCTGACAGAGGCCAGCAACGACGAATTCAGGTTCTCATTGGGCTTCTTGATGCAGCCCGAGCGCACCTCGGTCATGACAACGCGCACTGGCCGAGCGGATTCGGCGACACTCCCAGAGCTGTCTCCTTTCCTCGCGAGTGACAGTTATATCCCACCAGTGCCTATTATTCCACCTTCACTGCTCCAAGCTTCCCAGAGACCGGCTCTTTCTCCTCTCGCGTCAGCCTATTCACAACTCACGGCCAATGCCCGACCTGCCAAGAAACTCGATGAGGAGTCGGTCACAGAGTACTCTCCTGCCTTCACGGCGGCGAGCCCATTAGATTCGGCGGACATGATACGCCGTCGTACCAGCTCGGTACCCCTACCAGCCGACGCAACCAATGGTGTGAAGATGTCACCTGCGCTCCGCAGGGTCATCGAAGTCGACTCGCCGCGCAGCTTTGCTTCTTCGAGCAAGTCTGATATCGATTCTCCACCGATCAAAAGCCCCGGTTCACAATCGCAGTACTCGGCCGCCACTCCAGAACTCTCTCCAGCCCGGAAAACAAAGGTTTCGACACCGGATAGCGGAAGCACTGTCAGCAACAGCAATGTTTCTGACATGTTTGAAATGGTCTCACGACCAGGGATCAGCCGTGGCCCTTCCTCCTTTACATCATCGGAACATAGGGCGCTGCCAAGGTCGGCTGTGCCCATGTCGGCTGTGAGCCCCGGGCTCTCAACAGCGTCACTGGATCAATACCTCGATTCGATGGTCCTGGAGAACAGCATGTTGGGACAAAGGATTGTCTTGAATGATGATTTCATCTTTGCAAGGTTGTTGGAAGGCAAAAAGGATGAGGATACGGATGCTACGACATTTGCGCCTAGTCATCAAGAGCCAGAGGAGACACAACAACAACCTCAACGTGCTGAACCTAGGAAGCTCAAGTTCCCTCCTCTTGAGGGATCAGAGTTTCCACCGATCATTCGGCCTGCCAACAAGGAAAGGAGGCTAAGCTTCCCATCCCCTATTAATTCGGCGTCTCCTACCATGCATGAGAGGCGGCCTTCTGCGCCTTCCCCGATGACCGGTGGCCCCTCGGCTATTCTATTCACACCCTCGAGCCACCAGCCTCTTCATGCTGCATTGGACGCCTACAAGCCTTCTGGTACTTACTCATCTCGCCTTCTACCTACCTCTTTACTAATTTCCTCCCTAATTTAGGTCTCGCTGCAAGTGTCAGCAAAAAGCTCCGCGCCACAGACGATATTGGCGTTCGCACATCCAACCTCTCTATCAAGACTGACCATATCCGGACTGCGCCTCGACAGGGACTATTTCCCTATACTCCATTTTCTCAATCTTCTGATACATTCAGCCCCGCGCCCGCTACCCTTGGAGGCAAAACCGATTTAAGGATAAACGCCTCCAACAAGGCGCCCTTGCCGAGTGCACTCTCCACATCCATGTCCGTCAAGCTAGCCTCCCGGTCCCGCACGCGCCCACCAAGTGGTCCACGGAAGCAAAAGGCCGGTGGGCGCCCATCTTCGTCCAAGGGGAAAGAGAATTCACTCTCGAGCTCCGAAAATGGTGTGATGCCCACTGTACCTGAGAGCCCCGATCCGTCGAATAGCCGTAGCCGCTCGAACACGGAGGTAGTACCAGCGCAGCCGTCGCCCTTCTCGCCATCTCCTAATTTCAGCACTTCCGCCGTGCGCTTCCGCGGGCTCACATTGGACGTTGCGAAATGGACTTTCACGCAGGAAGAGTTGCAAGAGCTTTCTCGCAGGGCAATTTGCCAGTCTGCGGATCCTCTTGCCATCCGGCTCCTTCCTTCGACGATTCTTGACAAGGATATCCCGGCTGAAATGGAGAGGCTGGAGCTTTTGCGTGAAGATTTGAAAGCGAACTATAAATACCAGTATCGTCGCAGACAAACCGCTCAAAAGAACCTCAGTACGATTTTGGAGAAAATGGGCACTTCCACAATGACCGCTAGTCAAATTGCCGCGACGGCCAAGTTGGTGGAAGAACTACAGGATGTGGGAAACAAGACGGACCAGATCAGCGAAGAGCTGCACATGGTGTCGGATCAGATTTCACAGCTACGATCCTTGCTGGACAATCACTCCGCGTCCGCTTTGGCGATGGCCCTCCGCAAAATCAACACGAGTTTCATGAAGACGTCCGCCGAAACCGCAGACCTTAGGACCCAAATTGGAAACTTGACCGCAGAGAGAGAAGACGCTTGGGCAATGGCCGATGGTCTTGAACGGGAACTCAACGAAGTCAAGGCCCAGCTTGAAAAGGAGCGCTCGCGCAACGTTGGTTCTCCTTTGATCAAGGGGGCGATCAGGAAGAATGCATCCAACACTATGGAGGATGCTCCTCCCAGTGCCAGCAGAGTTCTCGCTGCTCGCAAGCTCAGCGTGAGACGCTCCAAGGCAAGCCTACGACCACTTAAAGCAACCGGTATTGCCAGCCCAGCACTCTTCTCCGCTCTCAACACCGGAAGGTCCATCCAGTCTTCTTACTACGACTCGCCGACCTCTGCAAATGTCGTTCCTCCTGTTCCTTCCCTTCACTCCGCTGGAATATTCTCTGCTGGAGTCGCCTCTGCTGGAATGGGATCGACTGGAATGGCCTCTGCAAGTATCATATCTGCCGACAGTCGCAAAGCATTGTCTCGCCGTTCTGATTCGTTCTCGGGCACGCCCGGCTCATCATCATCCAAAGATTTGGCAAACGCACAAAACGAGCTGCTGCAGATGTTAGGCGTACCCGTTCGGGGAATGACCGGTGGCGGTTTCCGAAGGACACGATCCTTCTCGGACGCTGATATTAGAGCATCCATGTTCCCACCAAGCCCTCCCTTGAACGGATTGGCTGCTCCCCCTCTCCCGGAATCTAGTAACCGAGAGAGCCGCATCACAAGCTTATACGGAGCCTACATGTCCCGTAGTAACACAATTGCTGGTCGTCGTATGACCAGAAAGCGTCAAACCACTAATCAGTGGGACATGGAAGCCATCTATGACGGTATTCTAGACGACCCAGACACTCTCTTCTCCGTAGTCAAAACTGGACTTTGATTCGCTAGTAAACTCCAACGGTTTCGTCGTTCTCACTAATCCCACTCATTACATTGATTTCGTTCTTATTGCAATCTTCTCGCGCGCATTTTTCTTATTCAATTGTAACTGCATAGCCAAATGCAACGAAATGAAATGGTCTTCGTTATCATTGTTGTGCCTTTTAGACCGCTGATGCTATCAGCTTTGCTAATCCAAAACTCCCCTACTCAAAGATCGGCATAGGGAAGTAGTGATTCCTAATATAATGCCCTGGTTTGTCAGCCAACGACATTGAATACCTCCCCTTTTATTATTGATTCGTACCTCGCCACTATTAACAATAGGCAAGTCGCTGAGTAATATGAGATGTTACTAAGCTTGATCCATGTCACTTCCAGCTGAACATCGCGCTCTTGTGGTTGTCGAAAGTGGGAAAGTAGCGATCAAAACGCAGGCCCTCGATCCCCAAGTTTGGTGATGATCAAATACTTGTCCGCGTCAAGGCTGTTTCCCTCAATCCTACCGATTGGAAGGTGACCTATGCCGTTCTTTGACACCTTGAGGTTTACATTATTGTTAGCATGTCGACCGGTGGCTGGAACCGGGACGAGGCGTCGGAAATGATTTTGCCGGGACTGTGGCAGCATTAGGCAGTCAAGCCAGTGGAAAGGGAGTTTCTGTAGGAGATGAAGTAGCTGGATTTGTGGTCGGTGGGAAAATGAGTGCGGATAATGGAGCTTTCCAGGGTAAGCTGGGCATGCATTTACGCTTCCTCCAAGCTGACATTTTGCCACAATATGTTACAACTCTTCCGGAATCAGTGAAACTACTCAATCCACCTGTATTTTGGAGTTAATCACAGTGCTAGGTATGGCTAATGCCCCAGGGGTTCCCCTTTGAAGATGCTGCTCCTATGGGAGGAGTGGCATTGTCGACGGCTGTTCAGGCATGTAAACTGTGACTCTAGAAGCTTTTTCTCATGTCTTCGATGGTGTAGGCACTCCGTCATCGCTTAGGTCTTCCATTTGTATTCGAGCCAATCTCCTCCCCCAAACCCGTGAGTCCTTGATTATAATTACCCCTGCGATCTGGTTGATGTCGGTCTAGTTCTTGGTATGGGGTGGTTCCTCCGGAGTTGGTATGTTCGCGATCAAGCTAGCTACTCTCTCGGGCTATAAGGTGGTGACCGTCGCGTCTAAACGCAATTGGGATCTCGTAAAGTCGCTGGGAGCCTCGGCAGTTTTCGACTATAACGATCATGAAGTCATCGCTCACATCCAAAACTGGGTTCGTGAGGAGGGCAATGGTCCACTGACACAATGTCTGGACACCATCTCGGAGCATGGGAGTGTTGAGAAATGCGTAGCTGCTCTGGGAGAAGGAGGCACGCTGATTACCTTATGTACGTCTGATCCATACGCCGAAATTGACTGCTCGTGATCAAGTACCTCCACCAGAGGATATCAACGCAAATGGCGTCAAAATCTCTTACACGCTTTTAACCACCGCTTCGCATAGAAGAAACGTGGATGATTTCGAGAGAATGGCCAAGTGGAATCGCGAAATTCTTCCTAAATACCTCGACTCGGGAAAGCTCTACAAGAGCCTGGTTCCTCTTAAATTGTATACCGGCGGACTTGAGGATCTTCCAGAAGCCCTTGACTATGTGCGTCAAGGGAAGACAAGCGGACAAAAGCTTGTAGTATTACTCAAGTAAACAGTCGCTGTATATAAGAAGGCGGAACCCAGTCCAAATAGAACAGATTTTATGCGCTCTGTTTCCAGACAATAGAGTTGCTCCGAACGGAGAGGCGTCAAGTGCTCTATCCAACAACAATCAACAGTCTTTCCATCAGTTTTATGGTAGACACAAAAAGTTTTGAATCCTTGGTCGCGCACCAAGTGTTGAAGAGCAAGGATGAGAATCTAATAGAAAGCGAGCGGGGTTTATCGTGAATTAAGTACCAGTGGCATTAAAGCCGTATTGTTTAACAGATACTACAGCCTTCTGCAAGAATCCTGCTTGCGTGAATGTGTTCGAACGTCACATCGTTCAAGGAGAAGAATGAGCATCCTGTCGCATCATCCACCTGCATCAATGTCGACGACCTGCTAGCTTACTAAGATAAGGCATTGTCAGCAAAAGAACCCGGGTGAATAATCAAGTGCCGCGTCGAGAAGAGCAGAGCCTGTCCTATTGTATGCCGCGTGAAAACATATGCATCCTGTTGTATTGGAGAAGCCCAACTCAGGAAGATTTCATGCGCTGTCAATCTGCTGGCATGAGGTCATCTCTTGCGTGGATGGGTTCGTATAAAGGGTGGCACCCTCTGAGCATCTACTCATCCATCATTCTCAACCATGTCCTTGCCATCTCAACATCGTGCTCTTGTTGTTACTGAGAAAGGGAAAGTCGGGGTCAAAGTACAGCCACTTCCCAAGTTTAGTGATGAGGAAATACTCGTCCGCGTCAGAGCTGTGGCGCTGAATCCGACCGATTGGAAGGTGAGACTCCTACTCTGGACTATCTTCATCGCAAGCTAACGGCTGTATAGCATGTCGATTATCTACTCAAGCCTGGTCAAAGTGTTGGCTGCGACTTTGCTGGCGATGTAGCGGCTGTTGGAAACAATGCAAAAAATAAAGGTTTCGCTGTTGGAGATGCAGTAGCAGGTTTTGTTCGTGGTGGATTCGTGGTCTCTGACAACGGAGCTTTCCAAGGTATGCTACCAGCCTTTGGTACCAACGAGAACTACAGGCTAAACGCATTATAGAATACGTCGTTACTCTTCCTGAATCTGTATGTTGTATGGTTGGTTGTGATACCAATCTTATGTCTCCCAAAGGTTTGGCACAAGCCTGAGTCGCTTCCTTATGAGGATGCCGCTCCCATGGGAGGGATAGCCCTTTCCACTGCCGTTCAGGTGAGTCCTCATTCGTTTTCTTTCCTTTCTCTACTTACCCCTCATCTAGGCACTTCACCATCGACTGGGATTACCATTCGCATTCGAGCCGATCTCTTCTCCCAAACCGGTGAGGCAGTAAATTTCCTTACTCTAACATCTTTGACATCATTCCAGTTCCTGGTATGGGGTGGTTCGAGCGGAGTTGGTATGTACGCGATCAAACTAGCCTCCCTTTCCGGTTACAAAGTCGTGACGGTCGCATCTCAACATAATTGGGATCTCGTCAAGTCACTTGGCGCTTCCGCCGTATTCGATTATAAGGACCCGGCGATCGTTACCCACATCCAGGACTGGGCCTTTTCAGAAGGCAATGGCCTTATCGAATACGGCCTTGACACGATCTCGGCGAATGGGAGTATTGAGAAGAGCGTCGTCATCCTAGGAGAAGGAGGGAGGCTGATTACCTTGTGTAGGTTCACAGTCTTCTGAAACTGCTGAAACTGACATTTTGTGCATTAAGGGCCCCCACCAAAGGATCTCAACACACATGGCGTTGACGTTCATTGGATTCTCGTCTATAGCGCCTTGAAACCGAAGAACGCGGACGATTTCACGAAAATGGTTGAATGGAACGGCAAAATTCTCCCACCGACGAACGTGGACGATTTCACGAAAATGGCTGAATGGAACGGCAAAATTCTCCCAAAATACCTCGAAACAGGAAAACTGCACAAGGGAGTGGTTCCCCTCAAAGTTTACACAGGGGGGCTGGATGAACTTCCAGAGGCCATTGACTACGTGCGCCAAGGAAAGACAAGTGGCCAGAAGGTTGTCGTATTGCTGGAGCGAGAGACTGGTGGAGGCTCCGCATAGTTCCAAAATCTGTGACGTTATGCAAATTCAAAATCAATTGGTTTAGTTGAAGCACAATTCTTTAGGAGAGCATAGCGCACTCGCCATTTTAGAAGGTGCTCAGATTGCGTAAACCTCTATTAACACAAAATCGGCGGCGTCCATCTTCACATTGATTGCTGCTCCACAGTCCTTATTAATTGCGAGGTAGACGAATGGGGCTATCAACCCCGTTCTCGAGAAGAGCTTTCTCACAATTCTTTAGTGCGCGCAGATTCACCCACTGCTTATGATGCTCAGAATGACGGAACTTGCGCTACAGCGAGGATCATGGTATCATTCCATCTACGTACGTGAAGTCACCTCTTTTGCGTAATCGGGAAGCCCATAAAGTGGTCAAGCCATAGCTCACCTACTTCCTCCTCCCGAAACCATGTCTTTACCGTCTCAACACCGTGCTCTCGTTGTTACCGAAAAAGGAAAGGTCGCTGTCAAAGAGAGGCAGCTCCCTACATTCGGTGACAAGCAAATACTTGTCCGGGTCAGAGCTGTTGCTGTCAATCCAAATGACTGGAAGGTGGCGTACCTTTCCTAACCCGATATGAAAGCCGATGAAATCATAGGAAATCGACTTTGTGCTCGAACCTGATCATTCTCTCGGATGTGACTTTGCTGGCGACGTGGTGGCTATTGGAAGCAATGCCTCCAATAAGGGTGTATCTTCCGGCGATTCCGTAGCTGGTTTTGTTCGTGGCGGGTATATAGCCCGGGACAACGGGGCGTTCCAAGGTATGGCAACATCTTTCTCAACTCAACCAAAAGACTTTGTGACCAACCTGGTTATAGAATATGTCGTCACTCGTCCTGAATATGTATGTCGACTTGAGAGCCGTGTCCAAGACTCACAACCGTAAAAGGTTTGGCGCAAACCTGAATCTCTTCCTTACGAAGATGCAGCTCCCATGGGAGGAGTAGCGCTATCAGCCGCGGTCCATGTGCGCCTACCCTGATATCTATTTCTTCTTATAACTTGCATTTCAAGGGACTTCATCATCGATTGGGACTCCCATTTGCGTTTGAGCCAATCCCGTTTCCCAAACCGGTGAGAACTCGACACATTTCGATATCACAACTGATCTAAATAACGTCAGTTTCTTGTGTGGGGTGGGTCCACTGGTGTGGGTATGTTTTCTGTAAAGCTTGCGTCTCTCGCCGGCTACAAGGTTGTCACTGTCGCGTCCAAACACAACTGGGAGCTCCTCAAATCCCTTGGGGCCTCAAAGGTGTTCGATTGGAGAGATCCTGACATAGTCTCGCATATTAAATCCTGGGCTGTTGACGAAGGTGGTGATTTTATAAAACAAGGCATCGACACCATCTCCGAGAAAAACAGCGTGGAGACGTGTGCTGAGATTGTGGGAGGAGGAGGGAAGTTAATCACTCTGCGTAAGTTAATACGCATATACACCCAGATGTGCCAGCACTAACTCGTGGCGCTGAATGTGGAAGTGCCTATACCCAGAAAAACCAACCCAAAGGGTGCTTACATCCAACAAATGAACGTTTTCGATGCCCTGAAACCAAAAAAAACCACTTATTCGAGGTTGATGACCGAGTGGAACCACAACGTTATTCCAAAGTACCTTGAATCGGGTTTGCTCTATAAGGGCATGATTCCTCTCAAATTGTATACTGGCGGGCTAGAGGAGCTTCCGGAAGCAATTGATTATATGCGTCAAGGAAAGGCCAGCGGGCACAGGGTCGTGGTTCAACTGAAATGAGGCCCTTGCGCGTGAATTCACCCAGAACAGAAATCCATCGGCGTCAATGTAAAGCAGAAGAAAGGTAGAAATGAAAACTGCAATAAAAGAGGAGTCAATCCAATTTGCGCTAATGATTTATTCGTTCTAAGCGAATGCTTGAACTCCTGTTATTGCTTTGCCGAGAATCAGAGCATGGATATCCTATCGAACTCTGATTTAGCTCGCGTATGGTCAAGATAAGACGACACCCTTACATGTGTGCCCTCGTATGTGTTCGCGACCTGAAGGTTCGCAACGTGTCGCCCAATATGATACTCATCGCTACAAGCATTTCCTCCAAGTATATCCAGCAATACTCTAGAGTGCGCCAATGCTTTCCCGCAGTTATTTCTCTTCACGATGCTGACCATTTCTGGCGACCATTTACCTTGGTCTTTGAGCCTTCCAACTTGAATGCTTGCCCCCAGACCAAGAACTACTTCCGTATGCGCGTCGGCAAGCTTCTTCTGCACTAATTGAAATGAGGCCAAGGGCTTGTTGAACTGGTGCCGTTCGAGAGCATAGGAGCGAGCCCTCTCGATGCAATCCTCCAAAGCACCCATAACACCCCAGCTAATGCCATACCGTGCGTTATTTAGACAGGAGAAAGGTGCGCCAAGCCCCTGGCCATGGGGTAGCAAAGCAGATGCTGGTGCCTTTACATTGTCGAGGAAAATAGAACCAGTGAGGGATGCTCGTAAGGATAACTTGTTTTTGATCGCAGGCGCTGTTAGGCCTTCCGTCCCCTGCGCAAAGAATTATGGCCAAGGTATCGTAAACATGACAAACTACCTACCTTCTCGAGGAGGAATCCTCGCACTTTCCCGTCCCATTGGCACCGAGCCCATATTACGAATAGGTCACTATGAAGGATTAGGAACCTGTGGAGGATGTTGCGTGAAACTTACGCGACAGGAGCGTTGGTGATCCACGTTTTGCTACCATTGATAACGTAACCGTCGCCCTTTTTGGTAGCCACGGTTTCCATACCGGCTGGGTCAGAGCCATGATTCGGCTCAGTCAAACCAAAGCAGCCTATTAGTTCGCCTTTGGCTATAAACACTGGTCAGACGAGTCTAATATTTGATTGCCTGGTATACCGTACCTAGTCGCGGTAAGTACTTTTCCTTCTGCTCCTCTGTACCAAATGTATTGATGGGATGCATGACCAGCGACGACTGCACGGACATGGTGGATCTATACCCAGAGTCTACTCTGAAAAGAGTTGTTAAGTAGTCCCCGTATCCTTCTGAGAGTCCTCGTACCTTTCTACCTCTCTGGCAATCAGACCATACGCCACACTGCTGACGCCGGCGCATCCATAGCCTTGAATAGTAGCACCAAGGAGTCCAAGACTTCCCATTTCCTGTAGTATGCTGCCATCGAAAGCTATACTTCGTGTGAGAGTATCTCGTTGGGCTATGGGCCTGACTAACCTTCTGTTCTATATGCTTCCAAGATCCGAGGAAGCAGCTTTTCCTGGCAATAATCTCTGGCCGTGTCTCTGAATGGTGAATGAGTTGAGAAATGCGTGCCCGAGCCGATTGCGCACGTACCGAACCGCAATTTCCTCTTCGGTGAGAAGAGATTCCCAATTTAACGAGTCCTTTGGAGTGTCTTTTAACACTATGAACCATAACGAATAACGACACATACTTCACGGTTGAACGGGACAAATTCTGAAGTAGCAATTAGTTTCGTCCGGCAAACTGTCCAGATAATTCTTACTGCTGGATGAAGCCATAGACCGCAAATATGATGGCTTTACTACTCTTAATTGTGAATAGCGTGCACAACGCGCTGCATTTTGTAAAAGTTGCATCGATGGTTATAGCCGGTGTGGTCACGTTCTAAGGAACTAACAAAGCATCGTTCGGGCGGAGCTTGAGGGTCACAAAATAAATGAATAAACCATGAAAAGAAACAAATGCTACGAAATGGACAACGGCTAGATTCACGATAGCTCAAGTACGGGCTCATTATTGTGGATTCCGGCATTTATCAGCTCGCCTTTCAAGGGCAGAAGGTGAGCGTATAATCGGCCGCAAGTCCTGTCGGGCATGTAAAGAGCGCGGTGCCAGAAGATTCCTATACTGAAGTCAGGATCCCGGTTCTACATTATTATCGGAGGGCTTGTACTCACATCATAAGCATAAGCATAGGACCGGGGGCAGTTGTTCTTGAAGTAGGAGTAGAAAGCGACACCACTGGATGGGCACGTTGCAGGGGTGTCATATTGACCACTGCAGCAATTGGGGGAGTTGGCTGGGTTTCCAGAGAGATTCGCGACGCAAGCGCTTTTGCAGCCAACAGGGAACCCACTAGCATCGTAGGGACCCTTAAGTTCTGCTGGGCAATTTGGTCCGAGGTCAACCGCACATTCGGCAACAGGACAGCCCTTGTTGTTACTGATCCTCATGGGAAGATTGTATCCGTCTACGAGAGAAACGTCATAATTATCGCTGCCATTATCACCGCTCAAGGTCCATTCAGCTACACTGGCGGGAGGAACGCCAGTGCCACTGTGAGCGTCACAAAGCAAACCGCCATTGCATCCTATATACAGAAGTCAATTGTTATTAGCATCAAAAACACTGCTCTCTCACCTCCGGTAAGACAGGAGTTGGGTCCTGGGTTAGACGAGAAGTTACAGTTGCGTCTTCCCCATATCCTCCCCGCCTTCCAATTGTCTAACAGCCTTGAGTACAGTGTCAATCCCAGGACAGAAGCCTCTCACCTGGAACATAGAATGTCTTAACACTCCAGGCAGGTGCTTCCCAGCCAGTTTCCACGGCTGGGACAGCACTACCAACATTCAAATCTGTGAATACAGCGGGCCAGATCGTGAAAGGACAGGCGTTGTAGACTGTAAACGTCCTCGACGTCACAGTGGTCGTCAGAAAGAGAGCAAGAGTAAGTTTGGAGAGCATGATGATTCCTTGGCTTTGGGGAGGATTGTACCACGCAGCCTTGGCTTTTATGCTCCAGTGGAGACTCGCCCAGAGAATATGGCCACATGGACTTGGCGAAGCCGGAGCGATGCGGAACAGTGTGTTATGACATATTCTTAGACGAGTGGATTCTATCGTTGTGGGTGAGAACGCCATTGAATATATGTGGCTTCTCGCTCTAAACCCACATATACCGGCATCATAAACCCTTTGGCTGATGAATACAGTACCAGGGACACGAGTACCATGGAATCCGGGAGATATAGCGAGGCAATGTCCCGCCCAATACACAAATATAGCTAGGGAGGACGAGCGTAGCAACACTACCCAGGCCAGTAGGATTCGAAAGCGACGCCGACTTCTATTCCGGAGTTAGGCCAATATTGGAGGAAACGAATTTATCTGAGGCGAGTTTGTCGTGGAGTCGCAGTCCGGCTCATTTGATGGTTGCCCAAAAACGCGCGGGAAGAAGCAGCATTTGCCACCTGACGCTCGATTTGTCCAAAACTCACGTGAAGATTAGACCTGAAATCAAGATGGAAAGCGAGTAGAACAATGTTTCGGGAAGATTCGGAAGCTATCAATTCCAATAACCATCTACGGATATTGTTTAGTGTCTAGTTAGAGGGCCATCTGACCAAACGGATATTTCGAACGATCCTTTCAATCCTGAAGAATATGTTGATGGAATCAGCAAATAGGTCCCTGCTGGTATCCGCCGCTGGGTGATGCGAACCCCGAAGACTGATTCTCGATATTGTCCACTCGTGGCTATTTCCGTCGCTGAAGAATCACCCGAGGGCGCAGAATTTTGAAACAGAGAAACGTTTATCGGCAGGAAAATAGTGCCGGGATTGGCTTGAAGTCGAACCCTGGACACGGTGAGCCAGCCACACGGAAAAAAGGCGGTACAAACTGACATGATATCTGTGGGGCGTTCTGCCTTTATTTCGAAGGCTGGATTTTCCCAGTATCGTTTGAAGCCAGGTCCACCCGCTGCGGTCGGCCCATCCCTACAGTTCGTCAGAAGTTTCCCTCGGGAAGTGTGATTTGCTCCTACCATACACCCTTGATCGTCTTGAGATGCATTCCCGCTCCTTCTGCGTGAAGCTTTTCGAGATTAATTTGCTCACTTGACGAGACTTCTAGTGTAGCAGCTCCATACTGTCCAGGAGAGAATGTCGACAGTACAATAATGTACTCTCCAGCTGATCAAAGGATTAGGATATTCCATGCGGCAAGTGTTAGACATACAAGGCAAGTCGACCTGACCAAAGGCTAAACCAAAATTGTAGATGCCAGAGTCGAATGCGATATGGCCGTCGATGCTGCTGTATGCACAATGAGCAATCCTCCACCAGCCTCGACGCGAGATCACTGACTCGTTCATTCGACGCTCATTGGTCCGATATATCTTTATGTTGAGGGGAATGTCCTTTCCGGCGAAAGCTCGAAGCACCACTCTCGCCTTCTTGCTTTTTGTATCTCTTGATACATTTCCAGCGGATTTATCGGATGGAATATGCAGTTTCCACTGAGGATTGCAAAAGTATGTCGTATGCCGAACATTCCCACCAGAATTAGAGCACTGGAAGTCGACATTCGCCTGCAGAAAAGCAGTAAGTCGCTCGATACTCAATCCGAGGAGGCTCACATACCTGTTTTGTCGTCATAACAGGCAGTGGTGATGTATCAAAGGACACATTCTGGTTGGAATGAAGAGTAAGCGTGTAGGCGACATCCCGTACGGCCGTAGAGTCCCCAAAGTATAACGAAGTGATAAATGAAATCCGGCTTGTTGCTTGTCCGGGAGTAATCTTGAGCTGTTCCTCGAAGTCAGTGGCCATTCCATTTCTACAGTCTACTATGCCGACCAAGCAATGTGTTCCTTCGTTGTACTGACCCTAAACTAGGATTAGTAACTAAACGTTGCTACCGTATGAACTGACCCTGATGGTGAGACTCTCAGGCTTGACGAAACTGGCACCGTATCCATCTTCCTCGAATGCATGCAACGCAATATATGCTGGAGGGTCTTGTCTATCACCGACATGCCTTGTCAATAGGGCCCAAATCTCTGTATCTGCTGCCCCCTTTTGTAGAAAAACACGTATTTGGTGATTGAGATCTATAATGATTCTGTCAGAAGCGAATGCTTTGCGAATAGAAGCAATTTTCCTGTAGAGTATGTGTCGTGCGGCTTGTTTCCACTTTTCCAAATGCTAAACCAGATTCCTCAATATGGAACAGTGTCGATAATAGCTTTTCAGCTCACCGATGATGAGTAATAGTATGCGTAAAGCGTTCGGGATTCCAGCTAAGGCACAGGGTATCGAATATTGTGCAGGCATCTTCCCACGAGAGTTTCCAGCATTCTTCATTGGTTGCTGGGCCCTGACCCAATGAAACTCCTGCCATGGTATTGGACAGATCGTCGGGGCCTGCACCTGCATGTCTCCACGGATTCACGATTGTGAGCAAGCGCTCTTCCGAATCTTCCATATCTACAAGATATTAGCCAGCTATGTTCAACCATGTTGAATTTACTGACCAATACATGCATAAGCATGTCGGGGTAGTAAGTTTGGTCCGTTTATGTGGTCAGGTGGGTCGTTGCTAGTGGCAATTGTCACAAGTACATCTCCTGTAATCACTTCAATCCTATTATGCACCCCATTGCATTGAGCTCTACCTTTGTTGAACGAGTTGACGAGGAACGTCCACATTTTTTCTTGCTCAAACGATGAGCTAGCGGCTACTTAGCTCAGGGATGTAAGATAGTTCCTGATATACCTTTTAAACGATTGATGCTCCGGTATCCAGCCGATCAAGGCTCTTGAGGGTATCAGTGTTGCTCGACGATCTTGTCCAGAAGAATTACCTTAGATCAGCCCCTGGGTCTCTGAGACGCTTGATTAATAGACATAATAAGCCAACGTTCACACGTACGATCCAGCAAAATCATATCCTCCGTTGTACTTCATGTACTGTGTAATGTAAGAGGTACAAACCCACACACGCAGGGCTCGTACTGACGGCCTTTTCAACAAGTATTGGCCACATGCAGCTCGATTTCGTAGCTGTCATACACATCAATTGTCCATCTTGCATTGGAAGCAAGCTATCAAATACTGGAGGATGGTGTCACTTAGGATCACCAGTACGAGTACAACTTACTGCACTATGGGGGGCTTAGTAGGTGGAAAACATAGAAAATATAAGCTTACACGTCGGTAGCACCCGTTAATGAACATTTTGTAAAAGTACTTGTCGTTAGGGGAAACCGCAGGAGTACCATAGGAGGGCTGAGGGAACAATTGAGAGAGCATCAACTGCTCAAATAATGATAAGGGCTCGGTTTCACTGGAAATGGGACACTTACTTTGGATTTATGGCGTATATGGTGGTTCCAGCATACGATGACCGACGTGACCACAGAACAATTCGGGACGATACTCTGGGCTAGTTCCGAAGGCATCATTCCATGGTCGATCAGGGGTATAGAACCCATGATATTTCGAGATTCTTGCCAGTTTGGTGCCGAGTTGATGAGGGTGGGTGTCTGATCCCTGTGCGGGAGTTACTACATGGGATGCAAACCAAGTGCTCAATACCCACCGATACACAGTCTGTTGAGCAAACTCTTCTGTAGATGGATCTGCCCACTGTGGATATTTGATTCCATTGACCGTAGATGACGCCACTAGAACGGCATTCTGTTCTCCTTTGATACGAGGTTACAACTGCTGTATCACAGCCAGAAGACATATTCACCAGCTGAGAATAGATCCCTTGAAACACCTTTGATATCAGGATGCGCCCGTTTGAGTTTTTGAGCGCGCTCCAACGCGATGCCAGCCGCTCTCTTGGAGTCTGCCTTTTCGACGCTATCTTTGGATTTGCCGTAAATCTCAACTAGTGCCTGTGCAGCCTGCGTATACAGTTGATATGCTGTTTGCCAGTCTCTTTCCAACTCTTTCTTTGTTGCTTTGGCGAGCAGTGCCTAAAGGGTTGGGACAGTCAGAGGTTTCCATCGGCCATTCAAACGTCGCATAATCACTTCTGCTTCCACGAGCGCCCGACCCTTTGACATTTCGCCCTACCAACTCGAGACGGTCGAGAACAGGATCTCAGTTCTGCTTGCCACCTTGGATCCTTACGCTATACACAGCTTTTGGTACGTTATGTACACGATACAGCTATGAATTTGTGGCATTCCGGTTTTGATTTGCGCTCTATTACGAACCTTATCGGCCATGTCTCCGCAGTTTGACTGCACACGGCAAACGTAAACAATTAAATTTCCCAGCAAAGTTGATGGAGCCGGTACTATAAAGGAACCGTCTTCCTTTTATTTTGGCAACATTATGGTGCATCCCCCCTTGATCCCAGGATGGAATTCGAGCAGTCTCTGTATCAGCTTTCGTCCGAAAAGCATCATCGCATACCACCAGATGTGAATGAAGGCATAGATCTCTTTCTTCACAAACGCTGGTACTCAAATCTGGCTATCCCCTTGCCTATCGTCTTCCTTCCGCACATTACGACGGCTCTCGTCTTTGGAATCTTAACCATCACTTTTGGAGCTCTACACAAAGACATTATACAAAACCCAACACCCTTTTGGAACGTCTTTCCCGAATTTTTGGCCGCCTTGATCACCGTCGTGATCGTTGCTCTCATCCACTTCCGCCTTTTCCCTGTATTTTGGAGATGTAGAGCTCGTCAAGCTGTAAACGAAGGCTGGTTTGATTCAAGCATGCGAAAGAGCAACCAGCGCCAACTTGTACTCGATATCGGGTGCAACGAGGGTCCAGTATCCGCTATATTTGCACAGGAAATTATTCGAAGACAAAGGGACGTAGGTGATTTGACCGCCCGCCACGCGAGCATGCCCGTCTTCATTGGATATGACCGATGGACCGCATGGTCGCGGCTCCCCAACTCACCTGCGTGTTACCTCTCTACACTCATGGATGCTGGAGTCCCCCGAGACTGTATCATTGCCAACCGGACGGACAGATCCTCCACAGAGGCAAAGACACATCTCCCTTATCCGTCTGAATCCATCTCGCTCGTTATCTGCTTTCTCGGAATCACCGAGTTGCACCTCAAAAGGCCGGAAAGAACCGCACTCTTTCACGAGATGGTCCGTGTTTTAGAGCCAGGGGGCAGGATCCTACTGGTGGAAAGTAGCGGTGTCGGGGTGTGGACGATGAGAAACCTTTGGGAAGGGGCCGTACATACATATCGAAGAATCCTAATAGAGGACTTAGGGTGGCCTCCGGAGAATGCGGTGAGTAATCGTCGCGAATTGGGGGTGCGCTACCTCATAGCCGTCAAACCGCCCGCGACAAACCTAACAGTATGAAACGTTTCCTGTAAAAATGACAAATTGTAACATTAATAGCCCTGATTCTACAGGTTTAGAGACGTTAGTTGGTGTACTTGGGTTCTATTGCGAAGCATGTCGGCTCGGCCATATCCCGCAGCAGGGCTAGCTGCGCACGGCAAACGTTTGCCAACGCCAGGGGCATTCGGGGGCAATGCTATAAGGACCGTCATCCCGTCATCTTTCACCGTCTTCCTCTTGGCTTTCGAGATGGAATACGAATTCGAAAAGTCGCTCCGCCCGCTTTCACCCGTAAAGACCTATTATCACATACCACCAGATGTAAATGCCGGCGTCGATCTCTTTATCCATCGACGCTGGTACTCGAGACTCGCTCTTCCGATGCCGGCACTCTACATACCGCACATTGCAACATTCATCGTCTTCGGCGTATTATCCATCGTCTTTGGTATTCTCGCCAAAGACGTTTTGAAGGAATCCGTTCCGTTCTGGGAGGTCTTTCCAGAATTTTTGGTCGCCTTAATCGGTCTTTTCTTCACTGTTTGGATCCATTTAGGTGTTGTTCCTGCATTTTGGAGGAATAGAGCTCGTGACGCGGTCAATGAAGGCTGGTTTGATTCGAGCACCCGAAAGAGTAACCAAAGCCAACTGGTGCTCGAGCTCGGATGCAATGAGGGCTCTGTATCCGCCACTTTTGCACGAGAAATCCTTCGAAGACAGAGGGATGTGGGTGACCTGAACTCTCGTCACGCAAGCATGCCGGTCTTTATTGGGTACGACCGATGGACCGCATGGTCGCGCATCCCCAATACGCCCGCATGTTTCCTTTCTACACTTATGGACGCTGGGGTCCCTCGTGACTCTATCATTGCCCATCGAATGGACAGGTCCTCGAAGGAGACAAGGACACACTTGCCCTACCCTTCCGAATCCATCTCACTCATCATATGCCATCACGGGATCACCGAATTGTACCTCAAACATGAAGAAAGAACCGAATTATTTCGCGATATGCTGCGCATCTTGGAGCCGGGAGGCAGGGTCTTGATCTTGGAGAGCAGTCCTGTCGGGAGGTGGACGAAACGAGATCTTTGGAATGGAGCCCTTGGTACATATCGACGAATGTTGGTAGAGGACCTAGGATGGTCCTCTGAAAATGTGGTCACCCAGCGCCAGCACGCTATCTGGTATCTCACGGCCGTCAAGCCCTCCCGGCTTAGTCTAAAAGTATGAAATTTGCTGTAAATTTGGAATTATGTACATGTTGTAGTTGTAATATTTGATGGATATTTGCCCTGTGCGACTGCCGGGACGACTGAGAAACGTCGGATCAAACTCAGTGGCGAAGCTAGGGTGCCACACGTGATCTACCCAGGCGCCGTGTCGGCGGTAGCCAATAGCGGAAGCTTGTCGCGGAAGTGGCGGCGCAGGGGGCCTAGAAATTGCCCAGAAAGCAATTTTGATTGTTGATTGTTGGTTCTCTAACGTTGAACTCCCCCCACGACCAGTGATTTCCTTGGGTCTCTCTCCCCCCGACGTCTGGACGCTACATTCGCTTGTTATTCGATTGCAGATCACTACAGCAATCCGCTTTTACATTCTTTCCAAATTTGACAACGAGTCCAGTCTCCCCAAGTCCCACAATTCACGCCATGTTCTCCAAGCTCGCCTTTGCTGCTACCGCTGCTCTTCTCTTCGTCTCACGTATGTCCTGGTTGGATGTTTGTGCTGCGCGAACGGTTTCTGACTTCGTCCACAGCGGCACTCGCGGCCAACGCCAACTGCACACGTACCTACACCGTCGCACCTGGTGATATCTGTCTTGGAATCTCGAGAGCACAAAACGTCTCGACTTTCCAGCTCGCCGCCGTGAACAGCGAGATCATCGACGCCACCTGCAGCAACCTCCAAGTTGGCGAAGAACTTTGTAAGTACAGAGTCCCCGATGAGCGGAGAATACCACATGCTAATTTTCTTGGGTATTAGGCCTTGGCACGCCCGGCGAAGATTGCACCGATGTGTGAGTACTAATTTTTATTAGGCGTTCATCGCCACCTGCTTGCCTTGGCGACTACCAATGTACTGACCGGCCGTTCGTTCGATAGATACCGTGTCGGGGATAATGATTCGTGCACGAACATTCAAACCCAGTTCAACCTCAATTCGACCATTCTCATGCAAAACAACCCCAACGTTGACGAAGCATGCGACAATTTGTACCCCGGCCTGATCCTCTGCGTCGCTCCTACGGTCATTGCCCCACCGATTCCAGCTGGGTTCTTTGATGGCCAAGGACCCATCGAGTGGACTCCCATCCCCGAGGACGAGGTCACTCCCGAGGATGAGGATTTGCCCTTCTGCGACGAAGTTGGCTACCAGCCTTAGATGCACGCACGCACACACGTTTCATGATCATGTTCCGAATACCCCCCTATTCCTCACAGTTTTTTTTCTTTGGTCACGCACTCACTCACGCTCGTTAATACCTCCCACACCTCGACTGGTTCATCTCTCGCTGTCTGTGCTCGTCGTCAATCTTTAGTCTCCATTCCATTCCTTTTATTCGCGGTGCTGTGCACGGGGCACCCATGCATGTGTGTGGGTTTCAATCAATCGTCCCCAGTGGTTCATTTGCTCGCGTCGGAGTCGCGAGTGCCCCATCAACAACAACAACAACCCGTCCATTCGGTGCCGGGACATTGCATACAACAATCAAACGTATACCAACCAATGGCATCCCAGAAATAGTTCAAGCTGGGATGCCACGTACCTACGACAAGAAAACTCGTTTGATTGTATCCATTCTTTTCTTCTCAATACACATTTTTTCATTCAATCGTATAAGTGATTTTCACGATTGCTGGAACCGTCTCGAACCGGATCTTGAACTGTCCCCTCCCGTCCTTGCGGGCGCCGTGTTTTGCCGCAGCTGCAGCCCTGGAACCAGTGGCCGCGTAAGGTGTGAGGGTCGTGGAAGCACGGAGAAACTTTAATTGAATTGAATTTTGCCTCGTGCACTAAAGGTAAGACAACTGAGCGCCACATTTCAATTTCAAAACCGAAAAAGCGCGTGAGGGTGTTGTTGCAACCCCCTTTGGTGGCTCGATAAAAAGAGGTCCCCTCGGGCATGAGTTTGAGGTTCCCCCTAACTCCCCAATCTCAGCAACCACAAAACAAGCAAAGTTGAACGCAAGAAAGGATTTACGTTTACGACTTCTTTTATATTTCTTCGTTTTTACCGTTTGTCAGCTGGACCAGGTGTCTCGCTTTGTTCGCTCACGACCCACCACGTCTCCAACAACGACGACGAAAATAAACCGCCTTTAAAGAGAATTCTATTTCTCTCACGGGATTATTTTTTCTAGAATTCTTTTATCCCATTTTTACGATGTGGTCTAACACCTTTGACGACCTTTATGAACAACCGTTTCAACAGCCAACCGATGTATTCTCAAAAGATACATTCATGTTTTGGCCGGCAGCAGAGGGAACAGGATCAAATGCCACCGAGGAAGAAGCGCAGCTCCTCTTCGATGCATCCTCCTCTTCCGAATCACCCCTTGGCTCGGAGCTCAGTTCGCTGCCACCTCTCAACTTTGGCAGCATTCACGAGCACCAGCAAACGATCACCTTGGACATGTCATTCCTCGACGACGTGCCAGCTTGGTCGGCAGAGTCCTCGACTTCGGTCTCGGCTGTCACCCAACCACCCTCGAGCCATTTCGACAACACTGAAGATTACACCCAGACGTGGCGGAGACTCGTACATGCGTCTTCTGTCCTTGACCACGACGACGCAGAGGAACTGCCACACTCGGCGTTGAGCTTTGATGCCGACCCAACACCCCCACTCGCCTATGATGGTCTTGATTGCCCAGCGCCTAGCGTAGCGTCTGAAGCTGCTCAGGCGCCCAAGGACGTGGAGGTTGTCGCTCCAAAGCCGATCCGGCTCACCAACCCCGCAATCCACCTCGCCGCACTTGTAGAGGAGAGCAGTGCCGAGGACGCGCTCGAGGCTGCCTCCCGAGAGTTTGGGTACACCAAGGAGCAAATATGCGAGTACATGTCCGATTCGGAATCGAGCGAAGAAGATGATGAGGAAGAGGAAGAAGAAGAGGTCGCGTCGTTGGACGAGTTTCAATTTACTTATCCGCCGGCACACGACCTGTTCATCATGCCCGAATACGACGATATCCTGCCCACATCACCCTTATCCGCTCTCCTCCCACCCGCAACGCCCGTTTCCCCCATACATAATACCGTTCCCTTTGTCTTCTCGCGCTCCACACAATTACGAGACAATGTACGAGAACGACGAGCGGTGCGGAACGGGAACGGTCACGCGCGGCATTCCAGTGTCCCCACCATCCATTATCGTCCCCCAAAATGGCCCGCGTCCGTACCCGAAGCGGTAGCGGTACGACCCGCCATCACGCTCGTGCCTATGCGGGTCCGACGACGTCGCACGGAACAAGCACATCGTGTCGTCTCCCATTCTGTTGATTGGTCAGCAGGTGTTCACGCGAACACGGTTAGTGCGGGGTGTTTGAATTTAGTGGCTTGATACTCATTACGCCCAAATTAGGATCTCCATAACGTACCCCACTACCACCCTATTCCTTTGGCGTACCTTTAAGCCACAATCGATGTGGTTTTATGACATACTCCCTACATTACTGCTCCACCGTCAATGCAAAAATCCCCACGATCACGACCACGACACGACAGCTTTTGCTCTCTCACGAAACATCTCTCTTCACGACCTAGCTATGCCAGGGTTGGCCTTCCTCTCTGTTCTTTGCCGCCCTGACATGAGAAAAAAACACTGTAACTTTTATTGTCATTTTACCCTCTCACTCGTCCTCTGTCGTCTTGTCATCGTCTGGTTATTTTCGCATTTCCCGTCGTGTTTTTGTTCTCCCTTCCTAGTCTATAACAAAGAAATCGGACCCTAAAGGACCGTCCTATATCACGTGTGACTCGACATCTCTTCTGGCGCTGGCGCTTTTGTTAGGGCGGGGACGGGTGTTCTCGGTAAAGAAGCAGATTGGAGGACATGTGAGGTGCCCTCCAGCCTTATTCCCGGAAAATTCGATCAGAATTTGAGATCCAAATCAGGCAAAAAACGCATAATGAATTTAGTTTCCCCGCTATCGCTCCACCGATGGCCTGCTTTTTTTTTTCCGGCAACTACCTGGGGGGCCAACCTTGCGCCTGTCCTCGAAAATGTCCCAAAAATCACCGTCACCAGCTCGACGGTATTTGGTACATCGACAGGGCACCGTCGACAGCTTGATAACCCAAGGCCACAATGCGCTCGAGGTCGCCCCACATGCTTCAGAATACGCTTCGCCATACGTGAACGACTGGCGGCTTTTGCTCGATAGGCTCGAGGTCCTCACGCTGAATACGCCTCCTGCAAATTCTACAAAGTCGGCTGATGAATCTGGGTTTCCTTTGGAGCCTGTTGAGGACAGTGTGCCCAAGAGGTAAATGTGCCACTGGTGCAGGTGTCTGGTGGTGTGGCTAACATATACAAATATTTACTTGATAGGATTCTAAAAGAGACTGTCTCTTATTTGAGGACAAAGGATGCGATTGCTCCTGCCTCTCGAGACGTGGAACTAGCCAAATACAAGTCGCTCGTTTCTCAAGTGGACAAGTATTGTCGTGTACGTGGCGTTTCGGTAATAAACCTTCTTATTAGCTTAATGCGTGTCTTTTGTTTGCAGAAATCGATGCTTTCCACCGTCACCACCAGTTCCAGCCCGCCAACCATCGCGTCCGACAAAGGCTCGACGTCATCCCTCTCAGTTCCCTACGATCAAGATCTCCCAAGTCCCAGTAAGTTTATAGTAAACCTTTACTGCTTATTTCTCATGTCCCAATAGGTCCCCTCAAGTTTACATTTACACGTACATCTACAAACTCGTTTGCAGTCGACGTCTGTCCGGAGGAAGGTGGCCCGGAAGCAGCTGCTGGTCCTCCCCCTCCCGGAACGATACCGACGCCTTCCACCGCCACCCAAACACCGACATTGGCGCGACTAGACGCAACTCAGGCCACCCTCGCCCGAAGGACCCGATCCGACACCGTCCCCAACACAAACTCCAGTGCCAACAGTGCCAATCCAAACCCGAAGACGCTCAAGTCACGTTCGAGGAGTGGGAGTATGCGTGATGCTGCAGCAGGCGCCATACCGTATACGAGTTTACAGGGGATTGCGATTGACGAAAACGCGGTACACGATGGTCGAGAGCCTCCTCCGTCTAAGATCAAGATCCCACTGAACCTCACTAAACCGATCATTGGCAAGCCGTCCAAGCATCGCCATTCGCGTTCTCTCCCTGCGCTTAGGCAGGAGGCGGTGGCCGGTCCTGCGGCAACAGCGGCAGCGGCTATTAAGACTCCACTGCCGCCTATCCCTCAACGGCCTGCAGTGCACGATACAGATAAGCTGATTCGGCATACTAAATCTACAAATGGTGAGTAGTGGAGTATGGGCCCTGGGCTATGTGTGGCTGAGCGCAATCTTTTTGGACAGAGTTTGTAAACTCTGCGCATTTCTTTCTTGGTGGCACCTTCATGCCCCCTAATCTCTCGAGTGGACCTTCTGCACCTGCACCTCCCATGCAAATCCTCTCTAGCCATCGCAAGAGCAAGAGTAAAAGTAAAGAGAGACCACCCATGCCGAAAAAGGCGGCTAGAGAATCCGACTCGCAGAAACGATGGACACTACATGACCGTGATTCGTGGGAAGTCTTACCACAACCTTCCTCTTCTATCGCCCTCTACCCATCCACTTCCAATTCATCTTCACTTGAGGATCCAGTCAGCGATGGCAAGCCGAAGGGCCTCGTCCGTCTCCGGAGTCGGTTTCCTAGATCACAATTGTACATCAAGACTGGACCACTTGCATCTCTTAGCAATTTAGGATCACCTGCGCACCCTAGACCTGTCCCGGTCAACGTCAATGCTGTCGTTATGGGTCCCGTAGGTTGTGGTGTCTCCACTCTCATTCAAAAATTCATGACTGGTTCCAATGATGTAGGTGGAATCTATGACAAGCGATATTGAAACTGACCAATTTCCAGTGGGTTCCTTCTTCCACCATAGACGATTTTTGGCATCATGTTGTACACTCTGAATCAAGAACAATCTACTATAATATCACAGAAGTTACTGGCTCGGAAGAATACGTCGATCTACGGAGGGCGGTTTTACGACGGGCTCAAGTTGTACTATTATGCTTTAGACTCGATTCCCGAGAACAATTCCGGGATGCGATTGTCAGAGTGAGTCTGGACGCCTCCCAGACTTGTTATTGCATGGTATTGACACTATACAGCTTGTAGAAGATATACATACCATTGGCGAGATACCCATCGTGTTGGTCGGCACGTTCCACGATTCTCCGAATAGAGAGGTGACCGCAGACGAAGCTCAGACGGCGGCAGAAGCGCTCCACGCCAGCTACTTTGAATGCAGCCCACTGCTCGGTCGAAATGTACAAGAACTCTTCAGCCACGCAGCCGGTGTCCTTCAAGCCGCAGACGAAATCCGACCGACTGTTTCTCCCACTTCTCCAACTTCCTCGGCAACCCGCACCCTCCTCAATCTCGTCCGTGGGCGGCGCTCGTTTTCCCAGGCGCAATCCAGTCCTCGTTCACGGAGCCAGTCCCATTATGTCCCGCATTCTGCATCGGCTAGACAACAGACTTTTGCCGATTTGGGTGCTCCCGTCCCGGTGCTGAATATCGCGCCAGGCTCGGATGCTGGTTCGGCCAACGTCCTCTTTCTTGGACCACAGCATTTCAAGTGCGTCATTCACGGTGGACAATCGAGTGGACGGAAGAGCCTCGTGCATCGGTACTTACATGGGACGTTTGAGTGGCTACCAGAGGTCCCCTGGATGACGTGGAAGGCGGCTGTGAATGTGATCCCGCCGGAGAATGAGCGGAGGCCTAGTCTTCCTATCGCTGGAACGACGGTACCGTATGCGCTCACGATTTCGGAGACGTCGTCCAGTCGGTCGCTTGATCCGTTGCGTCGGTCGACGTATGGGGGATCGAATGTCTTTGTCCTCTGTTTTGCCGTGTCGGATTATCGAGAGGAGGTCATGCTGGAGCTCAAGGAACGGGTGAGTTTCCTCGTGTTTATTCTTGAAAGTAATCATGCTGAAAGCTTTGGATAGTGGTTCGATGAATGTCGTTCCTTTAACCCCAGCGTCCCCGTCCTCGTCGTCGCCACAAAGATTGATCAGCGCGCTGGTACCACCCGCGCTTGGACAAAGTCCCAAGGAGAAGCGTTTGCGCGCTCCATACGAGCGGCTGGGTACCTCGAATGCTCTGCTGCCACGGGAGAAGGGATCGAAGACGTTTTCCAGGCCATTATTCGCATTGCAGCACAATCTCATGCTCAAAGTCGGTATTAACAACAAACAACAGTTTTCTCCTCGTCTGTTTTTTTTTGCATGTTTCTTTCTTGGGGACCAACATTATGGACTCTGTGTAATAATTGGATGTCATACATTCTTGCTATTGAAATCAAAGATGAATTGTTGTAACGCCGTAGCAAATTCAAACAACCTTCAATGAGCGATATATGATCGTTAAGAGTGAGGAGGAGTCAATAAATTTTGATTCTCCAGGCAAAAGTACATGCTGCTGCAGATGAGCGTTCAAAACCCAACCATAAACCCTAGTCCATCGCGTCCACCATATCATCGTCATCGTCATCATCGTCATCATCATCATCGTCCTCGTCGCCCTCCAAATCTGGTGCACCATAGTCAAAGGGTGCAGGCGCGTTTGGCTCGTTCTTGAACAGCTGGGGTTTCTGCTGCTGGCCCTCCATTTTCATCTCTATAATATCGTCATCTTCATCTTCCTCTCCATCAAGATGAGCAGGAGCATAGTTCTCCGTGAGCCTGTACATCCCGTTGTTGGGACCGTTTCGCTCCAGCACGGCGACCTCGTTGAGGACTTCTCTAAGGTACGTCTCGGGCTGCTGAACCTTTTGTCTCAATTCCTTGATCGACCAATGTGTTTTTTGTCTAAAGTGCAAAAAGATGGCATCGAGCAAATCGTTTTTGGCCATACGAGCCATACGTTCGAAGGGCTGCTTGGGCTGCCGAAGTGGTTTCCCAATGCCCGTACCCGGTGCTGCTTTGGTGCCTCTACCAGCGTTGAGACGTCTGATTTCAGATGTAGTCGCGCCCATATCCTCCATGAATTTGATGCCGCCTTGTGGTTGAGCCGCGTCGTGTCTTTGTTTCAGGTGGCTTTCATAGTCGACGTCAAAGCGCGGTTGGCACTCGAGAATATGATCAATAGCACCCCTAAACTCGGTTGTTCCTGGAACACCTAAGTAAAACTCTTTTTTTTTAGGGTGAAACAATGTGCTTACGGGATCGTTCTTCTGGTCGTGACGATTTTGGTTTGTCAGTGACCACAATATAGTTTGTGATCAGATTTTCTTGCGTGTCCAAGCTGTATTCGATCATTGGTGCATCTGGAGAAGGTTGCCAGAACAGTCTGACGACTTCACGGCCGTTTGGAAGCTTGTAAACGCGGATTTTGCCCAGTTTGACGTTTGGTTCGGTTATTTCGCTCCAGGCATCAACAATTTGAGCCGGAAGCTGTTCGAATCATGTATTAGTTGAAAACGTAGCGACTTTAAACGTTGAAAGAGCAGAACCGAAGTCAGCCAAAAGTTGGTCAATTCCGTCGGGACCAGCCGCATAGTCTCATCAGGCTCTTGTTCATCTTCTTCTACATCCTCTACGTTTGGTTTGAATTCGGCAGGCGAGTGAGCGTCATCTATGTCCATGGTGGTGGCTTCCAAGGAGAGACGGTGGCAATCACTTTAGTCACAACGATACGTTCATTTTAGAGTATAATTAACCAGGGATTCATCCGGAATTGTTTCTTAATTTGTGGAGAATTTATGGAGAATTCGAGGGCCAAGGCGGGGGCACTTTGAAGGCAGTTTACTTGATTTGGGTCACACACCTTGACCTGCTACCGTACGCACTTTCGGGTTTGTCCCCCATCATTATCGGACGCTTTATTCGCGACAAATCTTCCAACGAATTCATTCCTTATCGGAGCAACGGGCAGGCCCTAGCTAGTAGCAACCGGCGTCGACGACAAGCATAATGTCGATGACCAGCCTTTTCAGGCGCAACCAGGCTCAGAACCAAAACTCTTTAGACAACGAAGGTGATGAGGATAACGACCAGATTGATCCCGAATTACGGCTTCGAACCGTCCGAACCGCCTCGTCTGCAATCGCAGAGTCGATCCGGAGTGAGCTGCGAAGAGAACGTCAACGAGCGAAACGAAAACGGCTTTGGGGTTCTTTAAAGTCTAAAAAGCCTCCGTCCAACGCTGGTCACGATGCAGAGCTCAGACAAGGCTCTACTGGCGCTGCCTCCGCCACGAGCGGGAAGCCTCGACGGAATGTCTACGTCAATTGTCCGCTCTCATCGCAGGATACCGACTCTCACGGTAGACCTCAAACGGTCTACGTTCGCAACAAAGTCAGGACAAGCAGTCAGTCATATTCTTGGCAATCTCGTCGTGGCTGTGTGGATACGCTTTTTGCTAAAATCCCGTTTCCCTCCCCCCACCAGAATATACTATTCTTACATTTATACCAAAGAACCTCTATGAGCAGTTTAGGCGTGTTGCCAATCTTTATTTCCTTGGACTCGTTTGTATTCAAGGTACGTGGCAGCCTTCTCATTTCCGTCATAGTCCCTTGCGGTACTGCAGTATTCTGGGCACTCCGCTTAGAGGGTGGCCGATCGGCATTGCCGTGTTACGCAATCTAGGCACCAATCTGCCGGCGCAGACCCGCTCCTCGCGCATTTCTCATGTACTTACGCCTTTTGTTTCACAGTATTTCCCATTTTTGGAGCGGCGGCCCCGCAAATCGCCATGCTGCCATTGGTCTTCATCCTTACAGTCACCGCACTCAAGGATGGTATTGAGGACTACCGAAGAGCCTCGTTGGACAATGAAGTCAACAACTCGGCAGCCACCAAATTGGGAGACTGGCGCAATGTGAATTTACTGGATGATCCGAGATCATGGTGGGAGAAACTGTTCGGCCTTAACCAGCCAGGCACAATTTCCAAGGGTGTGCGTAGGCTACGAGAGAAAGAAATGGAAGCTGGCGCCCAACGCGTTGTCCTAACTAAGAACATTTCCGACGATGCATCGGAGAAGACTGAGCAAAAGGACAATGTGCATGCCGGCGTCTATCGAGCGCGTTCCCTTGAAGATATTCAATCCGTTCATTCCGGGGAAAACCATGAATATCCTCCCATGTCCCTGGACGCTCTAAGTTCTCACGTCAATCTCGCCAACGATCCTTCCTCGACGACACTTGGTGATCCTAGATCGCGTAAAGACAGTGTTGCGGGTTCAACAAGGACGCGGGTCTCTTTGGGAGTCGTAGATTGGCAGCGACAGACGCCCGGGACGGCAAGATGGGAACGAACACTGTGGAAGAAGCTCGAGGTTGGAGATATTGTCCTGCTCAGGGACAATGACCAAATTCCAGCGGATATTGTTGTCCTTTCCACCTCTGATGCCGATGGCCTTTGCTACGTCGAGACCAAGAACTTGGATGGAGAAACCAATCTCAAACCCCGCAAATCTCTTCAAGCCACTTCGTCCATGGTATCCGAGGAAGACGCAGAACACGCCAGCTTTTTGATCGATTCAGAACCTCCTCACGCCAATTTGTATCTTTACAATGGTGTTCTCCGGTACCAATCACGCGAAGAACCAGAATCGGAAGCAGCCCCGATTTCGCGTGATATGTTAGGAACCGGGCCGATCAAGATGGAACCGGTAACGATCAACAACCTGCTACTCCGTGGATGCATCGTCAGAAACACAAGTTGGATCATTGGATTGGTCGTTTTTACAGGTGCAGACACAAAGATTATGCTCAACGGTGGCGACACACCGTCAAAGCGTAGTAAAATCGAAAAGGAGACCAATTTCAACGTTATCATGAACTTTCTCATCTTGTTGGCAATGTGCATAACGACCGCCATTGTCTCTGGTTACTTCCAGCTCCTCACCAACACGAGCGCCGACTTTTATGAAGTCGGATCACAGCCTTCGAGTTCGGTGGTTATCAATTCCTTGATCACTTTTTGGTATGTTATAAGATGTTCCGGAGTTGTCATTTCTAACGAAAATTATTAGCTCGTGCTTGATTGCCTTTCAAAACATTGTCCCCATCTCCCTCTACATCTCCATCGAAATTGTCAAGACGATCCAGGCATATTTCATCAGTCAAGATGTCGACATGTACTACAAGCCTTATGACACCGCTTGTGTCCCGAAGACATGGAACATTTCAGACGACTTGGGTCAAATAGAGTACATCTTTTCAGACAAGACGGGCACCCTCACGCAAAACGTGATGGAGTTCCAGAAATGTTCAGTCAATGGGGTAACATATGGCGAGGGAGTCACAGAGGCAATGCGTGGAGCTGCAAAGCGCGAAGGTCGGGATGATCTTATGGATCCAGTCGAACAAGCGGCGCAATTACAGGAAATGAAGCAAGCCATGTTGGACAAGATGTCCAAGACGTTCAAGAACCGATATCTTCAACCGGAGAGCCTCACTTTGGTCGCCCCGAACCTTGCAGAACATCTTGCAGACAAGTCCAATCCTCAGCGCAATCACCTCATCCAATTCTTCCGTGCTTTGGCTGTCTGTCATACAGTTCTGGCCGATCGTCCAGAACCACATGATCAGCCATTCAAGTTGGACTACAAGGCGGAGTCTCCTGATGAAGCCGCTCTCGTAGCTGCGGCTCGAGATGCTGGTTTCCCTTTTGTCGGCAAGACCAACAATACCATCGATATCGAAGTGATGGGTCAGCCAGAACGATACGTACCCCTACGCGTACTGGAGTTTAACAGCACCCGGAAGAGGATGAGTGTCATTGTCCGTAATCCCGAGGGCAAGCTCGTTCTATATACCAAGGGTGCCGACAGCGTGATATATGCGCGCTTGGCCGCAGATCATGATGCTGCATTAAAAGAAGCCACCGCCAGGGATATGGAGACCTTTGCTAATGGAGGTCTTCGGACTCTGTGCATCGCATATCGTTATCTGAGCGAGGAGGAATACTTGAACTGGAGTCGCGTATTCGATGCAGCAAGTTCGGCCATCAAAGATCGTGAAGAGGAAATGGAAAAGGCAAACGAGCAAATCGAGCATTCGCTATTGGTGCTCGGGGCTACGGCATTGGAAGATAAGTTGCAAGAAGGAGTCCCCGATGCTATTGAATTGTTGCATCGGGCTGGAATCAAGCTCTGGATTCTTACAGGCGACAAACTTCAAACTGCCATCGAAATTGGTATGGCCCATTCTTATTTACGAAGCTGCTTGCTTACTTTTTCATAGGCTTCAGCTGCAACCTTCTCAAGAATGACATGGAGATCATGATTCTCTCAGCTGAATCTTTAGACGACACGCGTGCACAAATCGAGGCGGGACTAAACAAGTTGGCTACTATCACCGGCGCCCCCATGAAGAAGCAAGCTCGAATCTCTGTCGACGGCAAGCGGACTAAAGGAGCTGCGGTCGTTATTGACGGCGATACTCTGCGTCATGCATTGGATCCTTCCTTGAAGCCTTTGTTCCTAAGCCTGGGTACCCAGTGTGACACTGTCGTCTGTTGTCGTGTTTCCCCTGCGCAAAAGGCATTGACAGTCAAGCTGGTTAAAGATGGTTGTAACGCCATGACCTTGTCGATTGGAGATGGTATGTCTCATGTCCAACGTATGGTTGTAAGATACTAATAATCGTCAGGCGCCAACGATGTTGCGATGATACAGGAAGCGAACATTGGTTGTGGACTACTTGGTCTTGAAGGGTCACAAGCAGCCATGTCGGCAGATTATGCATTCGGTCAATTCCGCTTCCTTACCAAACTACTTCTCGTCCACGGTCGTTGGTCCTATATCCGAGTCGCCGATATGCACAGCAACTTCTTTTACAAGGTTTGTTCTCAAATGCCATAGATTGCCCAATCTAACATTCAATCTGCTTTAGAACGTTATCTGGACATTTGCCATGTTTTGGTTCCTCTTCTACAATAGTTTCGACGCGACATATCTCTACGAGTACACCTTTATCCTTGGATACAACTTGTTCTTCACATCTCTACCAGTCATCGTTCTAGGAGGTATGTTACCAACCATGTGGACGTTTCTCATCACTGACAATTTATATTCCAGCATTCGATCAGGATATCAATGCAAAAGCGTCTTTGGCTTTCCCTCAGCTCTATGCCCGTGGCATTAAAGGTCTTGAATATACCCGGACAAAGTTTTGGACCTATATGTTTGATGGTTTCTATCAATCAGTTATCGTCTACTTCATTCCTTATCTATCATTTTCGGGAGGCGCCCAATTTTCTTGGTCGGGCAGAACTTTGGATTCGCTCGCGGACTTTGGCACAACAGTGGCCATTTCCGCCATTTTCTCAGCGAATTTGTTTGTAGGACTTAACACTCGATAGTGAGTCGATGTGCTTCTAGAGCATGGCAATGCGCTGACCTTTACGGCTAACAGCTGGACCGTAATCACGTGGATTGCCGTCGTCGGATCAATGTTGCTGATGTGCACCTGGGTCGTGGCCTACTCCTTCTTCGACAGTATTCAATTCACCAGGGAAGCCATCGTTCTTTTCAGCACTGTTGGGTTCTGGTCCACTGTCATTTTCACGGTCATCCTGGCATTAGGGCCACGCTTTTTGACCAAATTTGTCAACGAAGCGTACTTCCCCACGGACAGAGACATTATTCGAGAGGCCTGGGTTGTTGGAGACCTCAAGGATCGTCTTGGTATCAAGCACCGAAAGTCATCCAAAGGAAGTACCGCGTCACAGATGGAGGGTGCAGCTTTGTTCCGTCCTCATATGCGTGACACCTCCGAGCATTCATCTGACCAGGAACCCGACGGGTACCGTCCTGTGGTTTCACCACAACCTGGCGCCTCCTATGCACCCATACCCAAATCTCCAAATTCATCCAACCTCGCAGAAACAGGCCAACAAGCTCGGCGACAACCGACGGCAATGTCGTATTACTCCGCTTCTGACATTCCAGTGTCAGAACCTGTCGCACCTGCAAATCGACCCGCGTTGACCCTTCATCCTTCCTCTGCAAATCGTCCTATGGAAAGATCTGGAACCTTACCCAGCAGCCCTTTGAGAGCATCACCGACCAGTCCTCTGAGTCCAACTCATCCTCAATCCCCACACTCACCACACTCACCAACACGGCAGCCCGCGAGTCCGAATCGCTTATCGCCCATTCCTGCACAAAACGCTGGGGAATATGAAATGTCCCTGCGGCCTACCCTTCACGGCCAACAGGCGAGCGCATACTCGCATACGTCCCAAGCGTCCCAAGCTTCATTCCACACTGCATCCGACGGGGGTTGGGGGTCGGCTAATGACGATGCAACCACTGTGCGACATCATGGTCCTGGGCAACCGGGCTATTCGCACGAGCCTCACGCATTGTAAAACGAGTTTTGGTCTAAACGGATCGCTTTTTTTGTCTCCCGGATTTCGTAGCATCTACTTACGAAGGCTTTGTGGCTTTGATTCACGACCGACTCCTTCTCTCTCTCATCCCTGAACGGTAGAATTTTCATTTTTGGATTTTGTTCGGATTCGGCTTGCATCAAACCCTTGTAACGCATTTTTTACGATTTATCTATAAAACGTATTTTTGGAATTGTTTTTTCTATCAACCAGTCGTGATTGTGAGTTGGAGTTGGGTGGCAAACAAGTTCCGCGAAACGCCGCGGCTGAGGCTGCCACACTCAAAGGTTGCACCCCAGCCACAGCAGCAACATTGGCTCGTGACCCCTCATAATCTCGAAAAAATGGAAAGTGCGCGTGGAACAGATCATCGTCGCCAGAGTAAGTAATGTCCTGGGCGTTGCTCTGGTTGATGAAGCTGACGATTTACACCAGATTATAAGAACAAGAGCAGCCTACGTGCTGATGATCTCCGTCGACGCAGAGAAGAACAACAAGTTGAGATTCGGCGTCAGAAACGAGAGGAAAACGTGTCAAAGCGTCGTAATCTGGACTTGGCTGAAGGACCAGAGTCAGACGATGAAGGACCCAATGGAGTGAGCACATTTCAGCTTTATCGTCTCGCTTTTGGCGATTTCCCTTTACTCGTGGCCATGCGCCACAGCGGGCTGCCTGCTTTGGTCGCTGAAAGCGTAAATCATGGGCTGACATGCAGTAATCTAGCTTTCCCCCGAAGTTGTACAAGCCGTCTTCTCCGATGATGTGAACCTCCAGCTCGAGGCGACCACCAAATTACGGAAGCTTCTCTCAAAGGAAGACAATCCACCCATCGACCGCATTATCCAGTGCGGCGTAGTGCCACGTTTCGTAGAGTTCCTCTCTGGGACACATCCTCCGCTCCAGGTAAGATCTGATCTGCCTCTACTGCCCGTTCCTGAGCTTGTCACAGTTTGAGGCTGCTTGGGCGTTGACCAACATCGCGTCTGGCACAGCAGAGCATACTATGGTCGTTATCAACGGTGGAGCGGTTCCATACTTTATCAATCTCCTCTCTTCACCCATCCTCGACGTTCGCGAGCAAGCCGTCTGGGCTTTGGGAAATATCGCAGGTGATAGCCCTCAATGCAGAGATTACGTGGTGCAAGCTGGGGCATTACGGCCTTTGCTCTCCCTTCTGTCTGAGCAGCACAAACTCAGTATGCTTCGTAATGCAACATGGACTCTCAGCAACTTTTGCCGTGGCAAGCAGCCTCAGCCTGACTGGGAGCTCATTTCGCCAGCTTTGACGGCTTTAACCAAGTTGATACATTCTCCGGATGACGAGGTTCTGATTGATGCTTGCTGGGCCATTTCGTACCTTTCAGATGGTGCCAATGACAAGATTCAGGCTGTGATTGACGCCGGTGTCGTTCGTCGACTGGTCGAACTTTTGACCCATCGATCCAGCTCTGTGCAGACGCCTGCTCTGCGCTCTGTCGGAAATCTGGTTACCGGTGATGACCTTCAAACGCAGGTCGTTGTAAGTGCAGGGGCGCTTCCCGCACTCTTGACCTTGCTTTCTTCACCAAAAGACGCCATCCGCAAAGAGGCTTGCTGGACGATCTCAAACATTACTGCTGGATCTCCAGTTCAGATTCAATCTGTCATCGAAGCAAACTTGATACCACCTCTCATCAACATCCTGGCCAACTCTCCCGACTTCAAGACTCGGAAGGAGGCTTGCTGGGCCATTTCTAATGCCACATCGGGTGGTCTTCAGGAACCCCAGCAAATCCGGTATCTCGTTCAACAGGGTTGCATCAAGCCCTTGTGCGACTTGTTGACGATGATGGACAACAAAACCATCCAGGTCGCCCTGGACGCCATCGATAATATTCTGAAAATTGGGGAGCAGGATAGACTGGCTCGAGGGCCTGGTGCTTACAATGAATATGCGGTTTTCGTGGAAGATGCCGGTGGCATGGTCACCATCCATAACCTGCAGACTCATGACAATATGGAGATTTACGGCAAGGCGTTCTATATTTTGGAAAACGTACGTATCTATGTGTGTGTACACTATGGTTCAACTCACGCGCGGTTTTAGTACTTCCCAGATGATGATGAGGCTGACATGGCCCCCAATGATGGTCAAGAAAACGGCTATTCGGTTAGTCTCATCTTTCTACCTACCCTTATTGACGACACTAAAATTTGGCTTTGCAGTTTGTCACTGGTGTTCAAGCGCCACAAGAGGGCTTTAGCTTTGGACAATAAAAGAATGAGCTTCAGCCTTCCGTTCTCAGGAGCCCTCAACGGCATATCTTTCGTCCTTAAGAAACGGCATTCGCCGTTTTCCCTTCCGGTTCTTTTCCTTTTCCTTTGTTCCCTTTTTTTTTGTTTGCCTTTTCCCCCCCGCTCACTTTGAATGCATTAATGCTGTCAACACGATACCACGATTATGATGGTTGAATATCTTGTGCACCCTAACGTCTCAAGGATGTAGTCATCAGAGCTTACGCCCAAATTTTTACGGCGTTTTCTCCTCACCTTACTAAATGTACGTACAAGTCGAAAGAAATAGAAAAGCCTGGTTTCAAATCGCGCGGTGTTTTGGTTTTTTTAATGATGTCCATTAAAATTGATCACTAATAAGAAACATAAACAAGCCATGACAAATCGCAGACTACAAAGCATAGAATATCAAGGATAATAGCTACTATAGCATCTCAAAAGCTCCTTCTGTGTCGGAGTGATTCTGAGCCTCTACTACTTCCTCCTCGTCGGACGAGATCTCGATGTGGACCGCATCCTCTATCTCCGACTCCTCGTCGGAAGTGGAGGCGGGTAAGACTGCAGAGGAAACGGGGGCGGTCTCGGTAGGCTCTTCGGGTGTGGTGACCTGGTCGATGACCTCCGTCGATGGCTCGGCTTCTGGGACGACAACATCGGCAACTACCTCTTCAGTGACCTTTTCAGCGACGGGTGTAGGCTCAGAGGACATGGTCACTTCTTCGGCAGGTCGTGGTGTGGCGGTTCCCGAAGTGGGTGCTGGAGCATCGAATTCAACGTCGTAACCTTGAGTGGAAGAAGAAGCCTGGTTGGTCTCTGGCTGGGAATCTTCCATCACAACGTCCTGGACCTCCTTTGCCTCAACAGGGGCGGCAGTGACAGTGGTCGGGGAAGCAGGGATCTCGGAAGGAACAGTGGCGGGAGATGCATTCCCAGCGAGACGCTCGGCAACCTGTTTCTCGAGTTCCTCCAAGACCTTTTCGATGCTGACAACGAGGCGCTTCCTGGCCTCCCTCACTCCCTTGAACCCGTGGCTTTCGATGCCGTCGAGCTTGGTAAGGAGTTCGGCGAGAGCATGTTCGTAGGCGTGGATGGTGGCGTTGGTCTGGTTGAATGCGAGGCGGGGTACGTCGCTATCGGGGATACGCTCGAGAGGGCCGGAGGGGAAGACGAATGTGTTCTGGAGCGAGTTGAATGTACGGTTGATAGACGTGATTTCTGCGAGGGCTCGTGCACGCTCGGGAGCAGCAGACCAGTGAGGCTCTTGTTCCTCCTCGCGTGGTCGCTTGACGGCGGGTTCTTTACCCTTGGCAGAGGTCTGAGAGCGAGAAGTAAGTATTTGTGCATTAATGAAAGGAAACACAAGATGACTAACCGATGCTACGGGAGCAGAGGGTTGTTCAGCAGCTGGGGTCTCGTCGGAGGGGACGCCAAAGATCTGAGTAAGAATGTGCTTGTGGAATTCGCGGCTGAGACGTTCTTCCTCTTGCTGACGAGCTTGACGACGACGGAAGATTTCTTCAGGAGCGGGCTGTCCGCAGCGCATACCAGCACCGCAGGCGTTCTGCTGTGGGCGCTGGGCAAAGCGAAGAGAGGCCTGACGGTTGCGACGGGCAGCTTCTTGTTGGGAAATAGCAGCTAGAGCTTGACGATGTCTCTGCTCTTCGAGGGCGAGCTCCTGTTCGAAGAGGGCACGCTGGTGCTGTTCTTGGAGTGCCGCGACATACTGTCTACGACGATAATCGGCATAGAGCTGGTCGGGGTCAAAGTATGTTTGAGAAGGAGCAGCCTGAGGAGTGAGTACGAAGAGCATGTTGTTTGTAGGAGAGGATTTTCAAGGAAATGTTGATGGCCAACTCCGAAAGATGGCCCTGGCTTTTATAGCTCGTCCAAGTGAGTACGCGTTCATTTCTTTGTAAGCTATACGCGTAAGCCCGCGAACAGTCCGGAGTCGTAAAGTCCAAACTCGTCATTTCCCGAATCTTCTGGCCAATGACAAAGCATTCCAAAGCTCACCGCCGCCTTTGCCAGACTTGGTAAGCAACTATAAACAATATTATTGGTCATATTTCTAGATACATCTGGTAAAAGATTAGTGGTTCCTCTGAGAGCGGACGACTAATGTCATGCGGGGCGCGTATATTTGATAGGAGAATCCCTATACATACAACTAACACATCAAGGTAATGCTTTTCCGGCTCTCGTCGCTTTGGCTACTTCGCTTTGAGTCGTGTTCTCCGCGTACCTCTTGTAAACATGAAAGTACTTCTCGTCATCCGAGGACGCATTCTTCACACTCTGCCTATTCACAGCCGCGTCTTCCCATGTCTTGAATCTACTCTCGACTACAGACCATCAGACTTGCGTTGCACCTCCACCTCGATTTCATTTCCAAAAAATGCCGCCGAGTTTCCCTCATCGGCCCAATAACAAATGTTTTTTGTAGGCTTGTTGATGCGTTTGCTGAAAGTATGGATGATCCTATCATCGATCGTAATGCAGAAGGTGGAGGCTTTGTTAGTGACCATAATCCTCGCGTCTTTCGACTGAAATACTCCAGTGAGAATTTTTTTTTCTTCAGGAGCCCATTCTTCAGGTCCCTTACGAGTGTTGAAAACAATGACATTCTCGAGGGGACGGAAACCTATATGGAGAAGGTAGTCCCCTTCCCCACTCATAAGATTTACCGCGCTGTTTAGGGTTCTGACATGGTCCTGGCCAAAGTTAACGACCCGAACGCAGAAGGAGACAGTGTCGTTTAGGCCGAGTGGGTGGCTCAGCGTCTTGATGGCCCCATGGGCAAGCATTTGACGCCGATCTGGTTCATTTGTGCTGTGTAAAGGAATTTTTAGTAAATATAATAATGTTCCCGGAGGAAAACGGACTCTGAACCGGGGGCCACAGTCAGATCCACGAAAGTCCACTCCATTTGCTCACTTTGCATCTGAACCTACGGGAAGACAGTTCCATCAAACTTGGTCGGCTATTTATAGGCATTTCTTACATTGGTCCCATTGAGGCACCAGGATACCATCCCAATGTCACTGCTCATGATCCAGCCGACGAATGTGCCATCCTTAATTCCCCTGAAAACGGCCTAGGTTAACAAAAAGTTTACATAGCAATGAAAAATAAAACGAGCGCACCTTTTGACGTTAATAATCCAAAGGTAAGGGTCTGTAGATCGAGTAACAGGGGCGGTGGCGATAGCCGAAGGCCAGGTAGAAGTATATCGACCTGACGCGCTAAGGGACATAATACTACCATTTCCACCGATCAACCACTGTAAAAAATGGACAATATCAACGGTAACGTCAAGCTCTTCAGGATGTTAGGCCTACCATTTGTGAAGGCTGTGAAGGGTTGATCCCATCCACGAAGAGAGTTTCTCCGTTATTGGAAGGACATACCACAGCCCTTTTGCCAAACTGAATACTATAAATCCCGGGAGGGAGGGAGCGGCGTTTGTTCTTCTGCTTTCTGCATGGCATCTGGGGGTTTTCACTTTCCATTGGAGTGTATTCAATTCCGATAGTGCTCAGCTAGAAGAGGCGTTTTCACCAGGGTAAGAGGTGGGGAGGAGGAAGAGGAGGAAGATATTATGGTAGCAAATATACTGGCATCGAGGAATATGATATATTAAAGATGAAATCGCGACAGATTATCGAGATCTAGGGGTAGAATTTCCTGGAATTTGATCTCTGAATTGAAAAGAACAAACGATCACCTGCCCAAGTTGGTGCTACTGCTGAGGAAGTCAGCATCCTTAGAATACAGATGATTAGGGCTCCTGTCGGAGGAAGACTCCAAAGATTTTAATTCCAGCGCAGGGGATCTTAATGGCATATCTATAATGCGATACCGGCATCGAGAGATATGAAATATGGTCGCAATAAATTGATCTAGAGGTACAGTTGCCCGGATTTGGCCCTGAAAAGTGAAAAGAGCTCTCTACGCACGTTGACGCTGGTGGTGAGGAGGCAAGAGCACACAGGGGAGATGATGTAACTGAGTTTCCCGTTGAAGACAGACGCCAGCTCGGTGGGCTGTAGCGGCGTGTTCGTAACACATTATAAGAGGGCCAGTGGACACAATTGTGACCACGGAACACCGACAGGATCACGTCGCTTATGGATTCTATTCTCGGCCGAGCTCGGTGCTTAGTATCTTCCAGCGTTCTGTCATCGACCGCATACCGATGATGGACAGACGCACATACAGGCTATTGATCGTCGCTGGGTTCGGTCTGGATGTTCCTCACCGAGGAGACGAACGCGAGTCCTATCCCCTGATGTGGGGGGTTTCCGGTTGTGTCGCCACGGGCGGGTGTCATATATATATGGGCTAGGGAGTAGCGGGCGGGATACTATCTATGGCGGACTTTGGGTGGCAGTATGAGTCAAACGTGAAAGTTAGTGATCACCAACATCAATTTGCCATGGTTTTTCCGAGTGAAATATTTCAATTCCTGGTGATTCCCGGTGAATGGCTCAAATTCACCCTCGTTCACTAGCGTTCACTGCTTTTCACCAGGTTTCACCAACTCCGAAAGATGCCCCTGCCCTTTATAGCTCGTCCAAGTGAGTACGCGTTCATTTCTTTGTAATCTATACGCGTAAGCCCGCGAACAGTCCGGAGTCGTAAAGTCCAAACTCGTCGGAATCTTCTGGCCAATAACAAAGCATTCCAACGCCGCCTTCGCCAGAATTAGTAAGCAACTATAAACAACGTTATTGGTCATATTTCTAGACACATCTAGTAAAATATTAATGGTTCCTCTGAGGGGCGGACGACTATTGTCATGCAGGGCGCGTGTATTTCATAGAAGAACCCCTATACATAACTCAAGGTAATGCTTTTCCGGCTCTCGTCGCTTTGGCTACCTCGCTTTGGGTCGTGTTCCCCGCGTACCTCTTGTAAACATGAAAGTACTTCTCGTCATCCGAAGACGTATTCTTCACACTCTGCCTATTCACAGCAGCATCTTCCCAAGTCTTGAATCTACTCCACACATTGTTCTCTCCTCCCTCCGTCGGCAGCTCAAAGTTGCGGTACTTCTTCATGACCGTCGCAAACCGCAAGACCCA
>KN824296.1:250712-261605 GCA_000827415.1 Serendipita vermifera MAFF 305830 | reverse complement strand
TGCTCGAGAAAGGCGCCGATGTCAATGCCCCAAGTAAGAATTATGGAAATGCACTCCAGGCGGCTTCGAGCGGAGGAAATGAGAAAATAGTTCGGATTCTGCTCGAGAAAAATGCTGAGGTCAATGCACAAGGAGGATGGTATGGAAATGCACTCCAGGCATCTTCGAGCCAAGGTTACAATCGAATAGTCCGTCTTCTGCTCGAGAACGGCGCTGACGTAAACGCACAAGGAGGATATTACGGAAATGCACTTCAAGCGGCTTCAAGGGAAAGACATTGGCAAATAGTCAGGCTTTTGCTCGAGAAAGGTGCCGATGTCAATGCACAAGAAGGAGAGTATGGAAATGCACTCCAGGTGGCTTCGAGCAAGGGACACATGCAAACAGTCCGTCTTCTGCTCGAGAAGTGCGCCGACGTTAACGCACAAGGAGGATATTACGGAAACGCACTCCAAGCGGCTTCGAGTGAAGGATATGAGCGGATAGTCCAGCTTCTACTCAAAAATGGCGCTGATATTAATGCGCAAGGAGGACACTATGGAAATGCACTCCAAGCAGCTTCAAGTGGAGGGTACAAGCAAAGAGCCCGGCTTTTACTGAAGCACAGCCCTGAGGCTAATGTGCAAGAAACATATTATGAATATACACTCTGGGGTGATTTGAGCAAAAGATACGAGCAAACGGTTCGTCTTCTGCTCGAGAAAGGCGCTGATATCAATGCGCAAGGAGGGCATTATGGAAATGCACTCCAGGCGGCTTCGAGCGGAGGATACGAGCCAATAGTCCGGCTTCTACTCGATAATGGCGCCGATGTCGATGCGGCAAGTGAGCGTTATGGAAATGCAGTCCAGGCGGCCGCGAGCGGAGGACACAACCTAATTGTCCGGCTACTACTCGAAAGGGGCGCTCAAGCCAATGAAGAAGAACTATTACTTCACGATAGAAACGATAATGAAGATGAGTGGAAGGATAAATCAGTGAGTGTATAAACATGAAGGGCGAGGGCCTAACTAACAACACTATTCCTACACCATACCAGCCCTGAATGCTTTACATACGGTCTTTGCTACTATGTACCAAGTACGCTGGCCCCTAGCGTCTCGTCGAGCACCTTATCTTATTATACTTTTCTGCGAGATGGCCATAGTCCTGTGAATGATTTCATATGTCATCATCGTGCCTCATGAGAGATAGTACTAAGAACCTGTGGGATGTTTTAGCACAGCAACAAAAAGCCCCAGTTGCGTTAGGATTACGCTTGAGACGAGATATCGGTTAGAAGAGGGAGGTGCTATACGCATCGCACGGGGCTCGGTGTTTTGCATCGTAAGGGCTGGATAGGCTACGGGCCGACAGTGGAGGTAACCTCGTGTCTACAATCGCATCGTGAGCATGGCCGTGATGAATCAAATGAAACAGGAATTAATAGGCCCGTCTCAGTCGGCAGGAGCAGTAATACAACCACTCCTCCACATAATGGGCGACGTGAACGCGAGCCTAGCCAAAACCGTCAATTGTCGAAACAAAAAGACACCGCCCAACAAAATGTCACAGCACCCACATGAAAAAAGAAGGATCCGGTATCGCCATCCACGTTGTTGTACTCTCCTAGCGAACGAGCCCAGTTGACTCACTAGCAAACCTCCTCCTCATGGCATCGGATCAGCCAGCAGGCCTACTCCCGACGACGATTCGGAAACACCGGCAGGCCGTACACAGCCCAGGAAACCCTTTGTGAGCGAAATTTCGATCGAAAAGCAAAACGACGGTTGTGGCGTGGCCTACGCGCACGCGCCTGCGATGGATCGTCAACTTGGTCGGTTGAGTCGGGGCTTCGGAAGCCACCCGCTGAATAGGATGCGCGGCCTCGACGCCACATGCCCGAACAAAAAGCAAAAAGGCGCATTTGAAAGACCGGGGGTCGTGTGCGCGCGTGCATGCATGGTGGAGGTGGTGACTGTCGAGTGGGGGTTCATTCGAGTGGAACATGGTCGTTTGACTTGAGATCTCAAAGGCGAGATGTTCGGTGGTTGGAGGGTCCTGACTGGATCAAACGAGACGAAAAAGGAGGGCAGGACATGTGTTACGCGCGTGTTAGAAACCTTGTTTACGGCGAAATTGGCCCGTGGACATCCTCCAACGTGTGGATAGCGAACAGAGATCTTCATCGCCCAAGAGACGGATAAAAGATGTTTTTTTTGTTGATATTTACAGGGACTAGGGATAGAGTCGCACGTTGGAAGCGGTACCAGCATGGACTGCGATAGAGGACGACAAACTTACTTAGTAAGGTATTAATCTTTTGACCCTGTCCGTATAGAACCCGTCCTGGATCGTTCGAGGGATGCGAGGATGCAGAATGGGGGGAGCATGAAAAGACATCTGCTGGGAAACTGTTAGAAAAATCGTCTGATGATTTTTTTCGACGCTGTGTTGTCGGGCCGAGGCGAGAGGACAAACTTTTGAAAAATTGACCCTGTAGAATCGGGAACGCATGACTCGTGGCCCTTCTAGACGACGAGCTCAAAATCCAGAATTCTATTTTGTTCGCAATTCTACCTCAACTGGGCGAGAGTGACCCTATATAAAAATCCGGTGAGGTAAATTGGCCGACAAATCCGATGTGATCAGTAAAACCTCGTAGGTTAGCCCAGAGGGAGGAAGAGGAGACCAGAAAGAATGGGTATGGTTGATCGTCATGATTGTGCGTCATGGTGGAAGTAAGTAACCAACCGGTGGAGGAGTGGTGGTCTATTAATGGGGCAAGGCTCAAATGGCCCCTATACAGTCGGCGCGACACGACGCAAGGGTAAAGGGTTGGATCTGAACCGCGCCTATTGAAAGAGGAAAGGAGGGTGACAACCCTGGTTATGATCGAGTGATTTTTCTTGTCATTTAGGTTTATGAGACTCGATGCGATGTTGATTAGAGAGAGGCCATGAGGTAGGAAATCGATCGCGTTGACGAAAATAAGACGTAAAAGGATAGTGAACTTGCGTAGCCTTTTACACGCTGTTTGTGCGCTGTGGATGTCGCTGGAGAGCGGCTGGCCGCAGATGAGGTCGGGGCGCGTCAATGGACTGACCAAGTATGATAAACGCGTCGCGCCGATTCGACAAGAGGTTTGGGAACTGTGCAAAGAAGCGACCGATCAACTATTGTAATGGGAGGCGGATTGGATTGCTTGAATATTGATGTCAGATAACGCCAAGGAGATGCTTTCTGATCGAGATGGAAAAGGACAAGGTCGTCGGAGCAGACAAAGCAGGGAGGCTGGTGAACACGCACGAGTCGTGTGTAGGCCACACACCGAGGATTCTTCTCTCTTTGCGGCTCCATAAACGCCATTGATCGTTCGTCCCGACACCAAGGATTCTGAATTCGTGGCGGCGGCATGAGGCGTTTTGCGAGGGCCGAATATCCGGACGAGCACCAGGATTCCTGGTCGTGAAACTTGACATGAAACTGCTAGAAAAGTCTTGTAGACGGTGATTATATCAGTATTTGGAATGAGAAAGCACTTGCCAGAATGACCGACAGGCTCTGCTGAGTAATAGCTGGAGTTTCCACCCAAAAATCGCAAAAAATTCCCAAGAGCTGCTTACAAATCCTTTTAGAATGAAAAGTGAAATCAAAAGATATAAATAATCGGCCGTAAATCTGTGATCGAGGGCAAGCAGGAAACTGAATTGTGGGCTTAGGGGAGTCAGAAACCCGGGATACATAAGTATTTGCGGCCAAATAACCAAACAATTTTTTAATTTTTTTTTCCCTCTCACCTCTTTGGACCTCGCCGCCTCCGTGACTCGCATTCTCACTCTCTGGTGTGCTCTTCAACATGCTCACCATTGATCCTACGTCCATTTGCGACGTTTGCGGCGACCAGTATGGCACCGTCTGTCTCCCCTATCTCATTCCCTGCGGTAAGTGCTCAGCCAGCCAGTCTCTAGTAACGTTTTTGCTGACTAGAATGTTATTAGGCCATACTTTCTGCAGAAACTGTCTAGTTAACATCAACGACAACAATCCAAAGGGCGCTTCATGCCCCCTTTGCAGAGAAACCTTTACGCTCGAGCAGATTCATCTCGTTCGAGTCGATCCAGCAGATCCTCTTCCAAAGCTTTCATATGACCATTTTAATCCTTCAGACGACACCGACTCGGACTTTAGTGACCGTGCTAGATCGCCTTGGAACCAGGATGCACGCATTCGGGACGAGGCAAGGGCATTGGAGCTTCGAGTTCAACAAGCCGCGTCAGTCAAGTGCACGTTTGAGGAGGTTTCGGCCCTCCGTGACGACATACAGAACTGGCTACTCACTGAGCCAAAGTACAAACCCAGCAGCAAGGTGCGTCATCTTCTCCCTCTCTCGGATTTATTATTATTATTTTCTCTCCCTTTTTGGGTGCCATCCCCGAATCCTTTCACTGCGATTAGCAGTGTTCAGCCCATTTGTCCTTAATGGGGACATTGCAGGTGGTTTAGCCGCCGGACCTGACATGTTGCCTTTCCCAGTCATCATTATCATTGCCTCCGCGCAAATCAACTCTTTACTGACTATCTGTTCCCACGCCCAGTTCCCCGCTCTCCGACTCTCTGCCGCGCTTCTCCGCGCCATTCTCCTTAATTCCCTCGCATTTTCCGAAGCAAGCAAAACTGCAAAAATCGCTGAAGATGGCCTTCGCGACAAGATTAAAGCGCTCGAATCGCAACAGACGACCCTAGAGGCCGACATTCGCAGGCAGAGACAACAGTATAGCGAAAAGTCTCACGAATGCAGTCAGTTGCGCGCAGAGGTTGAGCGGTTGCGCAAGTTGAACCCTGGATCGGCAACTTCTACACGCCTCCATTCTTCGCCCTTCCCAGGTCCCGCATCGCCAACCTCTCCCACTGCTCCAAACTCTCCACCCCCATCGAGCTCTTCGTCAATGCAGTCCCCTTCGGTCCGCTACCTTTCTTCTCCAGAGACGACCCCTTCTTCTCGTCTCCCACCCCCACGGTCTGTGACCACTTCGCCCACGCGCATGAACCCCTATGCGCCTACTACGTTGCCCAGCATTGCTAGCGCTACTTCCTCTTCGCGCAGCAGCTCCGCGGCATCGAGCGCAAGCTCCTCGCCTTCGACTCAGCCCGTGCGCGAGTTTTTCACTCCCCAGTCGAGCCGCCAGACTTCCCCGGCTCCTACCACCTCGCCTACACCTATCCCTTACGCCACTCGTCCTCAACCCAAGAGTGGCTTGGAGACCCTCATGGCCCGCACGTCTGCTCAGCCATCGGTACCTAGGTCCATGACCGCCCCGCTCCCTCCAAACGGAACCCCACCACCCATTCGTAACGGGACGAGGCCAAGGCCGATCCAGACGCGCCCACAGGCTCATGCCTACCCCAAGGTCTGGTTGCCCATGATCGACGACACGGAGGATACGTCTGCCGCCGAAAACACGTACACTTATTCGCACCTGTCGAGGAATGGGACACTCCGCGGCCCCGGAACTCCGACTCAGACATCCATTCGGCGATGACTCAGCTTTTTTCATACATAAATCCGTTTTGCTTGGGGAGGTTTTGGGTTCCCTTTTCTTTCGGTTTTTTAAAAGTCATACCAGACGGTATGACCCACACTCGCCGGCGTGTATCCTCCAAAGTCTCTCTTGTCGGCTTTTCTCTAATTTTGCCGTATGACGGTGCAATGGTTCAATTCGTCCATCATCCGTTGTGCGGCTCTGTATCGTACCGACCTATTCCTCACCACCCTCTCCTCTCCTCAAACCCCCCGTACCATTTTCGTTCCCCCTCAAACCGTGTCGATCACCGTCAAACTCCCCCTTTCCCGTTGCTCCGAAACATAGACATCTCGTCGCAATAATTATTAACTAAAATGGCGCCGTTCGGTCTGGAAATTCTCGTACCAAATTTCTTTTTTCTTTCTTTGTTTCGTCTTTTCTCGTCTTTTCTCGTCCTCCACAAGGTTCCGATACCCCAATCCACTTTCCCCCACCCCCCATCCACCCAGAAAGTAGCCTATCGCCTTCAAAAATCAATAATTGGTCCCCTTCGCATGGTTTTTTCCTTTTTCTTCTTCTTCAATTCTCTTTTCTTCAATTCTGGAAGATGGCTATGCACAGTTATGTGATGCTCAGGGTTCGGAGTATCCCGACGGCTGGCTGGCCTATTTTCCGCCCACATGCTTCTATGCTGGCGCCCTCAACCCACTGGATCTCAAACTCGTACTCAAAAGCCATTGACCGCCAAAATCGCTAATCGGCAACCATCCATCCACACCAACCCCACCCACCCACCTATTCATCCGCCAGCCACCTCGACAATTTTCCATTCGACCGCGAATTGCGTCTATCACACACATGCATTTGTTCATGTGAACCAGCCCCCCACCTCCACCGCCTCATTACCTCATCGTGGCCCTGTTTTCTTTTTTTCGCATCCAACTTGCGCAGGCCACATTTATATCGATCGCGACAAGGGTTTCCTCTCCAACGAGTACCGCCAATATCAAATCGATCAGTCAAACCTTTCGTCACTCGTTGATTTTCCAAATACAACCCTTCTCACATCCAGGAATCGCATCGTCATTGGAAAGGTATGGCCAACCCACTTGCTGGACACCATCACCCGATCGTGCAGATTCCGACTCTTCTCCTGGATGACGACAAAGGCGCCTCTCTCGCGCGACGCAGAGTTGCCACTTCGTTCATTCCACTTCATTTGGTGCATGCAATGCAAATGCACCGTCCAAGCCCACCCGCATTCCCTCATGACGCATTCACGACTAGTTACGCCCCTGCATATATCATTTTGCATAGGCAGCGATCGTATTTGCATCATTCGTGTTACACGAAAGCGACTCTTCCTTCAAGGTTCCACAAATTGCTTTATCTGATTTTTACAAAATGGTTTCAAATCCCTCACAGTCTGATGGTTGGTTGTCTGCACGTCTGCCACTCTCTATCTGTATGTGATATCTGAATCATTTGCCGCATTTGGGTCCTGTTGCTGTTGTTGTAGGAGTAGTCTCCTTGTAGCACTTGTGATGAAATGATAGCTGTTGTTTCGTTTTTTTAACCTTTTCCCTTTGTTTTGGTTTGTTTTTTTTCTTGGGGCCCCCTTTTTTTTTCTGGCCTTAACCTTGAAGAAACTAGTCTGATCCGAAATCGCTATGCATCTACTAAATTAATCGTAAGCCTCTACCGGAAGTGGTAGGAGGTTATCAATGAACGTCCAGACTCCTTGCCAGTATCTTGGCTGGATACACGTATCGTCTGTACCAAAAACCAGGTTAGTGTACTAGTAGTTGGTTTATCAGATACTGCTATAAACGTACTGTGTGTTCCATTCTCAAACTGCCTCCATACGCGGTAACGGGTCCGCTTGCTCACCATAACCTCCTTGTCATCTTCCATTTCATATTCAACATATTCTTTTGAATCAGCGTCCTCCTCTTCCTCTGCCAACGTTCTTCCACTGCCGGATGGTGACCGATTGTGGTCCCGAGCCAAATTTGCCGTGGTCGTCACGCCATCAACGTTCGTTTGCGTATCCTCTTTTGGGCCATCTGTTGCAGATTTCTCGCCCGGATCCGATCCTGCTCCGGAAGCCGTACGTTTAAGTGTCCCGTCTGGATTGATCTTCCCAATCGCGATATTCCATAATCCTACCATGTGCTCATGCGGTACGATCTCGTCTTGGACACCGCTTAGGAATAGGATGGGTGTCGTCTTTGGGATCTTGACAAGAGCATTGGCAGAATCCCATTTTTGGTGGCAGAGCCAGGAGAAGGGCGAGAGCCAGGGAATTGCGGTCGGTATTAGGCGGGGCTAGATTCTGTTAGTCATGAGGAATCATTTGTAACAGTACAATGCCTACCAATGAGAGGAACGTATTTTCGAGGATTAAAGCATATATCTATGTCAAGTTAGTATGAGAAACCTTCTAGGTCGGGGCTGGCACTGACGGCATCCGGATTTCGTGCGGCTAGCGATATGGAAACTGCACCACCAATTGACTGGCCATAACATAGCTAACAAACAGTCAGTAATAGAGAGGGCTCATGTATAAACACGTACCACTTTGGTCGACCCAAGCGTTGGATCAGCACGCACAAAGTCCAGTGCAGTCTGTAAGCCAAATTGTTAGAGCTTGTAGGAATTTGTATTGACAACCCACTTGCGAGTCAATGGTTAGCCCATCCTCCGATGGTGATCCTTCGCTCTCCCCATACCTATTAATTGTCACCAACTTTTTCTATACTCCTTTGCCATACGCACCCTCTGTATGATACGAGCATTACATTGCATCGCATCTTCGAGTAGAAGATTCTTGCCAACGGTACACGGTGCCCAATGTTTCCGCCATTGCCGTGAAACATGAGTACTGTGGGTCGACTACTGGCAAACTGCGAAACCCGGTTAGGATGAAGCTACAAAGTCACGAGATGTTATTTCTCACCTTTCTGTCTTCCTCTGCCGTATCCACATTGTTGTTTTGCTCCTTGGTTTCGCTCCCGCTTCCCAATAGGCGCCGCCGTTGGACGAGAAGGAAACATTTGATTTTCACGCCATCTGATGTGTCCAGTGTAACGTCCTCGTATGGTAGTCCATGGTCCGCTGGCGTTGGTACATCTGCTTGTTTCCGGTAAAGAACTGCTCGGGATTGAAATCTACAACTTTACCTGTTCGTGATCCTGGGGGAAATGCGGCCGGATATATCAGATAGTTCTGACCATAGTACAACAACCCGAGACCTGGTGAAAGTGTCAGAACAGGTGCGGAACCGGGTAGAAGAGTCCGTACTGAGGGTCGTGAGGCCCACAGCAGATGCAAAAGTTCCCTTGAAAGAGGTTTAGTGAGATATTTATCGATTAACGCTCTGACTTGACCGACTTTGGCGAATGTCTGAAGTGAAGTCATCACGGCAGGAGCCAAGCAACCTTAGACTGGGACACATTCCACCTAACGAACGCACGTATTATAAGGCTGCCCAGGGCAATACAACACTCTGGATTCTATGGCATCAAAACAGGCGTATTCTAACCTACTGCACTGCAAATTCTTCAGACCTACGAACAGAGGGAGGATGGGGATGGAACCGAAAGACCAATCTACTATTCCTCGACCAACTGTATGTTCTACGTATAACAATCATCTCCCATTTAACACACCAAATAGTATTGATGTTGATTATCCGTATGGAGACAAGACGCCGTTGCCCTCTATAGCACCAGCCTGAGATGCAGCCCGAGATGTCCACGCCTTTCTTACTGTATTGTTCGAAACCTTCTCTAAATGTAAGTGTCGTCCATTCCACTTTGCTGGAGAGTTATATGGTGGAAGCTACATCCCAGTGTTTGCGAGCTACATATGGGTCGTAGGCAAGACGCTCATGGGGATGGACGAACGCCCATAAACCTACAGTCTACTATGCAGCGAATGGACGGAACAACCCTGCCAAGTAGGTTACCGCTGATCATCTATTCGAGATAACTTGAAACTAGGATTCACGGCTTTTATTACGACATACTCTGTTAAAATTCGACAGTAACACCGTTTCATCCCATCAAAATGTGTTTCGAGTTGGTATATACGGTGGGATTTCCCTATGGGACGTCATCTGATCATATATTCATCCCACCTGCAAGCGCCCGAATGCGAACAGAAGATCACTCAGACCTGTGGTCGTAACTATAACATCGACTGCAAAGCTGCATTTGATTACTGTGAAACTGAGCTTATGAATTCATTTGCAACCACAAGTACGGTTTGAACTCGCTCTGATTCTAGAATCTATTGACTCCCATAGAGAGGAGTTGGTATGATATTAGCAAGTCATGCCGGGGACAAAATATTGACTGTTCTCCGGAAATTGACGATGTATGTGAACCCCTTTACGTAAGAGACGGCATGGCGGGCAATCGAGCTAAAAAGTGTTCCGGTGACTTACGCAAACTGGGTATGCTCTCGGTTTCAGACTCAAATTTTGGGCTCAATCTAGCGTCCATCCGACCCAAATAATGCCCGAAGCTTCGATATTCTATGTCTGTCATGTGGCATTGATTAGCTGCTCGACTCCAGTCTATGATTCTAAGGAGCCCTCGACAGATACTTGATAGGAAACACACTATCTATACGAAACAATGCACCAGTTCGGAACCACGTCTCAAATTGGATGGTATCAGCCCTGACACTTCCCCAGGGCAGACTGTACACGTCCATGGAGGGCGTCAAACAGAGGTGACTGTTCTGCTCTAATACGTCTGACTAGAGGTATTAGCTCCGAACAATATCGCGAATTCACCCAGGAGGAGCCACTCATTATGTCGGCCTTGTCGAAAGCTGCGGAAGAAGCATGAAGGAAGATTGATAAAGATAAATAGAGATAAAATATTGTCTCAAATCATTATTATCTCAAGAAGCCCCCGCGTCCGTTTCGTCACAGCTCCGTTAACTATGCTATTCGACGGCTAGACACCAATTCCTAATAATCATCAATTATATGGTTCCTAGTCCTTAATCATCAGTTTTCTTGTGTTCTTTGCATTGGGCCCAAGACTCTCCGTAGACAAATTTGCTGAGATCAACGGTGGTTGTAAGAAAAGATGCAATGATAAAGAGCGCGCCTCCTGTGACCAGTCCAGGGAGAATGTGTGGAGGCACCCAAAAGAGACGTTGCGAGTTTGAATCCAGTATCCAGCCACTTTCTAATTTAACACTGAGAGATAAATAATCCTATAAATGATCCCATCAAATAATCAATCAACGTGCTTGACTAATGAACCAACTCACACGTTCAACACTCTTCTCGTTCCAGGTCCGAACCGTCTTATCTCCAGAAGCGGAGACGATGCGCTTGCTGTCGGGCGAGAATGCAACGGACGTGACC
>KN824296.1:201902-240994 GCA_000827415.1 Serendipita vermifera MAFF 305830 | reverse complement strand
CAAAATATTGCGTGTCAGTCCCGAAGCACAGCTCCCATCAAACCAAGAGCACCGACCTGTCGCTAACCGCGGCAATTAATGATTGATTAGGATCAGACCGACTGATCCATTGAAGATAATCGTTGCTGGCACTTAGAGTGACATTGACCGTATTTGACGCGTTTGTCCTGGCAATGGTGACGGTATAGGGTTTTGTCCCACCTTGGATACGGATGGGGAGGGTATCACATGTGTTTAATGTACCAGATACACCGTCTATAGTGGCTCTGAGATCGTTATTTGGGGCGGGAGGCAAGCAGGCGTCGGATACGCTGGAGCCAACCGTGTACATTTGCTGGGCCACACCTCCTGAAGTTCCGACGGCATCGACGACGGTGAGAAGGACGCTTCTACCTATAGAATTTTGTCAGTACGGATATAACGAGGTATTGCGAAGAGCGAGCACAGGGAACGAGCGCGTGAAACGGGGATGAGGGTGGACGGAAGGCGTGTGCACTCACCGGCCGGAATTCTGGGGGTCCAAACCAGATCTGGGCCATTTCCTAGTAAGTCTACTGTTGGAACACCTTGGTCTGGGTATGCAATGATCGTATAAGGGGGGACTGAGGGCTGCGTTGACCCGTTTTGCGCATCACGGCCCACAGTGATATTTACTGGAGTACACGGTTTAAGTGAGGGCTATTCGTTTATTGGGATTAGCGAGTGAGATTTTAAAAAATTAAAAATAGTTGGAGCTGGCACGGACCGTGTCGTTTGGCGAAAAACCCCATACGAAAGTGAATGCTTGACGCTTTTCGAGCATATAATATGTACGAAACGTTAAAGAGGTGGCCAAAGGATGGTCGTCGTCGTAGTCGAAGGGCAAGAAAGGCGAGAGCCGTAAGAAGCTGCCGTGACTGCCGTTTTGTGTTTCGCGAGGTCCATCCGGATTCACAACGGGGGGCGTTTCTTTCCTGTCCAATCTATGATATTGATGAGCTCCGCAAGTATCGCCTTTTGGAGCGTACTGATGTATTCTCAAGGTGAGCGTTTTGACGTCCTTTTATTCGCTGCAATGATGCAGAAATCTTTAACCAGACTCTGAGGCGAATTGAGAGCATCCCAGAGGGATCTCGTCTCGTCAATGGCAAGATGGCATAGAAAATGCCTTTTTTAATCTTCTCTCTGACTCTTTTTACTTGGTCTATATTCATCGCATGCATGCTTATTTCTTCCTAGGCTGCGGTTCGATCACGGATACCTCTCTTTCCCAGCGTACGTACGTCCGCGTTCACCGCAACGTGACGGACGCCAAACGCCAATTAATGTAAGTCGAACGACAGACGCCCAGTGACAGAACATAGTCCCCCAGGGTCAAGCAGCCAAGTAGCAGGGCCATTAAGCCAGCCCCGGCCACCCCCGAGGTGACGCCGGTACGAATTTTCATGGAAAAACAGGAGCCCAGAACTCCACCAAGCAACCATTAAACGCTCAAACCTGCTCAGAGCCAAGCATATGGATACTCGCGGACGCAACGAGGCAACGCCTCCGATTCAAATCTGTTGCGGGTTGCGCGATGCCCCTGGCCGCATCTAATAATTAACGAATCCCATGCGTCATAATCAATACTATTCGTGGTTAAACCCCAAACTGCTTCCGATCTGGCCTTTGATATAAAATTTTACCTTGCCTGCCGCACCTTTCGTGCGTTCCCCCATCTTGTCCACAACCCCTCGATTAAACGCCAAAAAATTCACGTATAAAATCACGAGGAGAGACAGTGACCTCGTACTCTTTGGCCCTGTCCACGAACTCTTCACGACTCTAACGACTGCGCTATAATACCAATCTAATTCTTTGAGCTCTTAACGTACACGTCCTCTAAACAACCATGTTAAGACATATCATCACCTTTTTTGTCCTCTTTTTACTGTCCATCGCCCTTGCGCTGCCTACAACATTAGAACGCAGAGGTAAGGCGTTATCTTTTCGACGGTGATATCATGGCAGCCGAGCCATTAACCGCGCCCAACCCCCTCGCCTCTACAGATGAAATCCTAGCCGAAGATGGAGAAAGTTTGCCAAAGGCTCTTGATTCTGTGTGCGGTGGTCGAAATGCAACTACGATTATCAGTTCAAAGGCCTTCGGAACACACGGCGTCAGAATAACCACGGGCGTTTGTTCTCCCCCCGAGTCCGAGTCCACTTCTGACTCGAATTCAGGTACGTTACTTCCACCCTCGTTTGGCATGTAGCGTCTGACCCGAGTGCAGTCGACTTGGAGGCTCGTCAGGCTTCGTGTCGTACTGCTCCCAACAATTGTATTCAACGGTTTGGGACCATGTTCCAAGGCAATGGGTGGGTTAACAAGTGTGGTGCGCAATGCGACTCGGTGAGTGAGGCCAGTTGCGTCTTTTGTAGTCACTTATCGTTTCACGTTAGAGCTGCTACCCTGGATCCAACGGGCCTGATCCTAATCATTGCCAGTTCATCTTCAACTCCATGTTTGCTGAGCAACCTCGTGGGTATCTTACATCAATGTCTCTCCCCACTCATTTATCCAATAGAACTCTTCACACTTGAGCCCAATAACTTTCTCCTTCTCACGTATCGGTCCTGTGGCACTGGAATCCAGGTAAGGCGGCACGCATACGATCCAGGATGAATCTGATCAGCCTGCCCCTCAGAACCAAATTGCTTCGGGGCCAGATGGATGTTCGACAAAGATGTGAGTACAGTATGATTGAGATAGATTAGTAACTGACAATTCGATAGGATCTATGTACGTGACCGTACCCCTTTTGAGTTAACATTCTGACATGCAAATTAGGACTACTCGGATTGGGCTGCCATAGGCAAGTCACCATTTCCAGCCATATTCTCACTCACTAACGATGATCCACAGGGAGATATCTAGCGTGGAACTGCCAAGCGCCCCAGGGTGCTCGTGGTGGGAGATGCGTGGGGAGGACGGGACTGTACCAAGGCAATATCCCAGACTATTACGTTCAGTAAGCGAATAATGTATTGTGCCGTCCTCCTTCTCACTACTGACATTGCATTAACCAGGGTATACCAAAACCAATGAACGAACCAACGAAACGACTCTAGGATATCCAAGCCCTTTGTTTTACTGTTTACGGGAACTGACAAATGGACGATTCAACGACTTGCACACGAAATACCAAACGGACGATTACTGCAATGAGAAAGTTTTTCCACAAACCCCTAATACGACTCATGGCTCCTCACGGCTCCTCACTAGTTACGAAAGCTTCTTCTCCTATTTCATTTCACCATTCCTCCATGCACCGGACGAGCCAGCTGTGCTAACTCGTGCTTCCCTTTGCAAAAGTGGCAGAGGAGGGAGAGCACGGTTGCTCGCCTGGTCCGGGGGTTCATAATCATGGGCACTTTTGTCTGCTCACTTGCTACCCTTTTGTACATAGTTCTTCTTTACGCCGGGGCAGCCACATACCGTAGCCGTAGTGTGTGCCCTGCCCGGCGTTGTTGTGATTGATATAATTTCGTTCATACTGCTAGCCTTTGAGAAAAAGAATGTCAAACCTGAAACACATACGTGCTCGCCCGCCTTGGGTGTGCGGCGGTGTCGCACTGCTATATTAACGCCGGTAATAAAGCAATGCCCAGAGAACTGCGTAGATATTATAAAAGGGGGTGTGACTGCGATTACTCTCTCCCTCTTTTTCCAGAACCTTTCCGTCTAACGGCAGCTACACGAACCAAGAACAGCGAAAGCGGTCGGTGACGACGGGCGACTAAACTCCAATTTGGACCTCACTCACGATACCACTTTTCCCGCAGCAGGCGCACGAATAAATTTCAAAAAATACACAAATTTAGTACCACTTGATACGATAATCCATGTACGTTCTTTAATGTGCTTTAGAGACGCGTGCTGATGTGACACGCATGACGCTCTCTATCCTCTTTTGTCCTGGTTATACCGTTTGCTTTCGCTCACTTGTATCCATTTTGAATCATTATTTGTATCGTTCTGGGGACTCGTTGGCTTGGTGCGGGCATCCTGGGCGGGCATTGACGACGACGACGACGCCGACAAACGACAATCCTCGCATGGAATGGACGACGGGACACGATAATACTTGGTTGAAACGATCAGGTCTGAACCATACGACCCCTATCTCCCCCGCGGCGGCGCAGCTGGTAGCAGCAGCGGGGCAACACGGGGAGCTGGTGGTTCCACCCAGACGGCGCACATCCAAAAGCAGATTGACGAGACTGTGTCTGCCATGCGTGATAATATTGCCAGTGTGGCCGAAAGAGGCGAGAGACTCGATGCGCTTCAGGACAAGACGGGTGAGTAGAATCGGCCTTGCGCGCCCAGCATTCCGGGCGACGCTTGGCCTGGTGCGTTGCTCCTAAATAACGTGTACTGATGTAACTTTCGTAGATGGCTTGGCTGTTTCCGCTCAGACGTTCCGTAAGGGTGCCAACCGGGTGCGCAAGAGGATGTGGTGGCAGAACATGAAGGTTTGTATTCACTTTTGGTTGTCCTTGAGACGCACCTCTAACTTTATTATTTTCAGTGGACGCTTATCGTCGCCCTCGGAATCATCGTCTTGCTCATTATCATCATCGTCCCCATCGTCAGCTCGCAACGACAAAAATAATTGTTGCTGCTGCGCTCCTCCAAGCTCTATGGAAAAACTACCCCTTATGCCCTCTCGCATGCTTTTACTTACGTAGCGTATATAACATGGGCTACGCTACTTACTTCTTTTGACTTGCCCCCACGCTTTTTTTGTTATTAAGAACGTCTGATGATGTATGGACCCTCTGTTTTCTCCCACAAGTTCTACCCGTGAAGATCCTGAGTTTACCGAATGACGATGCGCGCCGAGCCCGCGCCCATGCGGGGAATGTAGGAGACCCTTCGGTACATCTTCGCACGATATGGTCATGAGCCAATAGGCCAAGCATGGGAAGCAATGTCTTAAGCCAAACGACCTCAAATATAGACGTGCTTCTGCATTTGTGATTTTCATTATATATAGCCGCCGTTCGACGGTTGCCTGCGCAATGTGACTGTGATTCCCCCCCTCCCTTCACGACTTCCCCCAAACGCTTTGCTGTCACTCGAGTAAACCGATTATCGTTTACAAAAGAAACCAAAACGCGCTTAACTCGGCCATATCCGTACGTTCTCCTGAATATTATCCCATTACCGGGATTCGGCCACAGCCCCTAACACTGACGCCCTTTTTTTCCCTTCTCCCTCCTCAACCTCCTCTAGACTCGAATAATTTCCCTGGATATTTGCTGTTATTCTTAACGTTTTAGCTCAGCGGCCGACCAACAAGCTCTTCCTGCGCTAAAAAGATTAGCCCAACGCCGTTGGACCCGGGACCTCAGATACCATACGTTAGGCACCGGCGTGTACGACGATCAAGCCCTTTTTGACATTGTTCGTGTTTGGAGCTATCACTTGTCTCCCTCCGAACACCTCCTCGTCTTTCTCTCGTTCGCGCCACCTCTTTCTAAGCGCGGCCATATAATACGAACCAAGCAAGCAAAAGCCCGTAGGCTCGCTTCACGATCATTTATACCTCGCTTTCTGTCTCTTCAAACACTTAGAGAACAATGCGTCCAGGCTCGGTCATCCTATCCCTCTCTTTGGCTCTCCTTAGCGCAACGACGCCAGCCTACGGTTCCGAGCATGGTTGGGGATTATGGGACCCATTGGCTGATACAGCGGAAACTGGCACTGTAGATTCATGTGAGCCCGCCGAAGTCTCAAATTTTAAGCTATGGTGACTAATGTCCCGCTTAGTGGTAGACCACAAGGTCGCAATGAAAAAACAAGGCTACACACTCGTCTCTTCCACAAGCAAAGACGGACTGACGCTCGCCCTCTGGGAACCCATCGACGCATCCACCACCGCCAAACGGAGCCTCCTCCCCGACATCCTCCCCGGCATAAGACGTGGTCTCCCCGCAGCCAGACGCGGTCCTTTACCCGAACCAGTCGCCGCGCCCGCACCCGCGCCGCCACTAGCTGCACCACTCGTCAAGCGCGCGAGCGACATTCAAGGCCGACATTGCAGTACCGCCTGCGCATACCAAAATTTCCAAAAGGCGGATACGAGCGATTGTATCTCGGCGTATCGGAAACTATATAGTACTACCGGCGTGTTCACACTCGCCAAACATCAGGCGCTTAGTGCGACCAGTGATGGTAAAAACTGCTCAATCTGGACCGTCAACAATAGTGAACAGGATATCAGTGCGTAAAGTTCTCACGTCTTTGTGGCCACTTACTGACTGGATGTGTTATAGCTTATGACTATTGGGATGCGGCTGGAACTGGTCAATGGCTCAACGGCGCTTGTCTGATTAACCAGGGCGCGACTGTTGGCGTGTGCACGTATGAGGGAATTGGAACAAACGCTACCAACGGTGTCTATACCGCCGTATGCCACCCAAGTTTCATGAATACCCAACAGCCAGCGTAGAGTTTTGTGTTTGCTACATATATACTTTCTTTTATGGGAACAATTGCTATTTGGTGTTAAACGTGTGTGTGTGATTCCAAGCAAAAGTACAGCAGCAAGGTCGCAGCGAAATAAGATATCCTCGTATATGATAGCGGAGGGCTGGCATAGGACTGCCATTTTGCTTACTTTCCGCAGTGGTTTAGCGCCATACCACAAAAGTTGGCGATGAAGAGATAGAGGAAGAACTGGCAATGCTATGAGCGACGATTCCGCTCGCGGGAAGGAAATGAATAAGGACTTACCACACCAACGGCGATACTCAAGATCAGGATCTTCTGGTTCCTCCAAAACTGCTGTCTTCTCACCGTCCTCGCTCCTCGACGGAAAGCCCACGCTTGACCGGCCATCGTATCCGTCTTGTCGACCAACAACTCGATGCGCTCGCCACGGCTGAGGATCTGCTCGACGTTGTGCACCATAATGTCCTTTACCTGCGCGAGGTTTCCCTGTGCGGTAGCGAGTGCGTCTGGGGGCGGGTTCGTATTGTATGTGTGCATCAAGGAAGAGAGTGTCGGTGTAAAAGCGCTGTATGCCGAGGCAGTCGGGGCCATATGGGACGATGAAGCAGGTGTGAATGCGTGGAACCGGGTCTGCAAGTCATCTAGGAATGCAAAGGGCATTCGTCTGTGGGTGGGTTGTTAGCCTCGGGCGGGACTGCGCTGCGGCAACGAATGTACGCACCGGCCTGCAGCATCGTCCGCCATGACGAGAAAGGTGTAGCCTCCTTCAGATACATAATGGAAGAGATATTGTTCCCAGACGTCTGCACAAGTCGAGTCAATGAAGCTCGCCTCCCGCAGTTCACTCTGACGTACATGTCAGCTTGGAGTTGTTGGGCGGAATCTTGGACAAGATGGTTTGAACAGCTATGAAATACGTTAAGTATGTGTTATAATCGCCTTCTTGATATGCCGCCTACCTGTGGAGAAATCTCTGCCTCCGGTTGAACTCTCTGTGAGGATGAGGCCTTCATGAGCAACGCAAGCGTGAATCAACGACATTGTCTATTTTTTGTTGATTTTTTCGGATTTTGGTTGTTTTTTTGGTTGGAAAGGGGGGGGTTGTTGGGGGGTTTTTTGTTTTTTTTCTTGTTTTTTGATTCCATCCCTTGCCAGCGAATCCTTTACCTCACAATGGTCCGTTTTCTCGCCTGTTACGACTTGAAACTACAACTAACATGTATTTATTTTCACTTCTTATTGACGCTTTTGATTTCTGTTTCGCCGTTTTGCTCGTTGTTGACTGTTCGACGTGGCCCATCTAGTCCGACTCTGACCGTCCTTCCTCTCCCACCGCAAAGGGTGCATCTTCATCCGCAATCTCTAGACCACCAGGTGCTCAAGTCAGGTGTGTAATTCCCCCGTTCACTGCATGAACAGCAAAAACTGACGGATTCACAACTTGCCACGACGTTGAACTCGTTCTCCCTCTCACAGACGCAGAGCAACTGGTTCGTCAGCGGTAACAAAACCAAACTCGTCCCGTGCGGCTGGTGCCGGAGGGTCCTCGAACACGATGCTCAAATTGTACACCGACGACTCGCCAGGCCTGCGCGTGTAAGCACGACCCCCCGTTTTACGTATTCAAAAATAATTGACTTAAACATTCGTTTAGTGACCCCTTCGTTGTACTTATCTTGTCATTGTCGTTTATTGGCTCCATCTTCTTCCTTCACATCTCGGCCAAAATCATCCGCTCCTTTAGCAAGTAGAGCGGTCCTAGCAAGATTATTCCTTGCCGTTGGGTTTTATCCACCCCTCTCTCCGGCCCTGCCAGGGGGTTCATTCCATATCTATCTGCTATCCCGCCTGCCGCTGCCGCTGCATGCACACTACCCGCGCGCGACTTCTGTACCAAAAAGTACCGTGCATCGTCTTTCGATGGTAATATATGTTATTTGCTGGGAACCTCGTTGAAGTAACCTAACGCATCGTGGCTTTTGCACCATTGCACCTAGTGAGACAAGGTAGCTTTCAGAAGTGTATAACATGGTGTTTGAGCCTCTCCTTTATTTCGCGTTCATGTTTGACTCCTTTATTCCGGTCACCTTGAGCTCCAGCGGTGAAGGTATGAAGACAGGCACTATTTCAGTTTGCCAAGAATATTGGGATTGAAGAGATATTAGGTTCATAATAAGTTAACGAATATTCGCCCCTTTGCTTGTCGGGAGACAGACTCTCGAGTCGGAAGTCGAGTGTTTGTTTGGCCAGCGTACCCGAATTCAAACACCATACTCAGACCCGTTTATCTCGACATTTCAAGGTGCGAACTCGACATTTGAGCTTTTCAATATTCTCTTCTTCTTTCGGTCTATCCAGCGAAACGCTGACTTGGCAATTTTGCTCCCATTTATTTCCATTTATCTGGCGTATTATTATGGCTTGTTGGATATGACGAATACAGATGGTTAGTTTGTTCTAATTCTCTCATATTTAGCTTGCTAATGACTCTTGATTTTATTCTGATTTTTATAATGACGCTCAAGTAGAAGGTGGAGATTGACACCTTTAGCGGCTACAAGATCTATCCTTCCAAGGGTCGTCTCTTTGTCCGTGGAGATTCCAAGGTGCGTACATAACGTACGAGGCGATATTGCTCTAACGAACAGGCGCACCCCTCTTAGATCTTCCGCTTCGCCACCTCAAAAAATGAATCCCTCTTCCTACAACGCAAGAACCCACGTAAAATCGCATGGACCCAAGTATTCCGCCGAATGCACAAAAAGGGCATAACGGAAGAAGTGGCCAAGAAGCGTAGTCGCAAGACGGTCAAGCACCAGCGTGGTATCGTCGGTGTGGGCGCTGATCTGCAGAGCATCCTCGCTAAGCGGAACCAGACCGATGCTGCACGTGCCACGGCGAGACAGGCGGCGATTGCAAAGGCCAAGCAGGACAAGAAGGCAAAGGAGACTGCAAAGACAAAGCCCAAGGTGCGTAGGTTCTGGAATTCAAAAATGAATGGTACTAACGCTCTTTTAGGCTCCGGCACGGTCGGGTGCGACAGCTCCCAAGGTTTCGAAACAGCAGGCCAAGGGAACTACAACTGGTGGTGGAAAGGCTGCACGTTATTGAAAACCCGGCTATATTTTCTTCCTTTCCGCCTTGTTTTCGCACCATGGTCATGTGCTGTGGTTTCGACTTTTGCATGTCCCATGTAATCTATGCACATGCAATCCCCGAGTTCCATGAGCTTGCATTCTACCCGTTTGGTATTAAGAGACAATGAATATCGTTCAGAACAAGAACCTATATGCTTCTAAGAGCTTGGCATGTCCCTCAGAGGTCACAGGGCCGAGCCCATAGGATCTCACCTAGACCGTCCTAGGGTCTCGTAGGGTCTGGTGGGACGTCCCATAGGACAAAACTCAAAAAAGTATCAGGAACGTGATTATGTAAACCCAGCCTCAACCTTAATTTTTCCATGGTCCGTCCTGGGACGTCCCACCTCGAAATGTCGTCCATGGCAATAGACTCGCAACGCTTCAGTTCAGACCGCATGCGTACACTAATTCGATTTAGGATCAAGGTATGTACTCTTGGAACATGTTACCTGTGTGGAATGAGGGATATAAATGCTGCCTAGATTCCGAGTTCTATGAGGTTACATCCTGCGTCTCTGGTAATAAGAAACGACGAATATTGTTCAGAACAAGTATCTACATGCATTCGACAACTTAGCACGCCGTTCAGAAGTCACAGAGTCAACCATGGTAGGATTCCTAGCACTCGCTAGAATGTGTGTAGATCCGTAGGGACATCCCTAGCATTTGACCAAATTTTTCAGGAACGAGCTTACGTAAACCCAGCCTCAACCTTAATTTTTTAATAGGTCGTCCTGGGATGTCCCACCTCGAGCTGGCATCTATGGCGGGAGACCCGCAGGGCTTCAGCTCAGCCCGCATATGCACACCACTTCGACTTTCGACACAGGTATGAGTTGTTCGAATGGATTGTCTTTGTAGAATGAAAGATACAAATGCTGCCTACGCTCCGAGCTTACATCCTGCGTGTCTGATAGTAAGATATCCCGATACTGCTCAGAACGAGTATTCACATGCACTTAATGGTTCAATGTATCTCCAGAAGTTGCGGAACCAAGCTATGTCGGACCCCCCTAGCATTCCCCTAGCATTTCATAGACCGTTCTAGGATCTGGAGGGACGTCCCTAGCACTAGATCCAAAAAATCTCAGGAACGTGATTACGTAAACCCAGCCTCAACCTCAACTTTTCATAGTTTACCTGGGACGTCCCACCTCGAAGTGGCACATATGTGGTAGACCCAGAGAAGCCCCAGTGGCAAGCCGCACACGTACATCACTTCGCCTCAAGACACAGATATAGTTCGTAGAATGGATTGCCTTCGAAGGATACTAATACTGCCTAAGCTCCGAGCTCTATGAGCTTACATCCTGCGCTTCTGGTATTCAGATATCACGAATACTGTTCAGAACAAGTATTTATGTGCACTTAAGGGTTTAATGTGCCTTTTAGAAGTTGCGGAATCAGGCCATGTAGGAGGCCCCCTAGCAATCGTTAGAACGTGTAGGATCTGGAGGGATATCCCTAGCATTTGACCAAAAAATATCAGGAACAGGCTTATGTAAGCCCAGCCTCAATCGAAATTTTCCGGTTTGGCCGAGTGGTCTAAGGCGCCAGGGCTGGGGGCCCCCCAAGGCACGGGCCCTTTTGGCCCGGCCCCTCACTTCGACTTTAATTCCTGAGAATACATTTACACCCTCCAATTTTATTATTAAATGTCTTCGACTCCTAATTCGCAGCTCAAGCTCTTGTTCTCTCCGGAACTCATCCCAAATGCCGTTAAAGAGGCCCTACCAAGCGATCTCTACGTGCGTTATTCGGAATATAATATATTTTAGAATCTAAACCGAATCATTATATGATCTCTGTTCTCTCTCCTGCAACATTCCGCTCGACACCGTCACCGGCGATATGAAACAGGTTCGCCCGCTGGCACGGGATGACTACAACCGCGGGCATCTAGAAGTCCTCAAGGTTCTCTCAGTAGTCACCGACCCCGGCCTGGAATCGTATCAAGCGCATTTCGACTCCATGCTTCCATCTTCGTCGGCGGATCCCACCAAGGCCCAGACGTACTATGTCATCTCGATCGTGTCGAAGCAAACTGACAAGGTCGTCGCTACCGGCACCGTTTTTATTGAGCGCAAATTCCTGCGTGGGCTGGGCAGTGTTGGGCATATCGAGGACATTGCTGTGTCAAAGGATATGCAGGGAAAGAAACTCGGATTACGCGTTATCCATACTCTTATCGCTATTAGCGAAAAGGTTGGCTGCTACAAGACGATTCTCAACTGCTCCGACGAGAATATCCGTGAGTGCTGTTGCTGTATATGGAAGCCACAACGGCTCGACTGACCATTCTATTTCATGTACAGCATTCTACGAAAAGTGTGGATTCAAGAAGAAGGAGAATGAGATGGCCAAGTATGCGTCCGAGGGCACAACCCCTAACAAACTCTGAGCGTGATTCCGACCGCTCCGCTGTGGCACGGTGTTAAGGAATGGACTAGAACTGTCGTGTTTCTCTTGTATCTTATTCCGTGAAACTCGATGGTGTGCCTCATTGCGTTAATTGCTGGGTGAATACGTGGGAGGCGCCCAGCGCCAGCTGGTTGGCATCGGATAGGCGCCGCATCTACGTGACAATCAGCGACATGTCAGGATCTTTGCCGTATTCCAGTAATATTCGTCTGACCTAGCGTCAAAATGCCTGCAATCCAACTAACTGTTACCGTCGTGGAATATCAGAATAATATAGACAGAACTCTAATCTACCATTTACAAAATTATACGCACTTTGTACGTATTCAAATGGCGGTTTCGACCTGCCAGTCTCTATTTGCTTAGTCAGCTATTTGCCACTGCTTGGCCACCAGAAAATTCTAGAATCGCCACTCATTGGGAAAATTCTAGACGCCTCGCTCGAGTAGAAAAGGCGCTTGGATGGAACCAAACCATCTCCTTGCTTGATTTCCCCCATCCCGCGCCATCTCTCTTGCATACTTTGTAAGTTCCAGCCCGGAGAGTCTCTTCGACACACCCAGCCTAACACTACCACAGAGACGCTAGATCCTACCCTCTCAACATCTAAAATGGCTACTGAAAGCTTTGGATTCCAAGCTGAAATCTCTCAGCTGCTTGATCTGATCATCAGTATGTACTTTCATCGATGTGGCTAGTCGGCGCTTCTTATCTAACCGCACACCCCCACCAGACACTTTCTATTCCAACAAGGAGATCTTCTTGCGTGAACTCATTTCCAACGCTTCTGATGCACTCGACAAGATCCGCTATGCCTCATTGACCGATCCCGAGGCGCTCAAGACGGAGCCTGAGCTCTTCATCCGTATCACCCCCGACAAGGAGAACAAAGTCCTCAGCATTCGCGATACCGGTATCGGCATGACCAAGGCCGACCTCGTCAACAACTTGGGAACGATCGCCAAGTCTGGCACAAAAGCCTTTATGGAGGCGCTCAGCTCTGGTGCCGACATTTCGATGATTGGCCAGTTTGGTGTCGGTTTCTACTCTGGTTACCTCGTCGCAGAACGTGTCCAGGTCATTACGAAACATAATGACGACGAGCAGTACATCTGGGAGTCCGCCGCCGGTGGCACCTTTACCATCACCCTCGACACCGTCAACCCTCCTCTTGGACGTGGTACCGAAGTCAGGCTGTTCCTCAAGGAGGATCAGCTCGACTATCTCGAGGAGAAGAAGATTAAGGAAATCGTCAAGAAGCACTCCGAGTTCATCTCCTACCCCATTCAGCTCGTTGTCACCAAGGAGGTCGAGGTCGAAGTCGAGGATGAAGAAGAGGCCAAGGAGGAAGAGGACGGTGAAAAGTCCAAGATCGAAGAGGTCGAGGACGACGAGGACGACAAGGGCAAGGGCAAAAAGACCAAGAAGGTCAAGGAGAAGAAGGTGGAAAACGAGGAGCTCAACAAGACCAAGCCCATCTGGACGCGCAACCCTCAAGACATCACCCCCGAGGAATACGCCAGCTTCTACAAGAGCCTGACAAACGACTGGGAGGAGCACCTCGCCGTCAAGCACTTCTCTGTCGAAGGTCAGCTCGAGTTCAAGGCTATTCTCTTCGTGCCTAAGCGGTAAGTGTATTCTTCTGCATTTTCCCCTGAGCCCTTTTCTGATCTCGCATAGTGCTCCATTCGATCTCTTCGAGACCAAGAAGAAGAGGAACAACATCAAGCTCTATGTCCGCCGTGTTTTCATCATGGACGACTGCGAGGATCTCATTCCCGAATATCTCAACTTCGTCAAGGGTATCGTCGACTCGGAGGATCTCCCCCTCAACATCTCCCGTGAAACCCTCCAGCAGAACAAGATTCTCAAGGTTATTCGCAAGAACATCGTCAAGAAGTGCATGGACATGTTCACCGAAATTGCCGAGGACAAGGACAACTTTGCCAAGGTACGTTCGTCCGCAGCCCTTTTGAAAGGAACATCTCGTCTAACCAGTTATTTTACAGTTCTACGAAGCCTTTGGCAAGAACTTGAAGCTCGGTATTCACGAAGACTCTCAAAACCGCAGCAAGCTCGCCGAATTCCTCCGCTTCTTCAGCACCAAGTCCCTCGAGGAGCAGACCTCCCTCAAGGACTATATCACCCGCATGCCCGAAATCCAAAAGTCCATCTACTACCTCACCGGCGAATCCCTCACCTCCATCAAAAACTCTCCCTTCCTCGAAGTCTTGAAGAAGAAGGGCTTCGAAGTCCTCCTCCTTGTCGACCCCATCGATGAATACGCCGTCTCACAACTCAAGGAATTCGAGGGCAAGAAGCTCGTCTCTGTCTCCAAGGAAGGTCTTGAGCTCGAAGAGACCGAGGAGGAGAAGGCAGCTCGCGAGCAGGAGGCCAAGGACTTTGAGGAGCTCTGCAAGACCGTCAAAGATGCTCTTGGAGACAAGGTCGAGAAGGTCGTCATCTCCAACCGCATCACTGACTCGCCTTGCGTCCTCGTCACTGGACAGTTCGGTTGGAGTTCCAACATGGTTAGTTTACATCCACTTCATTACAGACCACGGTCGCTGACTTGAATTTTCTCTCAATAGGAACGTATCATGAAAGCCCAAGCACTCCGTGACTCGTCCATGTCGTCGTACATGGCCTCGAAGAAGACGCTCGAGTTGAATCCCCACAACCCCATCATCAAGGAGCTCAAGAAGAAGGTTGCCGAGGACAAGGCTGACAAGTCTGTTCGCGATCTTACCTTCCTTCTCTTCGAGACTGCACTCCTCGTCTCCGGTTTCGTTCTCGATGAGCCTACAGGCTTTGCCAAGCGTATTCACCGCATGATCTCTCTCGGCCTCGATGTCGATGAAGAGGCGGAGGAGGCTCCCGAGGCGACCAAAATGGACGAGGACATGCCACCGCTTGAGGGTGGAGCTGGTTCTGCTCTCGAGGAGATTGACTAGATGGTCATTGCGTTGCTTGAATCTTGGCCGCGTTCGCTCTCTATCCTGTTTTTTGTATATCTCACCCCCGCATTGGCTTTTCCTGCCGCTCATTCGTCATACGTTTCTCTTGGTCTGAATACTGTGTCTATTAGCATCAAACTTCACGAATAAAAGAAACCAATTTTCTCTGTGATGCATGTAACTGTTGTTGATATAGAGAATGATCGACTGGATACAACGTTTGAGTAATACAGAATACGAGCAATCTACCAAGATTCCAAAACTGATTCTGCATAGGCCTGGAAGAACGTTGGTCAAAAGACATGCGTATATATAAGGCGAACGCTTACCTTTAACATTGCAAGACTGTGCACCTGAGCAACGTTGACGATCGTCCTAAGCTTCCGCCGACCTTCAACCTTTCCTACTGTCCATGCCACAGATCCAGAGCATTGGCAATACTGATTTAGGTTGTCGACTTTGATTCGCTTGCATTTCGTGCACTTCAGGTCCTGGACTTGGAATGCCAATTCCATGCGTTTGACCACATCGATCATGCTCCTCTCAATGGCTTTTCTATCGTATTCAGTATCGCAATATGCACAAGTCCACTTGTACGAGGATTTGGTTGCGTTGGGCCGGCCTCCATCCTCCTGTTGCTTGGGCGTAAGATCCGCATCGCGACAGAAGTCGAAATCTCGCATTGAATTGCAGTAATGGCAGATGACCATACTAAGTTTGAAGGACTGACAAGGCTGGCGCCATATCGCCTCTTCTGCAAACTCGCGAACCCCGACAATATCCAAAAGGGTGCGCCGGAGTAGGCCAAATTCGATGCTGTATTCTCTTGCGAGATTGAATACTTCGCATAACGATTTCACAAATTCGAGTGCCGGATTGCTAAAGGTTAGGTATGACCCAGGCAAAACGGGAAACTGAAAGTCGAGCTCTGGTTCATCCCCCATCATGGCATTGCGGCAATCTTGAACGATTTTATTGACCACAGATAAGAGGCGCCGCATGAGTCGACGCGAGATGTATGCCCTGATTTCGTCCTGTTCCTGAGCGAACCGTTCATCAGGCTGGACACCCGTCGTATAGTTGGGGTTGAGGACACGCATCGGAGTCTTGCTAGCCGACGTGTGTTTAGACTTGATTCGATACATATCAAGAATAAAGCGACTGATCTCTTGATGGAAGGTCTGTTGGATTGCTGGAGGGAGGAACACTTGAATGTTCCATGTATTGGCCATGCAGGGTGTAGCCTGTGGTTCTTTCGCTTTGGGGTCCACGCACACGATGCCCCCTTGATTTGCAGAATCTAAGTAAAGAAGAAAGTCGTAATAGCGGTCTGTATGAAGTTGTAGATGCTTGAACAATTCGTTCGACATGACGGCGGTAGTGATATAGGTCGCATACGCAGCCGCATTCCCCGGCGGTTTCGACGTCAGCAGGAGTAACTGGCCAAAATCGGCATAGATTACCGATGAACCAAGTCGCTTGAATTCTGCTTGGATTTGGAAGAATGTCTTGAGCATCAAGCCATGGACGAATCGATGTATACCCAGGTCGTACATGTGGGATGAAGGAGAGCTGATCCATCTCCAAAAATAAGCGATGGCAACATCTGCCGGACTATCCGTAGAACGGGCAGTATCCAGCATCCACCCCTTGACCATGTTTTTGAGAATGAAAAAGGTTTGTGGAGAGAGAACTGAATCTCCTAAGGTGACGGACGCATGAGAGTCCCCGTTTGCATATTCTTCTAGCGTATGTGAGACCGAATCGAAGGAAGTAGCCCCTCCACTCCCTTCTAATTCGTTGACAAGTGATGATTGAAGAACGGCGTCAACCGCGAGATTCCTCATCTCTACCAATAGGCAGACGTTCGTATAGCATCCGGGGCGAGACGTTTCGGGACTGGCTAACTCTTCAGAGAGTGAGCCCGCACTACCATCCAACTCCCTTCCTCCAAGATCGGGTTTGATTCCTGGTGACCACCATAGGACCATATCCTGATTTACCAACCTACGAGCAAAGGCAATATCCATAAAGAACAAGCTGTGGTCGGCTGGTATGTTCCCAATTGGAACGTCATAATAAACGGAGTTCTCGATCGAGTCTCGCAACCATTCCCCGAGCGCAAAGTAGTGACTAAGAAGGCCTTGAACTGCGATCTTTTGCCAATCCAGACGATCAAGGGATGCATTCCGGTTGCTCGCCATGCGCACAACTGGGAGATTGGATATGGCAGGCATTCCTCTTTCATAATATCCGTTGTCTTTCCTCGAAGATAGTACGAGAATATTGGAACGATATTCTTGGAGGCCCAATTCGCGACTGATAGCCTTCATTGCGGTAAGGTCATTGGAGTGATATGCAATCTTGAACTCGAGGGTATCGGGGTAACGTATGATACCGTCCTGTTTGCGCTTTCTTTGCTGTGATAACATGGAGGTGTAGCTCTCAGGCAGGCGTCCAAACCCGCCGCGACGGCTAGCGGGGTCAACGATATGCACCGAAGCAGCGGTTTGATGACCAAAAAGTGCAAAAACGTGAACATCGTTGTCACTGGAGCAGGTGTGAAAGAGAAAGTTGTGTCTGAAACGACGGCCACCGTCTAAATAGGACCCCTTCTGAGTCCCGGATGACGATCGTTCTAGCTGGCTGAGCTCGAACCCTGTATCCCGAGCTCTGCTGAGGGTAATCTCCTGACCGGAAGCAATAGAACAAGACACCCCCAGTTGTAACACTGCTCTTATGACGAGGGCAACCTAACCATACTTTAGTCAACGGCAGTCAGATCTTTAGGTTTGGACATACCTGCAGTTCGTAAACTCCGTCTGTTTGTGGATTATTCATCAAATGAGCGAAATGGCCGACATTCGATTTGTAAAGGTCTTCCGAGACTGTAATCTGGTAAAGGTGCTGGCTTGGATGGTTACGCGGCAGAATCTTCGAAACCTTTTCGGCCAGATATTCGGGCTGGAACGTGGGATGGTTGCCACCCGTAACAGCAGGCGTTTTTAGATTGATAAAGAATTGACGCCGTATCCGTAAAACAACTTGGATGATATCAGTCTCACTTCCCAACCACATCATATATCTGCCATCTCGGCTGGTTGGTCTGATTTGAATAATATCCCATGAAGTCGCGCGCGCAGTTGGCTGTTGAGCTCCTCGGAAGATAGCGGGGAGATTGGATGATCCACCTGCTTGCAGACGAATGGCACGCTCCGCTTTCCATCTAGGACGCACGGCTTTGAGCCAGGCCTTATAGTTGACATTAGGGTCAGGGAGTGGCTTTTGATTTGCCTTTCCACCAATGTCCCCATCAATGGCTTTCCGCTTTACCACCGCGACCTTTGGCTTAGGAACCTTGGCTGGTTGACCAACGTCTTCCATATCTACGACGTCATTGTCGCTTTGACTATCGTCGATGTCGTGCTTGGCTGCTGAGATTCGCTTCCTAGATTGGGCCGGCGCAGCTTGCTTGAAAAAATCGGTCATTTTGTGCTGTTGGAACCGGTCGTGTACTGCAGCAACGCGGCGGAACAACCAATCGGGATGTCGAATACGAGGAACGGGATTTGAGACGTTTTGTAATGCTGCGGGAATGGTGATCAATTTTTGGATGACAGATCCAAAGCGCTCGATGTAATATTCCCAGTCTAGGATACTCCGCAAATCAAAGTTTGTCAGGCTGTTGTCCTTCAACCACTTGCGGAGGTATAGCCGCTTGACGCTTTCCGCAGCGGTAAATATTGCCACTGGAACCGCTCGCTCTGTGACAGGCGATCCATGCGGCTTTGCTGATATGATGAATTTGCAAGCGAGTCCCTTGTCCTTGACCATCTGATCCCCAAGAAACTCGGCCAGGCGCTTGGCAGTGCTGATGGATGTAGACTTTTGCGAACCGTATTCTTGTAGCGTCTTTGACATACTGCGGTTCTCTGCAATGAGATCTACAAGCTCTGCATCGTCAAGCGTAGCTCCCTTGCTGAAGAGAACGTCGAGCCACTGGTCAGCCACTTTGGCAACAGCAGCGTAGCACTCTTCGAGGGTGGTGCCAAGTAGAAACTTTTCGAAGATTTGAGATTGGAAGATTTTGATGAGCTGTAGTTCTCCGCGTCGCTTCACTTCGAATCCTTTCAGCTCTGCTAATGATCCATCGTCATTGAAGACGGCGTATCTCTTCTTTAGCAGCTTATCTTCTTCCTTGGACGAAGGCAGGATCATGGCTTTGTACGGGCCGTCGAGTTCGAAAAAGATGGAGTTTTCGCTCTTGACTTCGTAACGTCCATTTACAAGTGTGTGGTACTGATGATTTGTGAAGCCGGCGTGCACAAGATGATTGAGCATCGTGCAAGGATAGGAAAATCCGAGTTTCTTCCCTCCTTCCAAAGTGAAGGTGAAGTTTTCGGGGAAGACGCCAGGAAGCATGCACCAAATACCATCGGTATCCAGTTCAAGGGGTCGGCCAATATCGTCAACCAACTTTCGGGCCATTTGAATGATTTTGGCGCCAGTGAGACAGGTGATTCCGGCCATCTCCATAGAGTGCCATCGTGCGCCCTTTCGCATAACGTATCCGTAGAAGGAGTTGAGAATGCACTTGTGGGCAAGTTGTAGGGAGTCATATAGGACAATCATCTTCTTCGCTTCCTCAATTTCCGCTAGTTCGCCGCTTCCAAGGGCTTTGTCGAGGTTTTTCTTCCAGGTCTTGTGTAGACCCTTGTACTCGTAGCGCCGATCTCTAAAGCTGCGGACTGTGTCGATGTAAAACGGGTTTTCTCGCTGGCAAACGATAGATTCCCGTGTGACTATTCGGGTGTCTTTGGTCTTCTTGTACACCTTGCGCGAATAGTCACCCAGGCGCTTGTGAATTATGGCAGTCTGCTCTGCGGCCGGTAAATCCGTAAACTTCCTTCGTGGGCCATCCTTATACTTGGGAGGAAAGGTTTCTTGGTGAAGAGCATGTTTCACCATGTTCAGTTCATCCCTTTGTGCTGGGAAGAACTCTCCTCGCCATGCCCACTCGAGCTTTCTGGCGCACTGCTTATCGTCATGATTGTAATCACACACCGCGCAGACAGATTCGTCAATCATGGAGTCCGGTTGGAGGCGATTTGACAACATGATATTTGGGTACATTGCCGCCACATCCAGATGGTATATGAGTGGGTTGTCCGTTCGGACGGGATTATCGCGCATTTCTTCAAGGATCCCTTGAATTTTGCCCTTGATTTCATCAAAATTGGTCACTTTTGCTTTGTCTAAGTTTGATTCTGTCTCGATACAGAATACCAAGGCACGATCCAAATCGTCGATCAACTACGAAAAGAGATAAGCACCATAATAAGATTGAGAGAAGCTACAACACCTTTTGCACGGTCTCGGGAACGAGTTTAAAATGAGTTGGAATGTCACTCCGGAATACGCCCGCCTCTAAAGCTTCCACATGACCTCCTACATATGTTTCGGATGCAAGTAAATGCCCCTCGAACATATTGCCGAAGTCATCCTCGTGTCTGTTGGGCATGATAATATGAGCATTGTATGCTTCAACCTAGGAAAAGTTAGAAAGATAGCCTTGTGGGCCGCGGAGTACTCACCATCAGCAACGTTTCACAAAGAGTGCCACTGCCCTTTCGTAACACTTCATCAGGATTTAGAGGAATAATGTTGCAAAGCGAGAAGATGAACGGATGCACATATTTCATGTACAAGTAATATGTCGCAACGGCATCGGAAACGGAGTATTGAGCTAGATCTTGTGGTCGCTCGACAGCATAGCTATGAACTGGTAAGCTAGTGGGCTAAAGCAGAAGGGAGTACTTACGGAGTCATCAATTCCGGGTCCAGTTCAATCGGATTGTACCCTAGCTTGGCCGTCGTCACTGCCTTCAAGCCTTGGCTACCTTGTGGGAGATAAGAATCACGTTTGACCCAGCGAAAGCAGTCCATGTGAATGCAGTTTCTGCTCTTGAATTCATTCTCTGAATCCTTGGCAAATCCAATCTCTAGAAACATGTCGATACCATGCGCTTCCGCCCGGGCTTGTAGAAAAGGGAAATCAAAAGCATCGCCGTTGAAGGTGGCCATGACAGTCGGCTTTGCTGTTTGTATATGCTCAAAGAATCTTCTAATCGTAGCCTCTTCGTCTTGTTCATTGAAAGTGGTGAAAGGCCCTTCGTAACCTTCTTTGGGAGTATACTCGAAGTCGTCGATATCCTCGGAAACAATGTCACGATTTATGATAAGGTAACCCTGGGCATCAATCATGTAAGAAATCATCATGACCTGATCGACGGCTTGGTCTGGAAATTTCAGAGGGGCCTTTGTGGTTTCTATATCGTAGGCCATTACGACAGGTTCGGCACGCTTGACACGGTCTGTAATCCGAGTCAACGTGGGTTGTCCGGTATTCATCGTGACGGAGTACCACAGCCCAACCCGGATATCTTTAAGAAGGTTGGACACGGAAGTTTAACTCGTAATTACGACACACCTTTGTCAATGGCTACTCGCAGATAATACGGCACGTCGAATTCACGGACATCGATGATACCTTCACGTGGATCACGATCCCCAGCACCCTTTTTCGTCGCAGTGGTGCCGTCAACGTCCATACTCCATGCGGTCGTAGGAGCTTCATCCCCATCGAGCATTATCTTCATTGACGCTGCCGCTGCCTCGGCGTTGACCACTTCGGCGTAGGCGTCGACGGCATTCATTTTGGCACTGTTTGCAAGAGCCAGAGGCACGATATCCCGCCTGACAGTGAGCAAATCGGTCACGTTGCGAAAGAGTAGCTTCAAGTAGAGTCGAGGATGACCAAGCAGATGGTTGGGCTACGATGTATCAGACGTGTCCGGGGAGATGAAGAGCCCACACAAACCATTTTCAAGTCTTCTTTTCTCACTCTTTCTATCCTCAATAGTGTTCCCTCATACTTCTTCATCAACCATTCCTCGATAGTGTTTTCAATGCCAGTCTGTCACATAGTTTAGATCAAATCCAATGATAAGCCACATGTACGAACCTTGCAAGCGATTTGAAAGTAGGGCTCGTATGCCATTGTACATTTAAACATGCCGCCATCGTCCTGAATAAAATAATAGTCTACCGCAGCCTTTCCTGTCGCCCATTCTTCGGTTTTGACAACTGTCTGAGTTGGTTAAGTGTCGAGTATCGTTATAGTCGCGTGACACCCACTGGATGCATATTGACTAACCAACCGTCCCGCTGCGTGCCTTCTTCAACGCGTGAAAATCCAAGTTTGGCGTCGATTTCGTCATAGATGCGGACATTCTCGAATCTTTCTTCAAGTTGGGTGCCATCGTCGCCTCTGGCTGGTGCTGGGCCGGCTTGTGCACCTCCTCTACCGCGACCTCTACCTCGGTAGGAGCCTCTAGTCCATCCACGTTGGCCTCCTCGAAATCCTCCACGTCCCCGATTGCGTCCAGGTACCAAGCCGAAAGTGGGTGGCATTGAACTTGCTTTGCTTTGTACCCCACTTACACCCGAACGCAACAAACCCAATGGCGGAAGATTCAGAACAAGCAAAACAATCCGATTGGGTCAAAATCATCTCAAAACGCGACGGTCACTCATTTATCGTCCCACGCGATGTGGCAATGGGAAGCGGTTTTCTGCGAAATAGCTTCAATCCAGAGGCGGGATTCCTTGAAGGGACGCAAAATACGTGTGAAGTAGATGATAGGTATGATATTTAACTTCTGTACGGGGATTTACTCACCTCTCCCTAGGGCTATTATAGTGGAGAAAGTGATGGAATATCTGGCTCACAAGAACCTGTATGCAAAAGCTGGGCCTCGCGAGGAGATTCCAGACTTTCAAGAACGCATTCCTCCCGATATTGCTCTGGAATTGTGCGTCGCTCAGTTGTTACTCGTTATGACCTCTGACCAGAACCTAAAGACTCATGGCGGCCGACTTCCTCGAAGGTAAGAGTGCCTAAATTATAATTAAAAATAGACTTACGGTTATCACAGCATGAGAGTCTCTGCAGGACTACACCAAGTTCTGTGGACAAGCATTCGGGAGCTCAGTTGGTAGCGCAAACGCAAGACTGGTGTTTATAGAGTGAGAAAGAGACATCGCAGCATTATCTTGCGTTCAACGAGCCGTAAGAGAACTTATGCACCAGGCTTGCATCTAATATATAATGGCGCCCGGACCGACCCTTGGCATGTGAGGGGTGTGGCAGATAAAGGCACCGACAGGTTTAAAGGTAACTCGAGCAGCAAAACAAAAATATTCCACCCAACCGGATTCGAGCCGGTGACCTTGCGGTGGACAATCGAACAATTACAGCCGCACGCTCTACCAACTGAGCTATAGGTGGGTTTTCTAGGACTGATGTTCTCCTATACTTATAATACCGTTTTAAAATGCTTCCTGTGATGTCAATTGACTCTTGCGTCTTACTCTTAGCGCTTATATGATTACTAGAACTGAAAGAGCGGTGAATTTCAAGATATTAACGGCGACAGAATAGTAGACATATTTGATCCTTATGAGACCAGGCCCTTGATTACACCTTTAGCCACAACGCCTTCCAAAGGAATCGCGTCTACTCCAGCCCCCGCTCGCCATTTTTGAGTCAGTTCTTTGGCCTGCACGGGCGGCACGCTTGGCTCGCGCGTTCCTACTGTGATGTGCAGTCGGTCCCTGAATTGGTCGTTCAATGATTCCAAAAACTGCTCCCCTTCGTCCGATCCTCCGGTTTCAGCAACAAGCCTCAAATCCCCCACGGCAAGCGCCATGACGTCCTCGTTCCAAACAAGGTGTGTCAACGAGAACTCAAACAAGGGGGACTTTCCTGCGGTGAGCCGTTCGCAAGAATCCCACAATTTCCCTTCGTTTTCTCGTTCCTTGCTGTGGACGATGGTGATGTGCGGTCTAGTCGCATAGCGGGACGTGACCTTGAGTTTGTTCCAGAAGGTACGTGCTGTATCTGGCACGGGTGTGTTCGAGTTCATCACTGCACCAATGACATTGTCCAAATCCAACTCGGGTAGTATAGCGTAGTATCGAGGAGACGCCTTTTTCTTCTCTTTCTTGGACCCCTCGGCTGGCTGCTGCTTGGCCCTAGCGCGGAAGGCAGGCTCGTATTCACGAGCTATACGAAGGGCCTCACCCATCTGCTCGTCTGAGGGCCGCTTCAACCCCAGAAGGTCAACGACGCCAGCAACTGCCCGTGCGAGAGATTCCTCCAATTCTTCAGCCACTTCCATTTCGATAACATCATCTACCTCGTCCTCGGCCAGGGGTTCTGCTTCTTTCAAGAAACGCCACACAACGTGTTCGTGATCGGCATCGGGATGAGGAACAAGGCTTTGATGGTTGTCACCTCTCGAGTTGATGCGCTCCGTCACGATCCTGTGCACAGTCGCTGGGGCTTCCGCGTTGATGGACCAGTTGAGAGCAATGAGTCGAGGCGTTGGCTGCATTGAAGCAATAGCTTCTTTTATTCCCTCTCGATGCCTAATTTGGTGGTTATTTCGGTCGGCAATGACTACATCGTGGGTCTTAAGGAGATCTGCAATGTTACTTTGAAATACAGGGGCGGGTTTTTTGCCCTTGATGTTATCACTTTGGGTATGTCCAAACCCAAACAGATGCACCAAAGCCACTGAGATTGTCGTTTTGCCTGATGTATGTAAGTAAAGTGGCCCTCCACTGTCTGAGTACATACCGCAACCAGGAACTGCAATAGGTACAAGAACTACTTTTTCGCCTTTGTGGCTTACACTTGCTGTCTGCGAAACCTCCTCTGCTATGCTTAAGCCAGCCATACGACCCTCTGGAGTCGTGAGCCATTCGAGGAAGCGGTCACGGACGGCAATGATCCCAATATTTTTGCTATAAGAATCGAATGCTCGGGGGTTCGTTTTGATCTCCTTTTCCACCCATTGCTTGTAGACAACAGTTTCTTTTCGCTTCAGCTTTGCCTTCGAGATCCTGGCATCTTTCATATTTCCTTTCGAGTATGCTGTGAGGAGCGATTTGGTAAGTTCTCGCCAATCCCGATACATCATATAAGGCTCGTCAAACTTGATTTTGAAGAAGAATGATGATCCGGGTGGATAAGGAGGGGTGTCGCTTTGTTCGTTTGTCGGACGAGGCCCAATGGTTGTCCTTACGACAAATCCTTCCACGGCCTCTCCATTCCACTTCCCTATCTTTCCGATCTCCTGGGAGAACTCTCGCACCTCTCTCTCGGTATTGAGGACGATAGAGGCCGTCTTGATAAAACCCCATTCCTCTGCAAATGCATCCACCACTGGCTGGGGTTGAGTGTTGAATTGCCCAACATTGACATTGAGGCCATGGAGGTGGAGACCAGTCATTTCCTTTGCAGTAGCCAGAACATGCTCTTCGAAGGAGTCATCGCAAAGTTCCGCCACAGCAGTCCAGTTCTTCTCCCAGAGGGTCGCAGCCAGCTGTTCCTTGGTCTTACCAACCGAGCGAAGATGGTTCCCGAGCCAGCGCTCGCCCACTTGCGCATGACTTTCAATAGCTCCTGCGACATTGCCAATGGAATGCTTTGATGTGACCAAGATCTTATCTGGTGACAAAGCTGCGATGAAGATGATGCACCCATTGGATTTTAGGGTCAATGTATATGGCGGTGTTGTGTGCCTTTCGATTGCTCTCCACTGCAGATGAATCAGATTGACGAAGGTTCGGGTGTATGTGACGTACATTAGTCCAGGGAACCTCTCCGATATTGAAGAATTTGTCATATCCTCGAGCTACGACACGATATCGGACATCTGAACCTTCTGTCTCGTTGCCGTTGGTAGTGGTGAAGAGACCACGAGCCAGTGTCGGAAACGGGCTTGGAACGTTGTAATACTTAAACTCGTCCATCTTCCAGCTGGTAACTACAATGTTCTTGTCCGCGGGAGCATTGTAATCGGATGCTTTGACTAGTTTCTTGTTGGTTTTGGAGAGCGTATAAAGCCGCTCAATGAGCTGGGAAGATTCCGCCATTGAGGACAGTAGTCGCGTCGAGGTGCTTCTTAAGCTCCGGAGAAGCTGACTCGACAAGGATGACTGGATGGACAACAGCCTTTCGACGGTGGGCGCCAATCTCTTAGAAGCGCCGCTTGAAATAGAACTTGGGGTTGACGACCTGACTATTTATAGTCTAAAGTAGTAAAAGACTTTGAAAAGCCGTTTAACGCGTACTGAATCGCGGAAAAGGTCAGAGGTGGTCTTGTTGAAACTTGCACCTGCTCGCCACCATGCGTTTTGGAGTCAAGGCCGAACGGCCAGGATTTTTAGATCGAGCACGATCTCGTTACAATACGTACAAGGTTCCGACTGACTCGGAAGGCTCTTCTAGTGATGAGTTCGAAGAAGCCGTGGTGGAAAGCTCAGACTCTGAAGATTCGTTTTGTTACGCGTCAGAATCAGAAATTCCGACTAAAACAAGGTACTAGCACGATATCCGTGCTCAATGAATGTAATAACGAGTTTTGTTAGGCCAAAGAATGCCGCAATCAAGACGGCATCGGAACAACGCGAGCTAACCGAGGCTATGGCATCTATCCGGCTACATGCAAGCTATCAGGACCCACTAGAAGAATGGAAGAAGCGGAACCAAAAGGAGGCATTCGTGCGTCTCTATTGCATTGCGCTTGCCGTCTTCCTGACATACCATTTAGAAAGCCGCACAGGCTCGAATGAAGCATTCCCAAACGAGGGCGATGAGCACCTATATGTCCACCGCAAAAGTGGGAGAGTCTGGCCTAGAATTAATGGCTCAGCAGCAGAATGCGCGTTTCGCCAAACTTATTGAGGAAAGGCTCAATGAACGAGAAATGCGAGAAAGAGATGAGCGAGAAAAATGGGAGGAGCGTAACAAAAGACTATGGGAGCAAGTCGATCAGGCTGCCGCCCTTGTTGAGGCGCGGCTAGAGGCCGAAAGAAAGGCTGCAGAGGCTAAAGCGCAGCAAATACAGGAAGAAAAGAACAGAAGAGAACAGGCCGAACGCGAGAAACAAGAAAGGATCGAAGCGGAAAAGCGAAGGATTGCGGCAGAAAAACTCAAAGTAGCCGAGGAAGAAAAGAAACAGAGAGAGGCAGAAGAACGAGAGCGAATACAAGCTGAAGAAAAGCAAAAACAAGAAAAGGATCAGCTCTTGAAATTCGACAAAGAACGCAAAGCGGCGGGAATAACAACGTCCAAGGAGGACTGGGAAGCTGCGATGACCACTAACCAGGTACTGATCGATTAAACCTTTGGAGATAACTCTGACACGTCTGTAGAATATCAAGGGTGGCCATCTGAAGAGAATCAAAGACGATTCAGTCCTACGGCGCCAGTGGAACGGAATACGCCGAGGTATAACATTGAGAATTGGCCAGTTGACTGATAGCGAGGAGGAGATCACCCGAATAGTAGGTAGTCCCCATCGAAGGAGCTCTTGAGACTGATGCTGCTGCCCAGTCTACGCAGATTTTCGAAACCCTTCGCGCATTAGACCCAAATTCAGACCTTTACCCCTCCGCGCTCTCTGCCCTCGCCAAAGTGATCATATTGCAGGCAGAAACAGAAGTGACTGCAAAATTAGATACCGCAGCTCCACTGGCTGCTGTCGTCATCAATCTGTTCAATCTTCCAGGGTTTGAGGAAGTGTTGTGGGCAAAGATGGTCATGCGCACAGGTGGCTGGTTGATCGGCCATTGCGTAACCAGACAACCAGGCCAGAATGAAGCCGCTTTTCGTAAGATGGCTGCCTTTCGGGAGGATGAGATCCCCACAGACAGACAAACACGCATCGGAGGCGTGCTGTCACTTTATTTTGCAATTACCACATCTTCAAAAGCAACAAGCATGCTACCCGTCACATTCAGACCGACCAAGATATGGAGCTTTTTCGCACGTATTGTAGGGGATCCCCGGCTACTGAGGCAAACCATGGCTCCATATGTCAGTCTCCCGTCCCTGTCCTGTCCACGGCCATGTTCGACCGACTGACTAATTTCTTTTTGCGCTCAGCTTATGCACTCATCATTGGAAGTTGTCGCTTCCGCCGGACTGACCATGTTCGGCAAACAGTGGATCAAACTACTGATCGCGATCGGGCAAGCAACATTGCAGGAAGGTCGTGTTGGCTCCACGGACGATGCCGGGAAGACTGCTCGCGTTCGATTACAGCTCAAGGCCGAAAAACTTCTCAGTGACTATGGAGTCTCATAGTGAAATTATGGGGTCTGGAAAAGCGCTGAGTTCCCGTTATAGCGGTGAAATCTGACATTACTCCGTATACAATATATTTTAATTGTAGAGTTTGACATCTGTACACGGAATCCCCTTTGTTGGACAACGGAATGCGCCCGTTCGAATGTCATCGCCCTTTAGGTTTGACACCTCAATACGTTGGTCTCCTGAGCCAACGTGACCTTGACCGCAAGATAAAGTGACCAAAGACTTCCTTGGCGAGTCGTTAACGCCTGTACCTTTGTGCTATCGATATGTTGGCGAAAGCTCCCTCTGCTATGAACGCCCGGACCACCGCGACTAAGCGCAAGCCTTTTTCGGTCTCAAACATAAACGACGATGTTTTATTGACACTGGTCCAATGGTTTGAAGCTTTAGAACTCCTGAGTTGGGGAATGGTTTGTGTATAGTTCCCCCATTCATTGCGCCATCCCTGACACCCAGCAGACATGCAAGCGTCTCTACCAGACCATCGGTGCGAAGGCGTTGTGGGTCGCAGTTGCACACAGACTGCAAAGTCCTTCCACGGGGATACGTTTGCCTCTGGCATTTGGCGACACCATTGAGAGTTGCTCTGTCGCTACTCTTCAGCGGGTAACTTCCAAAGCATGTCGTCTCGACAGGAATTTGAGGCTCTCTGAACCCCGTCTCTATCGCTCCTCGCGGATCAGTCTAAGTCGGAATCCTTTCAAGAGAGAATACATCCCAGAGGAAGCCGCTAACTGTGTCCATATTGTCGACGGGAGGTGGATTCTTTATCGACGACCAGAGTACCTCTCCATAAGACACGTGGAAGCTACAAAGCAAAAAGAGATTTTCGATATTCCCGTCGTTGGCTACGCTAGTTGGTCGTTTCAGGTCACTCAAGTGGACAAAGATGTCATCTTGGTCACAACAAGGCACGATGTCAACGAGTCAGTAGAATCATAAACCCTCCTGCATACTTCATTGCTGATCCGGACGATAGAGTATATGGCCTCTTGGAAATTACCTTGGGTGCTAGCAAAGGCATCAAGCCAAAGGTTCGAACCATCGATATAGGAGAGCCTTTCAAGATACAGCTTACCGGCTCTGGGCTTGCGGTAATGGCCAAGAACGGCCAGACAAGAGTTTCTGACGTCTACAACACCCGCAAGTCAACCATACTGGACCACGAGTTCTCGGTGCAGAGGGCAAGTCTCTCAAACCCGCTCTTATTAGACGAGTGCTCAACAATGTTGTTTCGCAGGACTACCTTCACTGGAACGGCCTCCTATTTTCTCTCCACTTTCAGCCTGGAGGACGTCTTCAGCTCACCGCCCAGCGCGTTGACAGTGCGGCAGAGCAAATACTCGGACCAGCACAATCTGTGCTGAAAATCAATTTGAAACAGGCCTCGTCGTCGTATCCTTCAGATCACTTCTTCGCCGAGGCCTCTCTCCGGGGGATCTCAGACGGTATGTTGACGATATGGCATCGCGTCCACATGAAAGTAAAGGATCAAGTCTACTATGCCCACTTTGTCATTGACGTGCCCTATGTGCCGTTGGAAGATAACCTAGATGGGGAAGTGGTGTCATGGGGTCACTGGCGCTTCCGGGCAACCTATGTGGCGAACGGGCAGCAGTATATCGGTTCAAATGGCGCCAGCTTGCTCCTTGCACGCCACGTAGATGGTGTAGTTCGTCTTACCGTCTACCCCAGGAATCGGCTCAAGGTTTGTGACGGGGCATCTAAGATTGCGAATAGAGGCACCAGCCTCCCATTCCCAAAAGAAAATGTTGCTGGGTCAGATGTGCACTCTGTGCGTGTTGCATGGGATGATGCTCATGGTATTGCTGTCCTCATGCTGGAAACTGGAAAGATTTGGGTTTTGCATTATGCATAATAGGCCGAGATGCGACGGCATATATATTAGAGAATATCGTACATGTAGCATCCGAAATAACCCTATATAATCGAACGTTCGTTTGGGAATTCATCTATTTACGCTCTCCTACCACCAAGAGCCAGGCGTTGTTGATATCTATGTCGCCGACCAAGTCTTTGACTGCTCGGTCGTCCTGCTTGAGGCCAACAAAGGCGGTCTTATTGAGGAGATAGTCGACTCTGCGGATGCCCCTGGTGTCTTCCTCTTTGCCTTGCGACTTGAGGATCTCGTTTCTATACCGGAAGCGTTGGGTCACCTTCTTTTGTGCGGTACCACCCATTAGTCTCCACTCGCTATGGATGATTGGTTCTTGCATCTGCGTGTAGATTGCGTCGTACACGTCTCCTATTGTGACAAAACCGACGCTCTTCTTGATGGTGATTATCCAGGGCATATCCTTGCACACGAGCCTCATTGTAGACACAGCGGGCTCAACAGCGGACAGACTAGGCTGGATAGGGAATGAAGCGTCTAGCGGTTGCAATGTGGCGGCGGGCTGGAATATGTCCCAGAAAACCAATGGCGTCGGATTAGCAGCGAGGCCGTAGTGGACTTTTGGCTCGTGGCTTGCCGGTGTGTCTGTAAAGAGAGATAGTAAGTCACTGGGTTGGAAGAGGATCTCTGGATCAAACCTACAGTGGACATTAGGGAGTGCGTTGTGAACAGGCATGATAGGTGTATTCGGATAGTAACCAGGTTGCATCAACATCGGTTGTGGTTGGAGATATACGGGCTGGCCAGGAAGGCCAGACGTGACATGCCCCGGGCTGTGGCCACCCGCTTGCATGTAACCTCCGCCAGGAAGTTGGATGACATTTGCCTGTGGGCTTGCCGAGACATACATCTGTTGCCCGGCTTGGGCACCAGCAGGGCCGTAATTGACTGGGATATATCTGGAAGGGGAAGCGTATTAGAATCGTGCTAGCGAGCTCAAAGACATTCTCAGAAACACGTACTGATAGCTCATGATAGAAATTGGGTATTGAGGTTGGATAATGAGTACTCTTGACGCGAGACGCTGTCCTTTTTATATCCTTGATCGATAGACGCGCGCCAACGGCCTTTGGGTTTTATATCGGGGCGCACTGAATAAAGAGAGCAGATACGGGCTACGTAGCCAATAGTAGCAATCCGAGCTGAGATTCCTAGTTAGAGAGCGCACACTATGTCGGCTAGGCCGGGATCGAGTTGGGCTGCGCCAACTGTTGCCTCTGCACCATGCCCTGGAACCCATATGATTCAGGTACAGCGAGACTGTCAGGCTACACATCAACGAAGCAACCGTTCTCCTAGAGATTTCCGGTTCTTCATTTAAAAACGACAGCTTGCCACTGCCTCTGCACAGACATATATCCACCAATTCCATGTCGGCCGACCAAAGCAAGGCTTTACAATTCATTCTTCAGGTAGTGTCTCGGAGTTAACTGTACATGTTTCACGACTGACAGGGTTCAGAATAAGGCATTGGTGCAACAACACATGCGAAGACATGAACAGACATGGGTAGAGCAAGAGACACCGCAGCCGAATGAAGCTGTTCGTGTTTATATACGTGGTAGACCTCTCCTCGAACGAGATATCACCATAGGTTGCTACTCGTTGCTCGCGGTTCAACCTCCCTCCGTTCTACATTTTACGCATCCCACCGTTCGATGCGCAGGAGGAAGGTTCGCCACAAAGACTTATCAAGCTGATGGTGTTTTTTGTGATGATGCGACCTCGGAGGAAGTTTATCGTGCCATGAACTTGAGTGCGTCGGTTGAGAAATGTGTCCGGGAGCCAGGTTCAAAATTCTCCCTGATCGCTTATGGGCAGACAGGCTCTGGAAAAACGTATAGTACCACCGCCATAGAAGGCAAGCTCGGCATCAGGTTTCAGGAGCACACTCACTAACCCTTGAATGCAGAGTACATTGTCGAAGACTTGTTTACTACGGAGGGGATCCGAAATGCCTCTTCCACGATTTCTCTCAGCATTTTTGAACTTCAAGGGAATTCCTGCCGCGACTTGTTATCGAATCCGGCGCTCGCTCCGGTCACTATCACCACAACTTCCTCGCAAGAACTATCTTACGGAAACCTGAGCACACTATCAGTGAAATCAAAGGATGAAATGCTTGATTCCATCCGCACAGCAAAGGGACTGCGCATCACACGGAGCACATTGAAGAATGATACCTCGAGCAGGTGAGAAATGGCATGTGCATTCTTTGACACTAATTAAGGGCTTTCTATTAGGTCTCATTGCATTGTCATGATTGATATTCGGAATGTAGAGACAAATCGGCATTCCCGGCTCCAAATTGTTGACCTCGCTGGTGAGCGCTCATATGATCAAGTATTCTCCATACTGATTGTGTACGATAGGCTCCGAACGATTTAAGGACGTGACCCGTAATAACGCCGAACGCGTCAAAGAATCGATCGAGGTAAACAAGTCATTGTCAGCGCTAAAGGATTGCGTACGTTCACGCCTAAGCGATAAAACGACATTTACTCCTTGGAGGTCCACAAAATTGACCACTGTACTGCGCGAGAGTTTGGATAGGCGATCAAAAGGGACCGTGATCATACTGGCGTGTATCTCCCCGAGCCCAGTGGATGTCGAAGATACATCCAATACTCTGAAGTGGGTCATACCGTTTCAGGTGGGCTCATATTCTGTTTCGGGTAAGGCCTGTTAGCTAACCATACTCTGTAGCTTGCAGTACAGGGGGGAATGGAGACGGCTGGAAGTGCGAGCATGTTTTCATTCAAAGATCTCGACGAATGGGACCGAGCCGAGAGCATAGTAGGCATGCTCCTAAAACTCCCGTCATTTTTAGCACTGATAAAATTTATGATTAGGCTTACATCCAGCGTAATTTCCCTAAAATTGCGCCTTTTGTTTCTCGCCTGCTCCCTACAGAAGAGTCCACAATCTTGGACCTTTGTCATTCCTCGCTCCCTGAATTGAAACAAGCTTTGGAACAGGCGGATCCTTCCGAGGTAATTGCTCCCGATGCCCGAGCTCTCAACCAGGCCAAGGCATCGCTTCCGGGAGTGTACCAGAGACTTCAGCTTCTAGAGCAGAGAGCGAAAGAATTCAAAGAGTCTGGAACTAAGGGAGCTCTATCTCCCGCAGCTCCCAGTGGAGTAATGAAGAGGAACGCTCAGGCAGCGAGACGTATTCTTGCTGGGAAGGACAGCACAGCTGCCGAGACTGGGCTGGTCACACGCTTCAGTATGAAAGGGGAGCTGATTGAAGAACAGATTGTGTCAGACCCTTCGACCATTGTTTGAGCTATTCTTTTACTCCTAAAGATAGTATTTGTGTGGATACAGGATGGCTTCTTTTTGAAAACATGATATTGAGAGCAGGTGGGAAAACAGCATTCTCATGCCCGACCCACCTGTGCTGCGAAGAGGAAACTCTGGGAAAACTTCATTTGGGAGAGTTCATTCAGCGTTGATGGGTGCACAGCATCTATTATCTTGAGCGGGTCGGTGGAGATCAGGTCGTGGGACGCAAAGAAGACCAGCCCAATAACGCCGCGGTGAAATGGCCAATAGCGCAACGCCGGGCACCTTCTCATCAATGGGGATAGCGTGGTAGAGAACAGTGAAACTATGAAGCAACATCATTTTCATCTAGTGGTGCTTGGGGGCTCTCGTTTCAATCGACCTGTCTCACACTGGGAAGCGCTCTCAGGAAGAGCCCGCCTGAGAACATATGGGTCACGTTCCCGCAATGACTGACTTTTTGTGCCCTTAACAGCGATCGGACTTCGTACAGCATTCTCACGATCGTCATCAAGGAGCCATTCGCCGAGGCGGGAGAGCTGTGCAAACAATCAGTGATTCTCTTGGAGGACGATTTTTGTCCTATATATCCGTGATTTCTCATCCACAATCCCGCCGTTCTTTTTGTCTACCGCTTCTTCCTCCCCTAGTGCGCCCTTCCACTAATCGCGCCCATGCCAGTCACTGTTTTTCCAAACCAAAGTGGCAGTGCAGGTCTCGCACCAAGAACACCACGTCCATATGTGCGTGGTAGGAGACCATCAGCCGCTGGAGGAGTGTTTCATGACAGAAAACAATCCGTCACCCCCTCTTTTCCTATGCACCAAGTACGACAGCCGATAGCCGAGGACATATACCACATCACTACGAATGGAAACACTCTACTTCGTTCCACATTCACCCCTACGGATTCCCGAAGACTGGTCTATGATGTCACCACGGACGTCTCCAGCCACAACAATGCAACCACGATACTCTGGAGTTTTGATCCAGCATCAAAAAAGGTTGAGGAGGTGGCGAGGGTGACATGGTCGACTAGTGGGAAAACGTTGGTGGAAATGGCTGGCGTTCGTGTACCAGCAACCGATTTCTTGACAAAATCCAAGTGGAAACTTGGCATGTCTTCGTACGTGTTTCATACCCGCGTTAACTCTTTACAACTTTCTCACGATGATACAGGTCCTCCTCTCAGTCATTTACATCTGAAAACGAGACCTACAAATGGGTACCGCAACCTACACTATTCGACTCGCAATCTTGCATATGGCATTGTGTCGTCCCTGTCTCTCGCGGACCCGTCGCTGGACAAACCACGATATTGTCGGTTTATCGACCGGCATCCCTCCGGGCGAATTCACAAGGGTCTCATTCTGCCAGCGGTTCATTAAGGCGCACGACTACTACGGGCTCGACTTCTCACCGATCATCCATTTCGGAGGAATCTGTCCACAGTCGGCGTTCCCAACTGGGCAGTGCTGGTAGCGCCGGAAGGCAGCCTGCAGTACTGGAGATGTACCCAGAGGTTAATTCTAAACCACATCTTCGGGAAATTATCATCCTTACTGCCATTCTCGTCGTCGTGCACAAGGACGAGTGGAAAAACCTACCTTCCTCGTGGGTGAATGTGACTGCTTCTGATGCTGTCAGGTCGCGCCTCGCGGAACATCATGATCCGAATGAAAGCTCTTTGACTCTTAGCACTATGGTTTGACCACCCACCGGTCTCTTATGGTTTCCTCCTGGTTCCGGATCTTGCTCCCTACCACTCTCTCCTGTTTCCACCACATGACATTTTATTCCCCCTTTTTTGTTCACCGTGACCCGATTTTAGTTGCAACGCGAATCCCTGAAATGGAACTCCTATTAGCCGTCTACCTGTAATATTTTGTTCTTTGCATTTATCCTTATTATTCTTATGCCATCTGACCCTTTCCATGGCTGACAAACCACCCAGAGATCCGAAACTTCTAGAACCAGCCGAATGAACAACAACAACGTGACTAGGAAGCCTTTCGGCATAAATGTCTGAGACCTCGCTCGACCGACTCGAAGCTGCAAAATGAGCTCCCCGACCGAACGTCTTTGGCAAAGAACCCCACTGATTCGATCCTCTGCCCTCTCTGATAAGACAGGCTGTGAGGTTTATTTGAAGATCGAGGTCCGTTGGGGTTGTTTGCTGAGCCCCCTTCGCGTATATTGACCTTCTCTTCAGACATTCCAGACCAGCGGTTCGTTTAAAGGCAGAGGAGTGTCCCATTTCGCAAATCAAGCAGTCAAAGCTTATCTACGTGCCAATGGTCTGATTTCTCTCGATACCAAGGCGCTGGCTGTCGAGGCAGCCAAGGAGCCCGTGGCCGATTGGTCGATTCCGACATTGATATCTAATATTCCCGAGGACCAAAGACCTCATTTGGTCATAGCATCTGGCGGAAATGCTGGACTGGCTGCTGCCAGTGCTGCCGGCATATTAGGCGTACCGTGCACCATCTTTATGCCAGACGAACAAGCCAACATCGTCCATATGTTTACCAGACATGGTAAAAATATTGAAGCTAGAGTGGGTGGCGTCAACTACAACGCTGCTTCCTTCTCTGCCCGAATCTTTGCGGACACTCTCGGAGAACGAGGGTGCGCGTCTCATTTATCCTTCTACAAATATCTAAAGCCACTACAGGATCTTTATCCCACCCTTTGGTAAGCTAAGTTGGATGGACTGTGATAGTATAACTCATGTCCTTTATAGACGACCCACTGGTGTGGCAAGGCAACTCTTCGCTTCTCACAGAAATACATGAACAACTTCCTCAGAATATCAAACCCGATGCAATATTTTGTAGCATTGGAGGTGGAGGTCTTATCGCGGGCACGATGCTTGGATGCGAAGCCGTTGGCGGTTGGCAAGATGGTACGCATTTTCTTCTGAGAGAATGTCACTTCCCTTATTCTCATGCGTAGTACCCGTTGTGGGGATCGAGACAAGTGGCTCCGCCTGCTTCTATCATTCAATGCAAAGCAACCGTCAAAGCGCCGAAATAGCAGCCTCATTACTACCAGAAGGAGCAACCACCTCACTCGTAGAGGCATCTGATCTTTACTTGCGACCCATATCAGATACACAGGTGAAGGCTGAACCCATCTCCATTGTCCATCTCGCCGCCATCACGTCTCGTGCGACGTCTCTTGGAGCCTCAACCCCCAGCATTGGTGCTGTTGCAATAGCCCTCAAACGGAAAGGGTCTGTACACTGCGTGACTATCAGCGACGAGCGTGCAATGTCAGCATCTTTGCAATTCGCAGGTATGTTTTTCAATAGTTTCTATCCAGATAGAATGCTCATCCACAACCTTTAAAGGTGATCATTCCGTCGTGACTGAGCTAGCTTGTTCCGCAACGCTCGTGCCTGCGTACACCCCTCACCTCTTGGATCATATACTCGGGCCGCAGGCTTCAATATGCAATGGGGTAGTCGCACAAAGAAAGAAGGTTCTCGTCTTTGTTGTGTGTGGGGGCAGTAAAGGTTCTTTGGATGCCATGCGCATGTTCGACGAGAAGCTAAGAGACTGGGAGGAAGACGACATTTGGGTAGACGGGACTAGGCTAGATCCATCCGTTAAACGTAACTAAATACTGTATTGTACTGGGCTGATTTAACACTGGGATTTGGGAGGAACTGACTATAAAAGAGCCTGTCATCGGACCGGCCTCGTAAAGATGCATTGCAAGGTAAGGATTCACGATTCTTCCACCGCACAAACATGACTCGGAGTGTACCTTCTAAAATGGCGAGTGCGCTATGCTCTCCTAAAGAATTGTGCTTCAACTAAACCCATATAATTGAACTTGCATAACGTCACAGTTTTTGGAACTGTGCTGACTGTGCGGAGCCTCCACCAGTCTCTCGCTCCAGCAATACGACAACCTTCTGGCCACTTGTCTTTCCTTGACGCACGTAGTCAATGGCCTCTGGAAGTTCATCCAGGCCCCCTGTGTAAACTTTGAGGGGAACCACTCCCTTGTGCAGTTTTCCTGTTTCGAGGTATTTTGGGAGAATTTTGCCGTTCCATTCAGCCATTTTCGTGAAATCGTCCACGTTCGTCGGTGGGAGAATTTTGCCGTTCCATTCAACCATTTTCGTGAAATCGTCCGCGTTCTTCGGTTTCAAGGCGCTATAGACGAGAATCCAATGAACGTCAACGCCATGTGTGTTGAGATCCTTTGGTGGGGGCCCTTAATGCACAAAATGTCAGTTTCAGCAGTTTCAGAAGACTGTGAACCTACACAAGGTAATCAGCCTCCCTCCTTCTCCTAGGATGACGACGCTCTTCTCAATACTCCCATTCTCCGAGATCGTGTCAAGGCCGTATTCGATAAGGCCATTGCCTTCTGAAAAGGCCCAGTCCTGGATGTGGGTAACGATCGCCGGGTCCTTATAATCGAATACGGCGGAAGCGCCAAGTGACTTGACGAGATCCCAATTATGTTGAGATGCGACCGTCACGACTTTGTAACCGGAAAGGGAAGCTAGTTTGATCGCGTACATACCAACTCCGCTCGAACCACCCCATACCAGGAACTGGAATGATGTCAAAGATGTTAGAGTAAGGAAATTTACTGCCTCACTGGTTTGGGGGAGGAAATCGGCTCGAATGCGAATGGCAGTCCCAGTCGATGATGAAGTGCCTGCACGAGGGGTGAGTAGAGAAAAAGAAAGAAAACGAACGAGGGATCACCTGAACCGCAGTGGAAAGGGCTATTCCTCCCATGGGAGCAGCATCCTCGTAAGGAAGCGACTCGGGCTTATGCCAAACCTTTGGGAGACATAAGATTGGTATCACAACCACCCATACAACATACAGATTCAGGAAGGGTAACGACGTATTCTATAATGCGTTTAGCCTGTAGTTCTCGTTGATACCAAAGGCTGGTGGCATACCTTGGAAAGCTCCGTTATCAGAGACCACGAATCCACCACGAACAAAACCTGCTACTGCATCTCCAACAGCGAAACCTTTATTTGTTGCATTGTTTCCTACAGCCGCTACATCGCCAGCAAAGTCGCAACCAACACTTTGACCAGGCTTGAGTAGATAATCGACATGCTATACAGCCGTTAGCTTGCGATGAAGATAGACTAGAGTAGGAGTCTCACCTTCCAATCGGTCGGATTCAGCGCCACAGCTCTGACGCGGACGAGTATTTCTTCATCACTAAACTTGGGAAGTGGCTTTTCTTTGACCCCGACTTTCCCTTTCTCAGTAACAACAAGAGCACGATGTTGAGATGGCAAGGACATGGTTGAGAATGATGGATGAGTAGATGCTCAGGAGGTGCCACCCTTTATACGAACCCATCCAAGCAAGAGATGACCTCATACCAACCGATTGACAGCGCATGCAATCTTCCTGAGTGAGGCTTCTCCAATACAACAGGGTGCATATGTTTTCACACGGCATATAATAGGACAGGCTCTGCTCTTCTCGACGCAACGCTTGATTATTCACCCAGGTTCTTTTGCTGACAATGCCTTATAAAGACAAGAATTGACCGAGATCGAGTGCTTATTGTCTTGCTGACCTATCAGATCACTCTTAGTAAGCTAGCAGGTTGTCGACATTGATGCAGGTGGATGACGCGACAGGATGCTCATTCTTCTCCTTGAACGATGT
>KN824296.1:183179-201407 GCA_000827415.1 Serendipita vermifera MAFF 305830 | reverse complement strand
CGGTGGTTAAAAGCGTGTAAGAGATTTTGACGCCATTTGCGTTGATATCCTCTGGTGGAGGTACTTGATCACGAGCAGTCAATTTCGGCGTATGGATGGCGACAATGGATCAGACGTACATAAGGTAATCAGCGTGCCTCCTTCTCCCAGAGCAGCTACGCATTTCTTAACACTCCCATGCTCCGAGATAGTGTCCAGACATTGTGTCAGTGGACCATTGCCCTCCTCACGAATCCAGTTTTGGATGTGAGCGACGACTTCATGATCGTTATAGTCGAAAACTGCCGAGGCTCCCAGCGACTTTACGAGATCCCAATTGCGTTTAGACGCGACGGTCACCACCTTATAGCCCGAGAGAGTAGCTAGCTTGATCGCGAACATACCAACTCCGGAGGAACCACCCCATACCAAGAACTAGACCGACATTAACCAGGTCACAGGGGTAATTATAATCAAGGACTCACGGGTTTGGGGGAGGAGATTGGCTCGAATACAAATGGAAGAACCTAAGCGATGATGGAGTGCCTACACCATCGAAGACATGAGAAAAAGCTTCTAGAGTCACAGTTTACATGCCTGAACAGCCGTCGACAATGCCACGATGCGATGTGGCTTACCATGCAAACGCAAGCCCGCTGGAAAAGAAACTACTCAGGCGCCACTCCATAAAGATATGTTTGGATGGTTGGATGTAGGCGGGTTGCTCGTTTGGAGTGAAATAATCTAAATAATAGACTCGCTGGTCACCTCGAATATAGTAGTCGGCTTTGTACGTAGTCTTGCAGCCTGGGATACTTATCAGAGTCGACTTGTCTCGCGTGAGCATGACAAACTTACCGTAGAAGTAGAGCAATGTTGTATATCCTGGAATTGGACCATGATGGATTGTGAAAACAGTGACGGGATGTGTTTTCGGGTTATCCAGCTGGTGAGAAGCACTTGACCTTGCGTTCAGGGGGTTGCGAGGGCAGTCGCTCGTAATATAAGTTCGTGTCGGTGGATAGAAATGTGTACAACCTATTGTAATAGCGTTAATTTAGGTAGAAGAGCGGCATAATATGGGCTCACCGATTTCGTTTACTGGTCCAAAGCGTAGGAACAGCTCCAAAAGACGCTGCTGCATACTTATTTCGTTGCTCAGGAGGGATCGGTGCCATAGTACTTCACGAAGAGCCTCCCAAGCATAGGAGACGGCATAATCGTCGAGTTCTCTGGTTTCGTGGGACAAACACGCTCGAAGGGGGCTTTGGACAGTCACGGGAAGCGTTATTGGGGCAGTTTTCCCTCCAAATACAGGCTGAGTAGTCGCAATCTGAGCTCTCAGGTGATCGAAAAGCTCAATGAACAGGAACATCTGGGCCGATGTCATGACCCGAAGTAGGTCTTGATGCTTGACGAGCGCGTAGGCAAAAGGATCCATTGTTCTGGTGCTGTCCATCACGCCTCCGAGCACAATTTTGAATCTCAGAATCTTCGTTTCCCGTTCTATCGATGTCTCAAGACCAGATGTCGAAGGTTCAAAGCAGGAAACGCCCCTGCCATTACGCCCTCTGTCGATTTCCGGCCATATATCCCGATTAAATACAAAAATTTCTAATCTTAATTCTGGTGCTATTCCCGCCATTTTAGCATCCGTCCGTCCGTCCACCGTCCGCCTTTTCTCCATTAACTCAACGTCCTCCCTCCTCGACAGCAAGACACTTATTCCTCTCTTTCCAAATTAAAGTTGGCAGGTGTACCATAATATGCAGAGACTTTGGCAGAAAACGCCATTAGTTCGATCGATCGCTCTTTCTGAGCAAACAGGATGCGATGTGTATCTAAAAATTGAGGTCATGAAGATTCTCTGTATGCGCATGACGAATCATTCTCAAATGAACGTTTGAATCTAGCTCTTCCAAACTAGTGGATCCTTCAAGGGTCGAGGAGTAGTGCATTTCGTCAATCAAGCGGTCAAGCACTATTTACAATGTAACGGGTTAACGCCGCTGGATACGAAAGCACTCGCACGCACACTGGCAAAGGAAGACATCAAAACTTGGTCTATTCCTACCTCCATATCAGACATCCCTGAGGAGAAGCTCCCCCATTTGGTGATAGCATCGAGTGGTAGTGCGGGTCTGGCTGTGGCCAATGTTTCCAGTATCCTAGGCGTACCCTGCACAATCTTTGTACCAGATGAACAAGCCAATATGATACACATGTTCACGAGGTATGGTCCTAATGTAGAGGTTCGAGTGGGGGGTGCCAACTATTCCGTTGCATCTCAAGCAGCACAAACCTTTGTAAAGGAGCTAGGAGGCCGAGGGTACGTTCAGCTCTGAGACATGAGCAGAATACTTACCGATCATAGCATCTACGTCCCCGGTTTCGACGACCCCTTGGTTTGGCAGGGCAATGCGACACTTTGTTTGGAGCTGGCAGAACAATTATCGGGCGTCAAGCCAGATGCTATATTCTGCAGTGTTGGAGGAGGGGGTCTAATCGCTGGAACAATGCTAGGGTGCGAAATGGTCCCAGGCTGGTCAGATGGTACGGGTTTGTGAAAGAACAAAGTCCGGCGCTAAGTCTTTATTCACACAGTGCCAATTGTTGGCGTTGAGACGATAGGCACAGCGTGCTTCTTACATTCGATGCAAAGCAATCGTCAAGCGTGCGCCAGCGCTGCATTAGCACTGCCAGAGGGCGCCACAATGACGCGGGTCGAAGTCCCCGATCCCCTGTTTGGCTTAACCACAAATACCCGTGTACAAGCGCCCGTCGAACGTGTTTCCCTAGTGCGCCTAGGGGCAATCCGGTCCCTTGCGTCCTCACTTGGGGCATCCTCGCCGAGCCCAAGTGCGGTGTCAATGGCGCTCAGGAGAAAAGGTCCTGTGCATTGCGTGGCAATTAGTGACGAGAGGGCAATGTCCGCCGCCCTTCGGTTTACTGGTGGGCATAGTTTTTTCTTTCTTTCGAGCGCCCATCTCGGTTAACGAGGGGTTGTACTGTGTGCAGATGACCATCAGACTATGACTGAACTGGCTTGTTCGGCGACACTCGTACCAGCCTACACTCCCCACCTCTTGGAGCATATTCTCGACGGCCTCCATACCCCAAATCAGGAGAAGAGAAAGGTACTTGTATTCGTCCTGTGTGGAGGATGCAAGGGTTCACTGGAAGCTATGCGTTTATTTCAAGAGAGATTGAGTGACTGGCAGGGGGATGACATTATAATGGATGGGAATCGACTGACGCCTTGTATTCTCGACGAACCCAGAACTAATGCTTAGCCCGATAAATCCATTCGCGTTTATTTTCAAGCGGGGGCCGTCCGGGTTTAAGAGAGCCCCAACATAGCCAACCTGCAGATCGCTATTCCGGCTTCGCTCCTTGAACACCGCCATCACTTATGTGTCAGCCAATCTTCTAATAACCCCTCCAGTCTCCCCCCAATTATCATAGTTATTCCCTCCAAATGTTAATTCTCAGTCCGGATGCTTGTTGTGATATCTGCCTCGAACAGTACTCTCATGTTCATACAGAGGCCAAAATGCCAGCTTCTCTAGGCTGTGGTACGTGCCGACCTCCAATTTTCTGCGCACTTTGCTGACTTATTCTAGGTCATACGTTTTGTAAGAGGCAAGTCTATTCACGCCGTCGTGGTCTTATCAATGCTCACATGGTCGCTATTAGCTGCATATACACGTTGGCAGTTCGCGTATGTCCCGTATGCCGCCAGCCATTCTCGGTCACAGATGATATGCGAAGATTACACGTCGACTTGGAATCCCGATCCTCGCGAGATATCACCAACTATGAAATGAAGATGCTCGAGTCTTGCCGAAGGTATGGTGGCGCTTTTGCAGATCGACTTTGTTGTCGCTGACATTTCTGTATTCCATAGTGGTGACCTTAGTCTCATGGAAAAATGTACTTTGGAAGTCGAAAGATGGCTAGAGTCACAACCGTCTGGCTTCCGTTGCTCCTTGCCTACCATGATCGAGCTGGTGCGGCTTCTCATGGAGGCAACGAGTCAATTGCACGAAGCACTAGAACGATCTCAAATGGACGAAAAGTCGCTAAGAATGCGACAGGAATTAGATTCGATGAAGGAGGCGGCGGAAAGAAGACGGTTGCAGCAAGAAACTGAAGCATTGCGAAACGGCATGCTTCGACAACGCGAACATTTGGCGTTTTTGGAATCAGAACTTGCAAAGGCGAAAGCAAACACGGTGGTCTCTGCCCCTCCAGTGCCTGTCGTCGTCGAACCCATTATACCCCCTGCTCCAAAACGACGCCCCGCACTCCCTACTCCGCCTGAACTAAGGATCCCACTTCAAATATCCAACTCGCCAAATCTTACTCCCAGGACTTCATGGGTCATCATAGAGTCACCTACGGAGGAGAATAGGCCCGCAATCAACGAACCCCCAAAACCTGCCCCCCTGTCAGCCTCGGTTTTGAGTGCAGTCTCGTTGACCGAGCCAATCGTCCGTAGGAAGTCAAGGAGCGGTTTGCAGGGTCCACGAGATCGCACCACCCCAAAGACTGCGGAGCCCGTTCGTCCATCTGGTGCAGCGCCGTCTGCATTCTCCCCTGAACGCCGTCCCTCATTATCATCATCTGAATTTGGAGAACCAGCAAGGGCGTTTTCTCATGACTCACGACGTACATCTCTGCCATCCACTGGCCGACCTCAAGCGCTCACGACAACTCATTCTTACGAGGCGCCAACTCGACGACAACGTTTCTCTGTACAGCCTACCTCATGGAGGCCTCTTGAAATATCTACATCGTACCAGGATACACGACAGTCAAGCAAAGAGTCAGAGGAATCGTTCTTGCCGTACCTATCCCCTACCGACTCACATGAATCAACAACACCGACGAGACCTGCCCGTTCTCAACCTCCTAGTAATATAGATAGCCCATCCCTGAGCCGAAAGCGCGCCTTACGTCGGCAGAGCAAGGACTACGTTTGAACCTGTTTCTATTTATAGCATACCCTGGGTGACTGGACTTCTATTCCTTTTGGGCGAGTGTATTCTAGATGTACTTCTTTTTAATATTATTTTGTGTCTTGTTGTAATCTGTTAGGAATCGTCCGTGCCGGAAGTGAGGCGAGCACTTTTTAAACTACTTCGGTGGTTATAACGCGAGTCAGTCGCAATAGAAATGTTGTCCACGCGGTCCCGATTAAAACATCCTAAGGCTGCGGCAAGATCGGACTGAATCCATTGCTTAGCAAGCGACACGTACGTCGACATAAGCATCGCGGCCAGGTTCGCCAATCGTGAGCTGCCTATATCAGCCCGGCCGGCTTCATGGTGTGAGAGCCAGTCCCCCCGAGCCCCCATCCAATGTCGGACCAACAAAACCCCCCGCCAGAAGAAAACCGGGGCGTATTTTCGCGTATTTGGAGACCAACTCCAAAACCACCAGGCTTTGCGAATGGAGAGACGATTCCTGATCACCGTTCTTCGTAAGCAAAATGGACTTCTTTGAGAATATCCATGATATTGACGACGGTAATAGATGGTGGTCTCAGCTGACCTTCTCGTGGTTAGGTCCACTCCTCACCGTCGGTTTCAGTAGGCCCTTGGAAGTCGATGGCAAGCTCTTGTTTAATGTTGTTGTCTAGAATCTCCACTCACGTCACTCCGTTTCTAGATCTGTGGGAGCTTGATGACTCGCGCCGTTCTGATGCCATTTCGCCCCGACTGGAGCGGAACTTTTATGCACGCTGCCCTCCGGAGAAACGTCCACAGTATATCAAAGAGCAAATTGTGTTCACTCCAACGGATGAAGTGAATCGTGACCCGCAAGAGGAAGAAATCAAAGGCGAAAAGCTGCCTACCGCGGATTTAGAAAAGAATGCACGAGGAAAGAAGGTGTACGACGAATCGTTGGTCTTTGCACTGGAAAAGACATTCCGATATCACTTCTGGCTGGGCGGGATACTGCAACTCATCGGAGGTATGCATGACGGATCTTAGCCATGTGCGTAAACTGAAATATTATCTCTAGATGCACTGTCTACAACGTCCCCTCTGGTCACCAAAGCACTACTCACATTTCTGGTCGATTCATATTATAGTGCCCGGTTTCCTGAGCAGTTTCCCAATAACCCTCCGATTGGCAAGGGTATTGGGTTGGCTTTCGGCCTGTTCGCAATGCAAGGTATGTCTCGGTGTCATAAAAACAATTCAACATACTAAGCTTTATATAGTGGCTGCTAGTGTCGCCCACAATCATGCCCTCTCCAATTCCATGACAGTCGGTCTCCTCATCCGATCAACGGTCATCGGCCAGATTTTCAGAAAGTCTCTACGACTCTCAGGACGTGTGCGTATACGCAGTTGCTCTGGTCTCCTCGTGCTGACCGTCCTCTAGGCCCGAGTCACCCACAGCCCAGGAAAAATTACGACAATGCTTTCGACTGACACGACCCGTTTGGACTTTGCTCTCGGTTTCTTCCATCAAATATGGGTATCCCCATTAATGGTAGGTCACACCGACTCGTCACGGTAAATCAGGCTTACCCGCCTTTAGATCTTGCTCGCATTGGGCCTTTTAATTGGAAACTTGGGTGTTTCTGCTCTCGTCGCTGTTGGCGTTTTGCTACTAGGTTTCCCTGCCCAGGGTCTCATCGTCAAATTCTTATTCAATGCCCGGAAAGAAGGTCTTGTTATCACGGATTCCCGTGTTAGGCTGCTTCAGGAAGTTATCCAAGGAATCAGATTGGTCAAAATTTACGCATGGGTACGTACTTACGAGGACTGGTATTAATGATTGCTGATGGCATCTATAGGAAGCACTTTACAACCATAAAATCGACGAACTGCGTCGGGCAGAATTGAAGAAAGTCCGCACGACCTCGTATGTATTCAACCCATGCTTCCAAGTCTCTGCTAACCATCTTCTAGTCTCCTGAGATCGTCTATCATTTCCCTCACCTCGTTTATACCAATCCTGGCCGCAATTTTGGCCTTCGTAAGTTTATAATCAACGCGTTATGCTTTGACTAATCTTCGGCCTAGGTCACCTACAGTTTGACAGGACACCCGCTTGACCCTGCCATTATCTTCTCTTCTCTGCAACTCCTCAACGTATGTTTTCTGTCTGAAATAAGTTGCGCTAGCAGTTACTTACGACGCACAGGTTTTACGCATGCCTTTAATCATGTTCCCGTTCATCCTTTCGTTGTGCACGGACGCCTGGGTCTCACTTGGGCGTATTAGCCAATTCCTTACTGCCGAGGAGCTGGCCCCTCCGTATCCTATCGAAGCAGGCCGCAAGTTTGCCCTCGAAATCGACGGTGATTTTACTTGGGAGGTGGCCGACATAGCCAAAGCGTTGGCAGAATCTAACAAGGGCAAAGGAAAGGGTCCTGGAGCGAAAGGTGACAAGAAGCCCAAAAAGGAAGCAAAGAAGCCCACGAAAAAGGAACGAAAAGGAGAAACTGGTAGTCCTGCCGAGCCCTCGCCTTCTGCCACCACTGTGTCCGCCGATTCGAACGCCATCTTCACGTTGAAGAACCTCCAAATGCAGGTGCATGAAGGCCAATTCGTCGCCCTTGTGGGTCGTATCGGATCCGGAAAGAGTTCTGTGCTTAATGCGCTTATTGGTGAAATGCGCAAAACCCGGGGAGAGGCAAGTCGATGCCGCCAGAACTATATCCTTCCGAAAATTGACCGTTGCATTATTAGGTGTCTTTTAATGGAACCATCGCCTATTCACCACAAGTTCCATGGCTTGCAAACGCCACAGTCCGTGATAACATTTTGTTCGGGAATCCATATGATGAGAAACGGTCCGATATGAGTTTTATGAATCAATTCAGGTTTGCTGACTGTCCACTAGATTCAAGGAGATTGTGTCTGCTTGCTCTTTGGAGGCTGACTTCGATATGCTTCCCAACGGAGACATGACAGAAATTGGAGAAAAGGGAATCAACCTCAGTGGAGGCCAAAAGGCTCGCGTCTCTCTCGCAAGATCTGCATATTCGAAAACCGACATCATCTTGCTGGATGATGCCCTGTCAGCAGTCGATGCACATGTCGGAAAGCATATATTGGAGAACTGTCTCCTTCGGGGTCCTCTGGCCGGTCGTACCAGAGTTCTTGCCACCCACGCTCTTTCTGCCCTTCCTCGTGTGGACTACATCTATGTGTTGGAAAAGGGTGAAATTGTCGAGCATGGCACTTATCAGGTAAGCATGCTGCGTTCAACATCTTATAATCTTGTTCACATTTCCTGCAGGATCTCCTCGAGTCTGGTCCTCTATTCTCGCGCCTAATCGCCGATTACGGTGGTACAGAGGAACAGGAGAAAGGAGAAGAAGGAGAAGCTGCTGCAAAAGACGAGAAAAAGGATACAGAGATGGCCATCTCGAAGCCGCTTATGCAAGAAGAGGATCGAAACACCGGACAAATCCAATGGAACGTCTACAGCTTGTATATCACCGCGGCGGGAGGACTTTTCTGGACCCTCTTCATCATATTTGGCTTATTAGCTGAGCAAGCGGCGCAAAGTATGTATTTTCGCCCGATTTTTACGATTAGTCCTCTTATTGATGATTACAGTCGTCACTACACTGGTTCTGGGATGGTGGACAAGTCAGTCAGTGGCCGGGTTCCAAAACTCCCAATACATGGCCCTTTATGGCGGGATTGGTGGGGCCCAAGCCGTTATTTCATTTTTCAGCTCGTTTGCATTTGCGTATGTCTCTCCCTATCGCCAAATCTCACATTACTTACTATTGTCTTAGGCTAGCAGGCTTGAAGGCAAGCTTAGTCTTGTTTAGAAAGGCCCTTGCGTCTCTTCTACGCTCCCCAGTGTCATTCTATGATACTAGTCAGTCGTTCCACCTCCTTGATGGTTTCATACTCACCTCAGTGTTAGCTCCTGTCGGACGGGTATTGTCGAGACTCAGTCGTGATGTGGAATCTTTGGACAATCAGCTACCCGCGGCCCTATATCAGTTGATGAGAATGTTGGCGGCAGGTTAGTATTATCCAATCAACGAGACAAATACCTTTTAACCTGATCACTTTTTAGTTGCTGGAGCAATTGCGCTCATTTTCTACACATTCCCCTACCTCGGGATTGCGATTCCTTTCCTCTTTATTCTCTATTACCTTGCATCGGCGTTTTACAGGTTCGTCAATTACCGATGTTCCGGAAACTTCTAACAATTGGTTACAGGAGAACGTCAATCGAGACGAAGCGACTCGACTCTGTCCTTAGATCTACCCTGTATGCTCATCTTGGCGGTGCGTATCTTTTTGGGGGTCGTAAATGACGGTATTGATGTTTCCACAGAGGCATTGACCGGGCTCAGTACCATCCACGCATGGAGAGCTCAAGTGAGTTATTTGGCCTTGTGTAGGAATTTTGTATTGACGTGGGTTCTAGGACCGCTACCTCAAAGTTGTGGACCACTCAATCGGTATGTAGTATTGTCAGGTATCACTTTTGATTACTCATTTTCTGTAGATGGACAAAATCGCGCATACATTCTTTCAGTTCTCGTTCAGCGATGGCTCGGTATCCGACTAGACATGATCGCCAATGTTCTCATTCTGGGAATCTGTCTATTTGCCGTAGGAGTGCGCACCACCTCGGATCCATCCAAGACCGGTGTGGTGTTGTCCTATACGCTCGCCATCACACAAACGCTCGCACAAATGGTCACACAGATGGCAAGGTCTGAACAGGAAATGAACGCTGTCGAGCGGCTGGATCACTATGGCTCTTTGCAAGCTGAGGCCGCAACCACCACCTCAAATGACCCGGGACCAGAATGGCCAGCGAAGGGATCCATCAGTTTCACAAACGTCGACTTGGCCTATAGGCCAGGACTTCCTCTCGTCCTGAAAGGGGTCTCCTTTGATGTTAAACCCGGGGAAAAGGTAAGGATGCTCGTGTCGTCTGTAGAGGACAATTTCTGACCCTTCTCTAGATTGGTATTTGTGGCCGTACAGGCGCTGGAAAATCGTCCATGCTTCAAGCTTTGTTCCGCATTGTCGAAATCGAAGATGGAGGTAGCATCACCATAGATGGGGTCAAAACCAAAGACATTGGTCTAGATGTTCTGCGCCAGAGACTCGCGGTCATTCCACAGGATGCCCTCTTGTTCAAAGGCACAGTACGCGAGAATATGTGAGCCTACATCCCAGCCTTATGCCATTGCACCGACTGAAATCTCACTTATAGCGACCCTCTCAATCTCCACACCGATGTGGAACTATTATCTGCCCTTCGACGAGCAGGCCTGCATCAAGACGAAATTTCAGAGACCGTGAAGGAAGTCCAGGAAGTAAAGGAGGGAGAAAACGCAGATGGTAAACAAGCCACTCATTCTGCGCGTTTCGACCTCGATTCGATGGTCAGTGAAGAAGGCTCGAATTTCAGTGCTGGAGAACGCCAATTGCTCGCTTTATGTCGTGCACTGGTAAAAGAGAGCAGAGTGATCGTGATGGACGGTGCGTACTCTAGCATATGCTTTCGTGGACACGGACTGACCTGGACTAATCTGCAGAGGCCACCTCTAATGTCGATCCTGAAACGGACAGTGGAATCCAGCGCACCATTAGGAGGGAATTTGCAAACTGCACTCTGCTTTGCATTGCACACAGGCTAAACACGATTGGTATGTACACGGTTGGCTGTTTGAAATACGTTTCTAATTCACCTTTCTATAGTCTACTATGATAGGATTCTCGTCCTTGACAAGGGACAAGTGGCCGAATACGACACGCCGTTGAATCTCTACGACCAAGAGGGATCCATCTTCCGTTCCTTGTGTGCTGAAGCGTCATTGAATCGGGCGGATATTGTTCGCATCCGCGAGGCACAAGGCAACCTGGAGTCCCTAGAAGCGAAGAAGTAATTGAGCGACAATCCCAACTTAGCCATGAAACGGAATCTCCTAGTTGCATTCGATAGTTTATAGTAATCTTCTTAGTAATCTCATGGTTTTCTCTTACACACAAGTTTGAAGTTGCTAAGATCACGAGAGCAGTCAGCGGGGCACGACCACGGGACAAATTACCCAAAAGGATAACCTGCTGCGTGTCGGCAGCGACAATTGATTGGTTCACACGAAATACGAGTACATACAGCGAATGTACCAAGAAACGACGGCAGCCAAAAGACGACTCTACAGACGACGACCGCGACGACCACCCTGTCAAGAACATAATTATTAGATTCATTCGAAGATTGCGAAATAGGATCGTTCTCACCTTTCTCCTGGTGCAATCTGTGGGGACAGGCGTTACATCCTCGATCCTGCCAATTTTCATTCCGGCACGAGCCAGAGCCCTGAGAGCGGATTGTCCACCTGGACCAGGGGTCTTAGTGCCAGTTCCACCGGTGGCGCGAAGCTTGATGTGGAGAGCGGTGATGCCGACTTCCTTGCATCGGGCAGCAACGTCCTGGGCAGCCAACATTGCAGCGTATGGAGAAGATTCGTCACGATCAGCCTTGACCTTCATGCCACCTATGTAAGATGGGAAACAGTTAGTTTTGGCTCTCTGAAGAATAGATGGATAACGTTCGTACCCGTGACACGCGAAATGGTTTCCTTTCCTGACAGATCAGTTACATGTACGAATGTATCGTTGAAGGATGCGTAAATATGAGCGACGCCAAAGACAAGTTCACCCTCTGCGACTTGGGGACCGAGCGAGACGGTAGCTTCTTCTCTTACGACCTTTCCTTTTTTCGGTGGCTATAAATACAAATGTTAATTCGTTAGTATTAGATTTTGAAGATGTTATAGTGCACAAACCATTTTGGAGGTGAAGTGAGCGAAAATTCGTTTGTTTGCTCCTCGACCAAACACCGTTCCGTTCTGCCACTTGGCTCCCTCCCTTTGACGCGTCATCACTTATTTGCATCAGTGATAGAGATAATTTACACGTTTTGAGGAGTAATTTCACTGCAGCGGACGCGAGAAACACGCTAGAAGGTCGATGACCGCCGAGGAGCCACTTCACCGTGAACTAGTATCACAAGAACTCCTGTAGTAGCCTCAAGATACATACAAAGAATCAGGTTCACAGAAAAGCCTACTTGGACGAGCGGCATGCATGCAGTTTTTAACGCATGCCTTATCATTAGCTCACTCAGAGACCAACCCAATGGCGTCCAATACGACTTGTACTTGGAATGGTAGATTCCAGAGTTGGCTAAGTAAGTCACGTAGATGCACGGCGAGCAACCTCTGGACTTCTAATTGTCGGATGAGAAGCCACCGTAAATTTTTTCAATAAATTGTGTAATAGCCCCAATCTCTATCACGAGCATTGGCCTGTTTCGTGGATGGTCGCTGCATTTGGCAAAATGTGGCGTCTAATTCCCAGGCTTCATCCTTTTTCGCCACTCACCACTTGCAAGCGCACTTTCAACTCTTTTTGCCATCCTTGACAATGTCCTGGCAAGGTGATTTCATATCCACCGAATCGTTCTTGATCAAGATTTTCTCAACGATTGCCTTTTGCATGCCTTGAACTCGTCTCGCGCTTGACGTTACATCCTCCAAAACCGCTCGTACAAACAATGATTTGCACCTTTTCAACGATCAGATTATGTCAATAATAATATTGTAGCTAACGGGGCAAAAGTGACCCGTGCGGCGATTGTGGGCGTGGACACCATGTCTCTCTGGGGGTCCTCTCCCGGCTTCAATGTCAGTGATGGCTATTATCGGCTCTGATCGGACGCTGATACATTCTTGATCTTTCTGATATCTTCCAAATCCCGACTTTTTTGTCTCTCATCCTACATTACCAACCTGCCGGCCACATCCGGAATCGCAGCTGTCTGCTGAGGAACAGAAGGCAATAGCTACCGCCTTCACCAACATAGATCAATTACAGGTGAACGGTATTAAGTTGGCGGGTGTGAAGTATGTCCTCATTGGTGGTGGTGATGACCAGGTCATCCAAGCCAAGAAGGGTGTACGTTTTTGTCTTCCTTTTACTCGCGAAATCCTCTTCTTACTCTTTATTCTTGTAGGCAAGCGGGGCTGTTCTTTACAGGACTAAGCAGGCCGTTCTAGTTGGCGTTTATGACCCTCCAATCCAGCAAGCCGAATGCAATGGTCATATTGCTTACCATCGCGACTATTTCCTCTCCACCGGATTCTAATGCGTTTCTCTTCAACGGCTACCATCATTTCGCTGTGTTTACCAACGTTGGGCATATGACTGCACAAAGAGACAGGGAAGAGGGGTGGCGACGTCAGTAGAGGCAGAAGTCCACAAGTATCGTTAACGTTTATACATGACGGGTTTTACAACTACGTAAAATAAACAAAGGGAAGAGTCGCTCTTCCGTTATCGGAGAGATTTCGAGGCATCCGAGTCAGTGTCATAGTCAAGGTCAGGGATCGTGACGTAACGATAAGGACTGTCATCCGAATCGTTTGAGATGGCGTCGTCTTCATCAGCTATTGAGCTCTTGTCGTTTCCCAACGGACCCGTCTCCCACCACCTACTCCCAATCGAATCATCACTGTCCGTGTCGGTTTCCTCAAAGGCAATCCTATGTCGATCATTCCACAAGTGAATAGCGTCCCCGTCTTCGTTTACAAAATCGACCTCTTGTTCGGCACATGCAGTTATCGCAGCATCCCAACATTCTGCGTATCTCGCTGGTAAGATGATCTGGTCATCAATACAACCCTCAGGATAAGGCCCACGAACGACGACTCGTCTCAATTTGGACAAATGCCCACTTTTGATTTTGCAAAAGATGGGATTGAGAATGAGGATGGTCTTGTAGGCGAATGACTGCTGCATCTTCAGAACAATTTCTTCCAGGGACTGATGGGATATATCGTCTCGCGCGAGTAACTTGATATGACCCCCCGACTTGTCAGACGGCGTGATGACAAGACGACGCACTTGGGGGACTGCCTGTAAAAATACGTCCAAATCCTCTATCAAGAGTGGGGTTCGTCCGATAATTACATGAATCGTGTGCAGATTGAGTGCCGTGCTAAGAAACACGATGTAGTTCCCGGCATGAGATCCGCGAAGCCAGTTCAAGTAAACGGTATGGATCGAGTGGACCGTGTCGGCCAGCACGGATATCATATCCTGAGTTGCCCTTTGGGATCCACCACAAGGCTCCCATCTTCCGCTTGTGAGCGAGAGTGTTTGTAGCTTTGAAAATCCTGTAAAGCCTGCTGGCTCGCTGGGAGGCGGTTCGCTCTCAGAGTCATAACCTATGTCCTCTGGTATCTCAAAATCAAGATCCGTCTGTGTGTCATGAGGAATTTCTTCTTCTGCGGCTTGGACAGGTGGGTGGAGTGGCACGTGTACAACAGGCTTGTCGGCTGGAGGTTTATCAGGACGAGGACGTGGTTTGGGCTGGGTCCTAGGAGGGGGAGGGGGAGGAGGATCCTCTGTATGTTCTCTCAAGCAGGGCATGTGCAGCGACTCGAGAGACCCCTCGGATGCCTCGATGCCATCCGTCACTATTTCCATGGCATTCCGGTCTGTCGAGCACTGTCCATGTTCGAAACCAAATACACGTAATCGGCCTTGAGGTAATCGACGTATCAGCATGCGAGCCTTTGCTGCTAGCTCATGCTCGATACTGATTTGGTCCCTGAGCAGAATAAACTCGAGTCCGCGAATCCAGTTTAGTTGTTCTTGGGATAGGTTGTCGAACAAATAATATACTTGATCGCGGTTGAAGATGACAATGTGCTCGTATAGGTATTGCAAACCTGCATTATACCACTGGCGACATACCAGTGGAATGCTTCGGCGAGCCTGAGAGGAGATCACCCAGGGAATATAGGGATCTTCTATTCGCCAGTGTGGAGAAACTAGGTTCCCTTCCACATGGGTGGCAAAGGAGAAAATATCTTGAAGTAACTCATTTGGGAGCACGGGACAGTGTGGCTTTGATACACTGTTTCAAAGGGAATTATACTGAGTTTAGTCAAATATATGCGCAAGCCATCCCAACTGACCTGGATCTCCCTTTGAACTCTGCCTCAAGTAGCTCCTTTCGGAGGCGCCTGTTCTCCGATGTGAGCTTGAGGTTCTGAAGTTCTGAATATTCGAGTTTCTCGCGTAACCGACGATTCTGCTTTTGATGAAATGCAGAATCGAAGCCACATTGAGTACAAGTAGCGCTTGTCGTGGTCGGGCGGCGCATGACGCTGATTCCCTTTTCACGACCGAGCCGGTAATTTTGAAATGCAATCTATCAATTTATTCTGAAGATGATTTCGACCTCTGATGGAGAGCTCTGTTATGATGGTTAGGAGCAAGAGAGCCGCCGGAGGAAGCGCTGGCCACATCTTCGATTTCTCTATGGGTGTGGCGTCTATTACTGCCCCTCTTCCTTTGGAGCCAGCCTTATACTGAATCGTGGAAATATCTGGCCAAATCGTTCGTTTTTCAGTCACCTAATCATCAAATTCGCTCAGATAAACAAACTTCTGCTCGAAGAAGTCATCTAAGGGCTGACGACTTGGGTCGGTCCCGTAAACGAACGGTCCAGTAGTGAAGACTGATGATTCTCTAGTAGTTTTTCTGGTTTTACTCTATAAAAAAGGCATTCCCGCTGCCCGAGTCGCGATCGAAGAGCGAGATTTTCTTCAGCTCGGGTATGACGATCGTGTGCTCAATCGATTATACACCCGATCCGAAGGAAAATGTCCAGAGTGTCAGCATTTAGGACAGGTCAACAACCACCCACATGTGTACCTGACGCAAATATTGCAGCTAATACAATCTAAGGTTTGCGGTTTTTTGGCATCGAATCTAGTCCTTACTACACGAGACTCAAGTGGAAGAAATGAATAGCTGGCCAAGGAACTGGGTTCGGATGTTTAGTGAAGCGCTACTCTATGTGGATCATAGGCCACGTTCAGACCTACTTCGTTATAGCGGGAATACTACTCCTTGATCGCTCTGGCTCTACACGCCGTCTTTGACGGATATCAGGTGAACCCTCAGCCCCGGATTTACGGTAGTGATTGAAGAAAATTCCCTACTGTTGATACGACTGTGACCAGCCCGATTGGTTCGTCTATCAGTTATTCGGCATGGTTTTGTGAAGATGAAAGGGTCTATTGCAGCGTATTAACAGAAACAGAGTAGAAAATGACTCGAAAACAGGCTATCTACACCCTAAAAGGATTAGAGAATTCTTCTTTGTGTTGCTTTAGCCTTGTTCCTTCGGCTTCAATGTCGCTTATGTCTGTCTCCTGGTCTGGATCGATCTCGCGAGGCTGTTTTACGGAGGGCTGGTTGTGTCCCGGGAGGTTCTCAATGGTCATACCAGTATTTTGGCCAACAGAAACTTGCTCTGGCTCTGATATTGTCTCTTCGTTTGACATTGTTTCTTCCTCTTCAACGTCACTTTCGTTTCCCAATAAAGTATGTGGAAAGTCATCCGAAGCAACCGGAGGATTTTCTGCATCATCTTCATCGAGAAAAGTATCAAATACGTCAGCCAGGCCTGTGAGGTTGACCACTTTGGATACTGCATAGTGCAAATTGCAGTAATATGGGTCCGGCAAGTTATCATTATTTGGGGGGTTGTTACCAGCGCCAAAGGTCAATATCGGATCGTTAGTGAGGTGAGAAGTTGCAAGCCCAGCGGCGGGTTTTGTATTTGGGCCATTGCGAGTGCAGCAGACTTTGTAAGTCCAATTGTTCTGGTTCGGCGGAACTTGTGTGGCTTGAATAGACCAGTGAAGTTTATCAAAACTCGCATGACAATTAGGTTCGATAAGCATCCCGTTTGAGGCGTCGTTGATCTTGCTTTTCAAGCTCTCTGCGATTTTTGCTTTTGGTCCCGCAAACAGCGCGAGTGCCAGGCGGAATCCTACCTAAACGGTGACGAATATATTGTCAATAGATGGGTGATGATTTTAGTGGGTGAGAATACCTTGTCCTTATCGGCGAGATGATGGGGCAGGATGTGCGCGCCTTCAAGAGGCCCTTCCACCACTCCCGGGCGTTTCTTGGTTTGTGAGTTCACTCCCGTAATGACGCATATCCAGTCATCGCGATCACCAAGCTGGGCAACAAAAGGTAAGCAAAACTTCCTAACGCATGCGAGGACAAATGAGCATACCTCCTTACGGAACGCTTCGGAATCTCGGGCCGCTTTTTCCTTAGTACCAGTAGGCTTTTGACCGGTCTGACCTTTACCAGTCAGAATGCTACTGGGCGGTAACGCTTTTGTCTGACCCGGCCGGTTTCGGACTATACAGGGTCGGTTGAGATCGCAAACTTTGTGTCCTTTGCCTACTCACCTGGGAACAAGATATGTGTGATAGCTTCCTCTGCGAATTTCTCCAGTTGTTTCTCGATCTTGTTTTTCTCTAGTGTAAAGCACTTGAATACATCCACCCAGGTTCCTTTCTTGGGAACTACTCGTTGCGCACGGATCGTCACGGAATCAGTTGCCTTCTTTATGTCAGCTGTTTTCTTTATGCAGTTCTTCCAGAGGGCGTTGGCAACGCCAGTGCCGTTGGGAGCATATGCGATCAGTTGTTTGAGTAAATCAGAGACCGAGACTGTTGTCGGTTTGCCATTGAATTGGGCCATAGGTGCAGGGTTTTGAGGATATAGTTGGTCGAGCAAGGTATTGAGGAATTCATCGAGTGAATAAGGGCTATTGTTGCCTAAAGTCGTGGAATTGTTGTTTGTATTCATAGCAAGAAACAAGTTAGGGGATCAGAATGTACGAAGGTTTGAGCAGCAGACTTTGTGAGGTGGACAGGATGCGCTGTGGCGGTCTGTTATTTATGCATCCTGAACACGGCATTCTATCCTCCATTTCCATTTGTTCGCGGGAGTTCTATGCATCCGGTGGCAACAAGGCGATTGCCGAAACCCTTAGTCCCATTTCGACGGGAGATTAGGGATCCCACCCGAGAGATCAGGCATCCCACGTGTCGAGGATGAAAGATAGAAGGTGGCCGGTGAACAAACAAAGCAGAGGTTGACCACCTACCACCCCGATATGGCAGAATGCTATTCGTAAGACCATCAGCCAGGCACTTCGTTGTCGGGGTAATACCATATTCCGAGGGAACACCTGTGACTATTTTCGAGAGATCGTGTTCATTCGGGTTGAGCGACACGTCCAAATTGCCTTTTCGTATTCGGTGCCCAAGTTCCTGGTAAGATGTAGCCTCGTTCGCCCCGGTTTTGGACCTTCTGAATTTGACCTAAATAGTAAACTACGGCTTCGAGGCGA